>BPVZ01000096.1:837040-848206 GCA_020521535.1 Rubroshorea leprosula
TATAAATATAATATATAAAACTTGCATGTAAGTAGATCCCTACTTAATTTTATATACCATTTTAGATAATACTGCATTATGTAACCTATTAAACAATAAATTAAACAAAAAAGATATAACAATTTGCAGGGCACTTGGCAAGGTGCTCTAGCTAGTTCAACCAAATAAATCCCTGTAAACACCCCCCCCCCCCACAAAGATCCATCTAAATTCTCCATATATCTTCTTTTTTCATCACCTTAGAATTTGCCAGGCTAATTAAGCTTCTGCTAATTTTTTTTTAACAGCCAATGAAACTTTATTGAATTATAGAGTACAAAAGTACTCTTACCTATTTGCAAAATTTCACCAAGTTTTTCTAATTAAGCTTCTGCTAATTGTGTGGCAGTGAAATTTTTGCGGCAGGTTGGAAACAATGCTACCGCCAGAGCTGTGCTTGTGTTGTGAGGAAATACTGTGTTTTGTTCCTCGACCGCCGTGTGGGCTTGTTGGATTGTTGCTCGGGTGTTTTCTGCTCTTGAAGTGCAGCCCTGATTGGCTTGACAGCAGACCAATGTCATTTTTCTCTGTTGCTCTTCTTCTTTCCATTTTGATATATTTGTGTTTGGAAATTGGAAGGTCTCTCTGTTTTAATAAAAAAAAGTTTTTAATCATTTTATTTAAAAAAGTCATTTTTAATCGCTAAACTTTATTATCTTACATTTTTTAATCCTTCCATTATCTTTTTACATAAGCAATACATTAGATAATAAAAATTTCAAAGTAAATAAACTAAAAAAAGACTTTTTTTAAGTAAAGAGATCAAAAAAGATTTTTTTTAAGTAAAAAGACTAAAAAAAAAAAGATTTTTTTAAAGTAAAGAGACTAAAAAAAACATTTTTTAGTCCTTTTTTAGCTCTTCTATTTTATAATTTTTATCATCTAACACATCACATATATAAAAAAATAACGAAATGACAAAAAAAAAAAGTCAACTAATAAAGTTTAGAGGTTAAAAAGAACTTTTTTTAGATAAAAAAAACTAAAAATGAATTTTTTTATTAAAATAAAAAGATTAAAATGAGGTTTTAACCAAATTGAAATAAATCATCACCTCTATGTTTTATTTATTAGTGGATTAGACACGTTTTCTCCATGTAATCATGCTTCTTTTTTCTTTTTAGTTAATTTTATCTTGATTTCAAAAAAGTAATTTTTTATATTATAACCTCACCTTTCTGCACATTGTAATTTTCTTACTTGCTTTATAATTGTATCAATGGTGTGAAGCAATACATTATTCTCCATTAACTTCAATAAAATTAAATAATTCTTTGTCAATTCGACAAACAAGAATGCAACTTTCAGAGTGCAATTAATTTATCAATGAAGTAAATTTTTTTTATAGAATCTATCAAATAAAATTAATTCATTGTTATTTAGAAATATTTTACCCGTTTCACTTTCAATTTCCTAATATTAGAAGTTTCAAGTTCAAATTGTGTGATAAGTGAAGAGAGTTTAGAAACACAAATTAATGTCCTTTATTTGGATTGACTCTTTTGACATAACTAATAGTTGATAATAATAATTATTTATAATTTTAAGAATATAATCCATTTAATTAAAGTTACCAGTCGATAATTATTTTTTAAACTCTAAAACAAATCTCCATTGAGACCATCCATGTGCTAGGGGAATGGACCTCAAGCCAACTTTTATCGGGCTAGGTGTATTTGAGAAATGCCCAAAATTAACTCAATCAAACTCAAGATCAAGACCAATTAATGATTTTGTTTCTAGACCGAATTGGCTTAGATCGATTGAGATCAAAGTCCATTTACATATTAATATAACATTTGATTCACTAGTTAATTTTTCAAAATATTAACTGAAATTAAAGTTTTTAAAACCAAAACTTTAATTTTTTTAAGAGTTGATAATTATATGTACAATCTTTTTTGTACATGTAAAGTAAAGATTAACATACACATTTGAAAGTTTTACTTAAATTTTGAGTCCCTTATAACAAAGAGGAAATGTTTTCTTATGTCTTTTTTTGACACTTTCAAAAATAAAATAAAATAAAATAATCATAATAATAATCCAAAAGCCTGACATAATGCATTCATTACATGTCAAATGTAATCCTTAAATATTTTAATTTTGAACAATTTTAGTTTTTAAATTATATTTTGCACTTTTTTCATCATTAACCATAAAAAATGAACTTTTTTGTCCTTCCGTCAATATTTTCTATTAAGTTCGTTCAGCTGACATTTTTTAAATTTATTTTAATGACCTAAATTTACATAAAACAAAAGTTTAGGAATTAAAAATGCACAATAAAAAAATGCATAAAACAAAAGTTTACGGACTAAAAAAATTCTAGTTATACAAACTTAATGAAAAATACTAATGGAAAGGTAAAAAAAATACATTTTTCAGAATTAAAGAACAAAAAACTGCAAAAAAATTTCAGGAAGTAACATTGTTCAAAATTAAAAGTTCAAGGACTAAATTTTACATCTAATATAATGCAATTAATAATATGCTATAGGTGGAATTATGTCTAGATTACAAAGAATCCATTGAGATTTCCATAATCTTCTGCAACTAAAGCATTAATTGCAAAGGAGTGATTCCCTAATTTATTTTGCAAGGTTTTATCATACTCTTTACATCATATTTCATTCAAATTAATACTCATGACAGTGTCTTGTGATTTTGATCTATAAATGTTAAATTGTAGGAATTTTTCTTTTATGAAAACAACAATAAATACATTATATTTCATCAAGTAATCTATTAATAATTTTTAAGATTTTGAATATTAATCATATTTTTAAACCAAGTTGATATACATAGAGACAGTCTTAACTTACAATTAAACTTTACAATATTCATATATCATCAAATAAGTGAATGTATAACAAGTCACACAACTTTAGATAAAAAAATATCAATGCACACATTTGTGATGTGAAAAGAGTTATCATAATTATTTTATCTTCTTCTTTTTTTTTTTTTTTTTTTTTTTTTGATAAGTAGAATTTTGAGACTTTATTGTAAGATGTGAATAATTATTTGTATCTAAATGATTGATAAGTAACTTCCTACCAAATGAAACTTCAATTAATAATAAATGTTGTTTTTCATGATTTGCGATCGAATGATAATGCATATATAGTATTTTTATGCCTTATATTAGTTATCATTTTTTTTGTCCTCAATCAAGAATATATTATACAAAGGAAAAAGAACACTCTAACTATGGGGATGACTGCGCTTAAGAATACTCCTAGTTAAAAGATGAAATCCATTGCTATTCACTTTTCTTTTTATGTCATAATGATCAATTAGCATCTTCCTACTATATATATGTCCCAATTTCAACCTCTACGTCTCAAGATCCATTCTCTCCTCTCTTTGCATTCCCTTCAATTTGATTTACCCCCTTTTTCATACAATTAAAACGAGCGGTGATGAGCTTATTTTTCCAATATTAAGTTTCCAATGATGAGTGGGCCGGGATCCAAATTATATTCTAATGAAAGACAAGTTAGGTGCTTGTTTCAATCGAATTATAGTGGTTCTTGAGAAAATTCTTGCATTGCAAACAAATACAGTATTCATTATGTCTATCATTACCAATATCGAATTAATGATTTACCAAAATATACATTCATATCTTCAATGGCCATGTACGTACTTTTTTCTCCAAAACTTGCACTAATTATTTTATCAATAAACGCTTATCAAAAAAAAAAAATTATTTTATCAATAAACGAAGAAATAATGGAGTTTATTTCATTTAAAATAACACCTCTCTTTTTTATTCACATTTGTTGCAGGCTTGGAGGGGAGGGGCCATGATTCTAAAGTTACCTTCTTGTGAGCATGGCTGAGAAGAATATCAGGGAATGGGATCTAGTATGGAGTACAGGAAGTCCTCAATATAATCTGGTACCAATGTATAAATAATTTATTGAGGAACGTGTTATATATAGGTCCACTCCAGTATACTAGCTAGTAAGCAATGTTGCTCAAGAGACTCTTGTGGTGTTTAATTTAGACCTTGTCATCTCTACTTCTTATCTTGAAGAAAACTTTTAGACTTTTACAACTAAGAAGATTTTAGGGGAGAATCAATAATTAAGGGGAGATTTAATAGCAGAGGAAGTATTGGGATTATATTTTTCAACTGTAATTTTTGTAATGTCAGTATATTTAAATGAAAATTTTTAAACCATGTGGCTAGCCAAATATGAGATAATTTTGTGAGAAATTGTGACCTTACAAGAATAATTTTTAGTGATTTTTACTTTCCTTTTGTACATAGTTTTTTACTTATTTGAGCCACATTATTAATTTTATTATTATTTACAATTGATGATGAGCCACATAAGAGGGCCCTTCCTTCTCGAACTCAAATTTCAAACCTATAATTTTTACGTCTTAAATTATTAATCAATTCAGCCATCCCCTTACAAGTATTTTGAAAATTTTGTATGAGTTTCAAAAAATTGGTTTGAAAAACTAACTAATCATAGGAAATAAGATTATACTTAATAGATAAATGGGAGTTATTATTATTATTATTATTTTTTTTTGGGTACATAAGTTTCTCAATTACACACCTTTGTCTTGTTTCACATTTTAGTTTTCCATAGTTTTCCAAGGCTAAGTAAGTTTGTGCAGGTTGTGATGCTGATAGGCAAAAAATGAGAGTGGTGTGGTTGCGTTGAGAGACAATATTGTGGTTATGTTGCTTGAAAGTATTGAATTAATTATAGGAAAAATATGTAATAAATTAATTCCTCAAAATAATTTTTATTGGGAAATAGGTTACCATACACCCATTTTGAATGAAAATAGTCATTTGTTATTATTTTTCTTTTTTAGTCAAAGAGATTGCTTCTCCACTTTACGCTATAGTAGAAGTACATTTTAATCTTTCAATATTAATTTTTTCCTCACATGTATAAATTATGTACCAGCGAACATAATTAGAATCAATATATCCTTAATTTTTTTTTTTTTTGCACAGCAAATATAATTTATTATTATATAGAGTACAAGGGGTACTCCTGCCCATGCTACAAAATAGGTATATATTGAGCATCTACTGACTCTGTCTACAAGCCAACAAGAGTCAATAAGTTGCTCAATGCTACCTGTTAAAACAACTTGTAGTGGTTCAATCCATCCCACCTATCATATTGACCTTTTCGGCCAAGTATGGTTCAAGCCCCTATTTCCTACCATAGTTAACTTTGAGGCATGTCAATGGATTGTATAACCAATCATAAAGACTAAACAAGCTTCTAGATTTCCTAGTTTTAATCCACCAAAATGATTTAAGTTGAATGTGGTCAAGCAACTTACTTTTGTTGATGTCGGAGTCTCAGAATATCTTTTGATTTCTTGCGAGCCATATGGTCCACACCACGACGTTCCATATACAATCCCAACCTTCCTTTACTCGTGTTTCTTTGGCCCATACCCCAAACTGCTCAAAAGATTTCCAGCAATCATTTTCCAGATTAACTGAGATCCCCCACCATTTCCCACAAGCCTTCCATAGCCACTTTGCCACCTTGCATCAATATATCCTTAATTATCAAGCTATTTTAGTGTTATATGCAAGATAATTAATTTATACATGTGAAATAACTGATTAATTTTTAGAAAACTACTATAAAAATTAATTTATTTGAAAGACTAGAGTGTCTTGCAGGATGTAGAGGTTGGAGCCCTCAGTTCTCTCTCCAAAAAGTATTAAAGGTCTTATTGTCAAGCAATTGAACCATTCGATATGGTAAAAAAACAAGTATTAAAGGTCTTAACATTCAATAGCAAATTAATTCTTCATGCCAATTGCTAAAAAAACTTTAAATATAAAAGGCTTCCTCACCCATTAATGCGGATTGATCTGTCCAGTCATCTTTTCCACCCAACCCACACGTTAAACTACTTGTCTTGTCTTATATTAGAAAAACAAAAATAAAAAAACCCTTCAAAAATTCTAAAATAACAGTCCATTTTATTAATGATAAAAAATTAATTATTCCACTACCAAATGTGGCCTAAATGCTTTGGAAAATAATAACGACATAAGCATAGTAGTTGTTATATTTATTATCATTATCATTATCATTATCATTATCATTATCATTATTATTATTATTATGTATGACTCTACTAAACATGTGTATTGAGCGAAGATTTTCTACCTCCATAGGTCCAATTAAACATATTTATGCTTGTATGGTGTAAACAAAGATAAGGTGTCCGAGTAGTAATGGCCATGTGACTCACGTGGAGAGATTATTCTATATATTTTAAATTAATTAAATCAATAACATGAAATTTATTGGTTAAAATACACAAATATATGTTGAGGGGCTATTGGAGGGCTTTTAAGGGGTTTATGCCCTATGTATTAGGGGGTTGGATGTCAGGTCAACTTTTATTGAGATGGATAATGACTTTTTATCTAGGCCGAATTGGCTTGAATCAATCGAGATCAAAATCCATTTACATATTAATATAACATTTGATCCACCGATTAATTTTTCAAAATATTAATTAAAATTAAAGTTTTTGCAAGTAGGATAGTAATTTTTTAAAGAGTTAATAACTGATACATATAATTTTTGTTTTTTGTATATGTAAAGTGGAGATTAACATATACATTTGAAAGTTTTCCGTAAATTTAAGTCCCTTATGACAAAGAGGAAATATTTTCTTATATTTTTTTGACACTTTCAAAAATTTTTTAAAAAAAAAATCAAAACAATACTGCAAAAGGTTAACATAATGCATTCGTTAAGCGAAAATTTTAATCCCTATAGTTTTAATTTTGAACAATTTTATTCCCTAAATAATTTGTTACACTTTTTTCATCCTCAACAATAAAAATATACTTATTTTGTCCTTCTATCAATATTTTCTATTAAGTTTGTTCGGCTGAAATTTTTTTAATTTTTTTAATGACCTAAATTTACATAAAATAAAAGTTTAGAAACTATAAATGTATAATAAAAAATGCATAAAACAAAAGTTTAACCAAAAAAATTTTAGCTAAACAGACTTAGCGAAAAATACTAATGGAATGGCAAAAAAGTATATTTTTCATAATTGAGAGACAAAAAAGTGCAAAAATAATTCAGGAACTAAAATTGTTCAAAATTACAAGTTTAAGGACTAAATTTTACATCTAGTATAATGCAGTTAATAATATTCTATAGGTGGAATCATGACTAGATTACAAAGAATCCATGAAGATTTTCCATAATCTTTTGCAATATAAGCATTAATTACAAAAGAGTAATTCCCTACATTATTTTGCAATGTTTTATCATACTCTTTACATCACATTCCATTCATATTAACACTCATGACACTAGCTTACGATTTTGATCCATATATGTTAAAATGTAGGAATTTTTTTTCTTTTAGTGAAAACAACAATAAATACATTATATTTCATCAAGTACTTTATTAATAATTTTTACGATTTTGAATATTAATCATATTTCTAAACCAAGTTGATATACATAGAGATAATCTTGGCTCATGGTAAAACTTCACAATACCCATATATCATCAAATGGGTGAATGTATATCAAGGCACTCAACTTTAGAAAAAAAAAATTTCAATGCACACATTTTGTGGTGTGAAAAGAGTCATCATAATTATTATTTTTTTTTTTTTGATATGTAGAATTTTGAGACTTTATTGCAAGATGAGATTATGTGAATAACTATTCGCATCTAAATGATTGATAAGTAACTTCCTACCAAATGAATCTTCAATTAATAATGAATGTTGTTTTTATAATTTACAATTGAATGAATGCATATGCAGTGTTTTTTACACATAATATTAGTTATAATTTTTTTTTCTCAATCAAGAATATATTATATAAAGTAAAAAGGACACTCTAACCATGGGAATAACTACGCTTAATTATACTCCAAGTTAAAAGATGAAATCCATTGTGATTCACTTTTCTTTTATGTAATAATGATCAATTAGCATCCTCCTACTATATATATGTCCCAATTTCAACCTTTACTTCTCAAGAACCATTCTCTCATTTCTTTGCATTCCCTTCAATTTGATTTACCCTCTTTTTCATACAATTAAATCTAGCTATTGGTGATGAGCTTCTTGATCCAATATTGAGTTTTCAATGATAAGTACGGATCAAAATTATATTCTAATGAAAGACAAGTTAAATATTTGTTTCTATCGAATTATAATGGTTCTTGAGAAGATTCATGTATTACAAACAAATACAATCTCCATCATGTCTATCATTACCAATATCGAATTAATGATTTACCAAAATATACATTCACATCTTCCTTGACCATGTACGTACTCTTTTCTCCAAAATTTACAATTTTTTTTAATAAACGAAAATATAATGGAGTTTATTTCATTTGAAATAACCATTTTTTTTATTCACATTTGCTGCAGGCTTGGAGTGGAGAGGCCATGATTCCAAAGTGACCTTCTTGTGAGCATGGCTGAGAAGAATATCAGGGAGTGGTATCTAGTATGGAGTACAAGAAGTCCTCAATATAATCTGGTACAAGTGTATAATAATTTATTGAGGAACGTGTTATATATAGGTCCACTCCAGTATACTATAGTGAGCAATGTTGTTCAAGAGACTCGAGTGGTGTTTAATTTAGATCCTGACATCTCGACTTCTTATCTTGAAGAAAACTTTCACAATTTTACAACTAGGAAGATTTTAGGGAAGAAGCAATGGTTAAGGGGAGATCTAATAGAAGAGGAAGTATGGGGATTATATATCTCAATTGTAATTTTTATAGAACAATGATTGGTACACATTTTGGTTCAACACACTGCGTGACATACTCATTAAAAAATCATTATTTTTTAGTCTGAAATTAAAGATAGACAAGTTTAATGATATAATTATGCACACATGATACAAGAATTAGTTGAATTGATTGTATTTATATTATATTTTTAATGACTAAACCAAGAGTCTGTCAAAAAATGTATTGAATCGAAGGTATACCAATTATTTTTCATTTTTATAATGTCAATATATTTAAATAAAAAAATTTTAAACAATGTGTCTAGTTATGTATGAGAAAATTTTGTGAGAAATTGTGACCTTACAAGAATAATTTTCGTTTTTATTTTTTTACTTTTTTTTATACACAGTTCTTTACTTATGGAACCACATCCTTATCATCATCATCATTATCATTATTTACAACTGCTGTTGAGCTACATAAGAGAGCTCTTCTCACTTCACTCAAATTTCAAACTTAAGATTTTTAAGTGTGAAAATCAATTGAGCCACCCCCTTAAAAATATTTTGAAAATATTGAATTAGCTTCAAAAAATTGGTTTTAAAAAATAACCTGTCATAGAAAATAAGATTAAACTTAATAGACAAATGGGAGTTATTTCTTTTTGGTACATAAGTTTATCAACTACATATATACCTTCGTCTTGTTTTCCATTTTAGTTTTCCATAGTTTTCCAGGCTAACTAAGTTTGAGCAAGTTGTGGTGGTGATAAGCAAAAATGAGTGATGTGGTTGCGTTGAGAGACAATACCGTGGTTATGTCGCTTGGTACGTATCGAATTAATTATAGGAAAAATATTTAATAAATTAATTCCGCAGAATAATTTTTACTGGGAAATAAGCTAGCATACACCGAACTTGAACGCACTTGGGCTTCACGGCCCAACGGTCATAGGTCGACTTGTAAGGTACATCCCCTTAACCCGAGAATTGGGGTTCAATTTTCTCCTCCCCGATATTTGCAACCTTGTTCAAAAAAAAAAAAATACACCGAACTTGAACAAAAATGGTCATTTGTTATTATTATTATTATTTTAATCAAAGAGATTTCTTTTCGCCTTTATGTTGTCGTTGAAGTACATTTTAATCTTTCAATATTAATTTTTTTCCTCACATGTATAAATTATGTACCAGCTAACATAATTAGAATCAATATGTCTTTAATTATCAAGCTATTTTAGTATTATATGCTAGATAGTTAATTTATACATGTGAAATAATTGATTAATTTTTAGAAGACTACTAAAAGAATTAATTTATTTGAAAGACTAAAATGTCTTGTAGGATGTGAGCTCTCACTCTCAGTTCGATCTCCAAAAACTATTGAAGGTCAAACTGTCAAATAACTAATTATCTAATATATTAAAAAAAATATTAAAGGTTTTAACATCCAATAGCAAGTTCTTCATGCCAATTGCTAAAAAACTTTAAATGTAAAAGGTTTATGCACCCAGATTGATATGTGCAGTTATCTTTTCCACTCTTCCCCACACGTTAAACTACTTGCCTTATCTTTTTTTTAAAAAAATAAAATTCGAAAATAACAATCTCCATTCTATCAATCATAAAAAATTAATTATTCCACTAACAAACGTGGCATAAATGTGCTGGACAATAATAACAACATAAGCATACTATTTGTTGTTATATTATTATTATTATTATTATTATATATTATTATTATATATGACTCTACTAAACATTTGTATTTAGTGAGTTTTTTTGCCTTTATGTGTCTAAATAAAACATATTTATGCCTGCATGGCATTAACGAAGATAGGGTATTCAAGTAATAATAGTCACGTGACTCATACGAGGGATTCTATATATTTTAAGTCAATTAAAATAATAACATGTTAAAATATGCAAAGATATGTTGAGGGGCTATTGGAGGGCTTCTAGGGGTTTATGCCCTATCTATTAGGGGGATGGTCAACTTTTATTGGGCTGGGTCTATTTGAGATAGGTCTAAAATTAACTCAATCAAACCTAAGATGAAGATCAGTTAATAATTTTGTATCTAGATCAAATTGGCTTAGATTGGTAGAGAATCAAAGTCTATTTACATATTAATATAACATTTGATCCACAGCTAGTTTTTCAAAATACTTATTAAGATTAAAGTTTTTGAAAGAATGGTTTTAATTTTTTTTTTAAGTCAAGAACTGTTATGCAGAAATTATTATTTATTTATTTATTTAGATTATATATATAGATATATAGTAGAAATCAACATATACATTTGAAGTCTCACTTAAATTTTAAGTCCCTCTTAATAAAGAGGGACTATTTTCTTATAATTTTTTGATACTTTTTAAAATTT
>BPVZ01000096.1:871682-882936 GCA_020521535.1 Rubroshorea leprosula
ATGTGAGAGAGGCAGCTCAGAGAGAGGAGACGTTGGATGAGATTCTCGTTCCCATGATTGAACATGTAATATTCCAATCGAAAAGCCCTTTTTGTGGACTTTTCATCTGTGAATTCTGCTTCTTTGTTGTTTGCTAACCCTCATGCATCATGAAAATTTCTGCTTCTTTTTCAGCGATTTAGTTTCGTGAATTTGCGAAGTTTCAATCTTTTCTAAACTTTATTTCATTTCTGATTTTTGTTTTGTTTGAGAGTTTTTGGGTTGATTTCTTTTTTTTTTCTTTTCAGTTGTTTAATTACAATATTTTAATTTTTTTTGGTACATTGGAAGGTTAGCTATAGAGGTTTGAATCTTTGACCTTGACCCCAAATGAAGGTTTTTAAGTTAGTGGATACTAACTCGGCCAATCTCTTGATGGTAATTACAACATACAATTACAATGCATGTTTGTGTTTTTCAGTCATTAAAATCCAAGGACTCGAAGCATGGTAACCAAGCTATGATACTTTTCAATTGGCTCTTTCAAGATGAGGTTCTTTTCCAAATTGTTTCTACAAATCTTGCCAACATTATTGCAAGGAAGGATGATCGCTACATAGCTCTTGGCTGGTGCACTCTTGTACGTAATCTTGTAGAGTATGAGAGTACTATGGAGCAGTATTTAGTAAATGGTACAGATGCAACTTTTCTGTTCTATTTCCTTGCAAAATGTGTGGGTATGTAGTTATTTACTGAGTTTTGTTAGTATGAGTACAGTAGAGCAGTATTCAGTAAATGGTGAAGAGGCCACTTTGATATTCTATTTCCATGGAAACTCTCTATTAGGGTCAAGCCTGCACATGCATAAGTACATGTTTGTGTCTGTTTGTGGGTACTTGCATTCTTTTCCCTATGTATTTGTTTTAGGGGTTACAGCCTTGTCTTAGTGGATTGAAAATATTCTTTCCTTATGTTGTAGTTTGGAGGAATTGATTCTATTGGAAGATTAAAATTCTTGTAGTTGTTATTCTTTCATTTATTTTACCATATTGTTCTTTTGAATTTAGGAGTCTACTAATATTCTGTGCTAAAGAAAGACTACTAACAACTAAAAATTACTATTCCTTTTTGCTATTTTTCTCTTTTTTTTTATTTGTGGACCATAGGAATAAAGGAGAAGTACAGTGCTCTCTTGAAGATACTTTGCTCTTGCATTTCACATCTATTGGGTGTTGCACGTAAAGGAAGGTACTAATTGTCTTCTCCCAAGTTAGTCATAATTACCTCTGTTGGCAGTGGTTGAAAAATGGAAATTCTTGAATGTGTTTTCAGCATAATGTTGGAATTTGAGACCCTTTCATTATTGACGGTTCTTTTCTTCAGCACTTTGCAGGATAAATTTGAGTTGCCATCACGCCTTGCAGTGTCTGCTGCAGATTGTTTTCTGGCGCTTACTGAAGCATTGACAAAAAAGCCTGATATTCCTACAAGCAGGCCTAAGTTATCTGACCAGCAAATTAATCTAAAATCATCATGCATTGGTGAGAAGATGGTAAAATCAGTTCCTAAATCTGCAGAAGTCTTAAACATGGAAATGGAATATTTGCTCTGGAATCATCTAGAAGACCTCATCTATCTAGTGGAAAGACTCCTAGCTGTATGTTTTATTTACCCTGGTTACCTATTCAGTCTACTTTCTTTTGTTTATTTATTTATTTTGCTTTCCTCATCACACCTAATGCCTGCTATTTTTGTATTCTCACATTTCTCATTTTCCTTTAGCAGAATGCTTCCTATTTTTCTTCAATTTGGATGTTTTATGAGTGTGAAAACATAATCTTTACTTTTGTGTGAAGTCAGTTTATATGAGACAATTTTATGTATCCTCACTTTTTATGATCCTTACTTTTGTGTGAAGTAGTCGGTTGAGATGAGACAATTTAATGTGCCCTCATTTTTTTATCTTTTCATGAATATAAAGTAATTTTATAGACTGAAGAAAGGACTCACTACATGAGGTTGAAAAGACGGAAAAGTTACCTTAGGCTCAAGCGTAATTTGGTATAATTACCTATACTGTAGTACCTTTTCTTGCTTTGTTTTCTAACAATATAAGTTTTGGGTTTCCTACCAATAAGTGTATTTTAACTATTTTTAGATGTTATTCACTAGCAATTTGATCTTCATGCTTCTCTTGTTTCTACAGAAATGAGTTGATTCAAATGGTTTAAAACAATAAATGTCAAATCAAAAGTTCCTAAATTTTGGCAGTGATTTTGCTGAGTGCTTAAAGTTTTAACTTCTTAACACTGCGTGGCTACCTATTAGATTATAATCCTAAAAGGCTACAATATTTGTTTAATGCATTTATAATGCACAACAGTGGAACAAAAAAAGTCGTCCTTTACATGCTAAAGGGGTGGAGAAGGTGCTTAAATGGTTGCAGGAGATAAAAGCACATTATTCTGGACTTAAAGAGGAGGCAGGTCCTAACCCTAAATCATGCTTTTTAGCATTTTATAAATATTTTGTGTTAATTGTGATTTATTTAAAAGGAAAAACAAGCAAGCTTAGTGTTAAAGTCTTAATTGTGATTAGTTTGTCTTTAATGTGGAAAACAGGCTCAAAGATCCAAAAATCTGGAGCACTGCTCCTTGTTTCATGTTGGAAGCATTATGGCATGCTATTGCACTTGGAAGACCACAAATTTGCCAAGCATTACAAGGAATTATTGGACCAGTACTTGTCAGGCATCCAGGTTGGATTTGTGGCTAACTAATTATATGTGATGAAATTCCTCTGTATTTCATGCATCTTTTAGTGCATCTATTTTGCAAATTACTGCAATTGATAATTTTGTAGAAAACTTTTATGCACCTTAGGTTTAATTTTTTACTGGCCATCTGAGACATTCTTGATGTCTCCTGATGTACTTTTAAAGTTCAAATATTTTTAAACTTTGTTATAGCCTGAGTTTGTCAGTGAGTACACTGCTAAGTTTAATGGATTAAATAAAGCCATGGAGGCTGGAAAAAATAAATAAATAAATAAAAACATGGAACATTTGAACAAGAACTAACTTTGCAGCTTTATCTATCTGAATCAAAATTACATTAGGAATTTGGAACTTAAGAATAATGATAAATTGGAAAGAAATAAATTTTTTTTTTTTTTTTATCAGCGTTGGAAAGACATAATTAATACCCTGCCATGCATGCCTCTTGATGCTGCTGATCTTGAGGGGTTTTCACTTGTCAATATGATCAAGAAACTTGTAGGGTTTATCATGATGATGTTTTTGGGAAATGGGAATAAGAAACAAGCAAGGAGGCAAATAGGTTTTGGGAAAGACCACTTTCTCATGCAGGCTTTCTTTATTTATTCTGGCCTGAGCATTTCCTTTGTTTTTTATTTAGAAATCTGACAACATGCATTTGTTCTTCTATCCATAAAAGAAGTGTTTTTCTTGTAGCTTCTTCCATGCAATATTGATAGATACATTCATGCATTTAACCGTATAATTTTGAGAATTTCTCAATTAATTCTGCTTCATTTAATGGAGTTGCTAAATTTCTGACACCAAAAGAGTGAAAAATGCAGTATTATACGGATAACCATTCTGAGGGGTATGCGGAGAATAAGGATGGTGGTATAGAGACCAGGAAATTTTTCCTCAATTGCCTGTGCCTTCTACTAGGGCGTTTTGATGGGAAGAAGTTTGAAACCATAGTGTCAGATTATGGAAAGCAGATCTCTCAGGTTCTCTTATCTCAGGTAATTATTCTGATATCTTGATGATATATGCTCCAGTTAAACAAAAGTTCTATTGAAGGATATTAGTGGAAATTGATACAGGCGAGTCATGTCTTGTGTGCTATGGTGGTTAGCATTGAAAGCTTGCAAGTGAAATCCCTTTCTACAGGTATTTCAGGGTAAAGGATGGTGCATTGCCTATGTATGTATAGTCCAGTATTAACCAAGAGGATGTAAAATTGGAATGAGGATGGTATTACTTTTACAATATGGAGAGGCATTGGCTCTCTGATAGAACAGATTAGCTAAAACTCTGGCCTATCTGGCATGTATTGGATGGAGTGTGTTTATCTCTATATCTTAGCATTTGTTACAAAGTGAACATGTTATTTGTCCTGCAACAATGTTGGTATTGTAGGTAAAATCTTAAATAGTTTGAGCATGTCAATGAGGCACTTTTTTTTGTCTTTGACATATTTTATTGTTTTTATGTTCTTTGATTCTGGCTAGCTTCGCTGCAATGAAGAAGCTGTAATAGATGGGGTTGTGTGCATATTCAAGGCTGTTGTTTTTAAGCCAAACTTTTCATCTGAGAGTGGTGGTCTACCTGACACCAAACAGGTGGACGTTGTGATTCCTTTGCTTCTTCACCTACTTGATGAGCGGGATGGTGCAGCTAAAGCTGTTGCTGCTCTCATAGCAGAATACTGTTCCATGTATCCTCTCTCTTCTGTTTATTAATTTATGAAAGTGTTGTGCAGATCAAAAAAAAATTATGACAATGTTGATTACTTTTCATGGTCTAAGTTTGGTTCAAAACCTAACCCTGATCAAAATTTCCCCAGAACAGCAGATGACAACTGTCTTAAGGAAGTCCTAAAACGCCTTGCTTCTGGAAATGTTATCCAGAGGAGAAATGCTGCTGATGTTATATCAGAACTAATGCACATATCAACAGATTCTAGATGTGGACTAACTCCTCTGACTTGGTATGGCATCACTTTATAAACCATAATTTTTTTAAATTTCTTCAGTTTTTGACCTTTGGACTCTTTGTGATTTTCTTCCTATAACTATTTCAGGCAAGAGATAGCAAATAAGATGCTAGAATGCCTTAGTGATGAGGAAACTGCAGTTCGAGAACAAATATTGAATTTGCTTCCTCTGCTTGGTTAGTTTTAACTTGAGTCTTAACATTCTTTATTTGCTAAGACTGAACATGCCTGCTGTATTTGCCTTTATATTTGTTGTTTGGACCTGGCATTTTTGGCTGAACTCAATGGGACACACAAGTTTCTGAAACCACTCTGATTTTTCTGAATGTCTCAACTCACAAGTGTGGCCTCTCATCACTAAGAGCATAGTTTTCTTCTCAGTCAGCTTGTAACCTTGGAGGGCTCTTGGGCTCTAAAAGTCCTTTTCTGTTCCTGAAACCATACCCAATTAACCATAGCATGGTTCCCTTCTCTGCCCTATTCATAGTTCTGAAGAGCTTTATTATTTTTTAATTTTTTTCCTTAGAGATGTATTTGTTCTTGTTAGTCTATTCCTTAGAATTCCTCCCCCTCCTTCTATTTTTTTTGTTGACCCAGCATGTTTTCTATTATCATATAGTTTCTGTTCCTCAGTGTTGTAGAAAGTGCTGGGTGCCATGAGGTGCCAGGCCTCCATCTACTCTGGTGTTTTGAGTGCCATTTTTTAATTCTTTTTTCAAATAATTCCAAAAATTCAGAAAATTTGAGAATTTTTTTAAAAAAAATCAGAAAAACATCAGAAAATTTTTAAAAAATAGAAACAACAATTCTCCGTTATCAACTTATCTTTTGCTCTTTGATTGTTTTAAGCTATTTTCATTTTTTACTGTCAGTGTAGGTATAACCTTCATATAGGCTACATAGCTAGTGCTTGGAAATTTGGTCTTATGGGGTCTGGTATTATAGGAAAACTTATAGTAGTGTTGCTTGTACAGATATTAGTGATTTGCTCACCAGATTTTGCTATTGCTTAGACTATTTCTTTCTCCTTGCAGACCCATCAGTTGTTCTGCCTACATTAGTTCGCCTTGTCTACTCTGCAGATAAGAAAATAGAGCAATCAGCTGGTAATGCCTTAGTTGGAGTGCTCAAATATAATAACCAGAAGCCTGATGTTATTTGTATGTTGCTTGACAGTCTAAGGTAGCTTGATTTCTTCTACTTTTAACTCACTTGTTAGAGTATAATTGATGCAGCCACTTAAGAACCCAACTTATTGTTATTCATGCTGCTCAAATTCTCTCGTCTTGCAGCAACCTCAGCCAGGACATAGATGATTCAAAGACTAGAGGGCATGCAAGGGAAGGTGTGCCTCTTTTGGTGTCATTGCATGTCAAAGTGCTTTAACAATGGTCTAATTTATATTCTTTTTTATCATTAGTTGCTGTGTCATCTGGAATGCAGCATTTAATAAATTCTTCAAAATATGCATGAGGAAGTCTAGTGGTTTAATTTTTACAAAGGCACATTCACAGATTTTTTTTTTAATTTTTTTTTTTAATTTCCTGCTCACTAATACTTTATTTTCCTTTTAAAGGAAACTCAATTCACAATCAACTAGATACTTTACCTACATTTGGTTTCTATTTGCAATTCACATAGGGGTTCATAATCTTGTCATCTATTTTTGTCATGATGTATTATTGCTTATCATAATGTGATTACAATTTAATGAGCATCAACAATTCATGCAAGGGCATTGTAGTTTTTTTCAAATTTCACTATCCTGTTTAGACTAGAAGAAAAACCATGTCCTGTGCTGACCCTAAACTATATGTTGGCAGAATCAAATTTTAATAGTGATCGAGTGCTCAAGATGATCCAAGACTGGTCTGAAAGTGTAAGAACTAAGAACACTATGTACCACTACACTGCTATACATATTTTAAGAAATCTTTTCATGATGTGTTCATGTATGGAATGCAGATGTGAGACTGATGAGTGGATTCAGTGGAATGACATGTTGCATCTATATGCTCTCTAACTTTTTTTTAAATAAAGTTTGGATAATTTTATTTAATGTAGCAGATGAGTGGAATGACAATTTATATCAATCTGCTCAACAGTGAGGGTTGTCAGTCATGTCATATTAGAATTAGATCCTTCTGTTAACACACATGGGTTATCATTTTCATTTATCTTTTGTACACATGTCAATGAAAACAATAATTGAAACGCCTTACATTTTATAGGTTCAAGATTGGAAAACATTGATTGGTCCTCTGATCGACAAGATGTTTGCAGAACCATCCAATGCCACTATTGTCAGGTTTCTAAGCCATATAAACGAACACTTGGCAGAAAATGCAGATGAAGTTCTTTACCGTGTCTTGTTGCAGATGAAAGGGCAGAAAGAGTAAGCTCATAAGTTCTAATAAAGGCTATCCTGAATGTTATAATTCTTTTCTTCAACAGCATACTTTCTTTTATAGACTTCCTCCCATTATTGAATCATTGACTCTAACTTATGTCCTGGACAAAACATGTTATGCTGAAATTACATTCTTTAAAGTTTTAATCTACTATTTATTGTACTGTTTCATTGAGGGATGCCTTCTGTCCTTTTCACTGGTAGGATTGATGCAAGTTCCTTCTCTAGATGGGAAACTAGAACCTGCATTGGTGATGATTTTGTGAGAATGCAGCAATATCTGTTTGAGCGCCTTTGTCCATTACTTATAATTAGGCTGCTTCCCCTAAGAGTATTTAACAACCTCAATTCTTCTGTTGTGTATGGTCGGCTTCTTCATCCTGGTGTTACGCAAGGTATTTCTTGTTGAACATTGTTGCTCATATTGTTATATTTTGTTTCTCAATGCATTGTGCATTAGGTCTACTTATTCTTCTTTTGAAGAATGCATTGTTCTTGTACTTGGTTTGTTGGATAATTGGTTGGTCTGCCACTAGTTTGGTGCCGAGAAATTGGGTAAGGGACTAATAGGGCTGGAAAATATTGAGTAAAAGCTTTATCATAGAAACCATAAATGACTTCATTATTGGATTCTAAATTAAGAATGTGTCATTAGCATGCAATGTTTTCCAGTGTACATAGGAAGATTGTTATCAAAGCTGTGCAGACAAGCTAGTCAGATCACTTTTAACTGTTGTGATGTTTGTGTTATTTCATAATATTGTAATTTAAGCCTAAAGTGCATAGCTTCCTGGGCAATATTTGGGTTACAACTTACAAGCTGGTGCAATCTTCCTCAAACTGCATAGAAAGGTTGCAATTCCTAGCTTGGAGCAAATAATGTGAAATGTACTTCACATGGACATTATAAAGAGTGAAATATGTTCTTAGTTGATCTTCTTACTTTTTCAATGACATGAAGATCTGTTTGATTCTAAAAGTCTAACTGCACTTTGAGCTACTTGGAAAACTAAATGATTTACTTCATTTGTTAGTGTGATTAATGGATATAAATTATAAAGTGCCTTCTTGATTTCGTGCAGTTTTGTGCATTATTAGTTTTTCTTAGATCTAACTTTTTCTTTTTCTAAAATTATATTTCAGAGTACAAAGATTCCAATATCATCTATGATGAAAGCATTGTTGCTCTCATTCTGAAAAGGTTCTTTTTTAAACATAAGCATTATCAGGCTTCTGTAACCTGATTTTTGTTGATCAGCCATAACCTGATTGACATTGACGTTATTGCTTTCCCATTTTCAGGGCATTTTCTAAGGTCGAGTTTGAAGACGTAAGAAAGCTTGCCGCTGAGCTTTGTGGGCGCATTCATCCTCATGTACTTAACTGTGACTTTAACTTCCTTGACTATTTTGGAAGACTGATGTTATTTTATCTTACCTTTCTTTGGTATTAAAATTTGCTGACTGAAATCCTGTTGGAAACTCTGTTTCTTTCTTGGCACTGTTTTCAGCCTAATACTTTATGGTATCCTGGAAATTAGGCATAAAAAAAAAAAGGCTTCTCTGAGTTATTGCACTCAATTTGTAATAGTTAAATAAAATTCTGTGATATAATACTGAGAATTCTGTGTGCAAGTATTTATTTGCTTTCTCATTTGTTGTTGACTATGCTCATGTATATTTATGTTCTTTCTTATTCTTAAATACACCTTTTTATGTTTTCTAGGTTCTTCTTCCTATCATATGCTCCCAATTAGGACATGCAACAGGTTCTCAGGACATACTGAAGATCAAAGCTTGTCTTTTTTCAGTTTGTACCTCCCTTGTGGTAATCATCTTTTTCCTCTTGGTAGCTAACTCTGATTGGCCATTTCATATTCTAGTCCTGCATTTACAGAAAATTTTTACCTTCTATGGTCTGCTCTTTCTGCCATTTAATGCTGGAGCTAACATTAATGTTACTTCTGGTTTCTAGGCAAGAGGTAGAGATTCACTCATTCATCCTGTTATGCTTGAAATCCAAGGAGCACTAGAAATGATCCTATTGTGGCCTTCTTCAGATGGGGATGAAGGTATTCAACCATGCAAACTACTTGAGTCTTCCAAAAGTTTATCAACCCTGTTAAATAATTATTGAGGTGTATGGATGCCATATTTTCTTCTCTCAGTTTCCAAAGCACAGCATGGATGCATAGATTGTCTGGCACTCATGATATGTGCTGAACTGCAAGCTCCTCAATCATTTAGTGACTGCATCTCAAAGAGGGACAATATTGTTAGCAAGAGTGGTGAGTTTGGTTTGTTTTTTATGTCCTAAGTACTTATTCTACTGAATGTTAATATGATTTTTCATTTCAAATTATAGGGGATGATGCCTCAAGAAATCTAGTCCATAGATATGTCATTAATAAATTAATACATGATAAGGGTGAAGTTATCCCTAGCTCCAAGTCAAGCCGTGAAATTTGTGAAATAGGGGATACAATTTTTCTCTCCTTTCGCCTATGCATGGCTAATGTTCTTATCAGTGCGTGTCAGAAGATCTCAGACTCTGGCAAAAAACCCTTTGCTCAAAAGGTTCTTCCACATCTTATTCGTGCTGTTGAGGTGAGTTCACTGTTAGATTCATTGAGGCATCTTTTAGGTTTTAATTGCTCTAGAATTAAACACTTAAAGACTGGTCCTATCCACGTATTCTGCTTTGCACAGGTAATAACATACCTTGAGATCAGAGCTGCTTGCATCCAGATTATGTTCTCAGCTGTGTACCATTTGAAGTCTGCCATTCTACCTCATTCATCTGATCTTCTCAAAATCTCTCTCAAGTTTCTTGGAAATGGATCAGAAAAGGTACCAAAACCTCGCAATGTGCAATTTCTGTTAGGTAGCCATTCCAAATCATGCTTTAGCTTTCAATATCTTGAACCTGCAAAAGGGCTTCTCTGTCCTTTTACCTGCAATGTGATTGTCATTGCTTGACTTGAGAAGGCGGGAGAAAAAAAGGGGGGGTGAATAAGAAATTTGTATTAGTGGTTACTTATTTGCTTATAAGCTACAATGCTTCCTATTGGCCCAATAGTATGTTGTATAAGCCCTATAGTTCCATTATTGGTATTTTCTTTCATGTAATATATTTGCAAATTTACCCCTCTTCCCTTTTAATTTCATATATTATGCTCGATTCGTCATTGGAAATCTTTTTGGTAATTTTCTTATTAGAAAAACATTCTTGCACTTTGTTTCTCTCATCATTTCCTTTATTTCTTCTTGTTACTAACTTGAGCTGGTATTTTTGGTTTCTTTTTATTGTTCATCAGGAAAAGATGGCTGGTGCAAAACTAATGGCGTCTCTTTTGGCCAGTGAAGATGCAATCTTGGAGAGCATATCAGGTGAACTACTAGAAGCACAATCCATACTTTCAAACATATCTTCAACAGATCCTTCACTTGACCTTCGACAAGTATGTAACAAGTTGCTGGCATGCATAACTCCTACCTAATCTTTCTTTCATATACTAAGTTTCACTTTGCAAAAAAGATCAACACTAGACATGCAGATGAGTTCTGCATTCCTACCTCTCACTGCCTATCGTATGTTTCTGTACAGTCATTCTTCATATGTTTATTGAGGTACTTAGCAATGTAAATGTTGGGAGGATTGTTGTATGAAGAATGGGGAGATAGTCCCTCTTTTCCTTCAGCAGCTGGGATAATTGCTTAAACAGGAGATAAGACTTGGGCACATGGGATGGGAACAAAAGTAGAACAGGAACTCTGGAAGAACCTAGTTAGGCAAGCAAAAGTACTGTGCATAAGTTGTGTTTTTAATCCCTAATATTTTGATCTAAGCAAACAAAATCTACTGCCCCTATCAACAAAGAAACCGAATATGCGTTGATTCATAATGGCTGCAATGAAACTAAAAGAAATGGTAAAAAAAAAAAAAAAAATGGGGCTATAATTGTAGGAAATCAAAGGTTCAGGGGACAAACAAGTACTGCCCAAGAAACCATGTTCATAATGTATACAGTTATTTAATGAAGGTAAAAAAAATTAATAAAAGGTTTTTGGGATATAGAAGGGCTGAGGTTATTATTACCAATATTTTTGTTAAAGTT
>BPVZ01000096.1:966349-977204 GCA_020521535.1 Rubroshorea leprosula
AATTAACAAAATATTATAAAATTAATTCTGTAACTCTGTTAGCTAAGAGAAAATTTTTGACAACTAACAATCAACTAATAATCAGCTAATAGAGTTAATAGTTAGTTAACAGAATTAACAAAATATTACAAAGTAAAAGTTATTTTCTTCAATTTTAATAGGTGAGGAGTTAAAAATATTATAATATAAAGTGAAAGACTAAAAATATTATAATATAAAATAAAAAGTTAAAACTTTCAAACTTAATAAGATGAGGGGTTAAAAATAAATTTTTACCTTAAAAATCAAACAAAAAAAATAAACCAAACCGAACCAAACCAAACCATAATTGGACCTAGTCCCACTCATGAGTCTGGGACAAAGTTTTAGATCATGATCTCAGTTTGCCACTTTTTCTTAATTAAAGATTCCAACTTTAGTTTTTCCACCAAAGTTGTCCAACACTTTTTCGTAGGATTCGATTTCATTTTTCCTTTTTGAAAAGTAGCAAGCAGGTTTGATTTTCTAGAGACAAAGATAATATAAAATATTAAACACATTAAAAGTTAGGATACCGTTGGATTTTTCTTTTATTTAATGAGAGTAACGTTAGATTTTTAATTATGTCATTTAATAAAATATATTAATCCCACTAGAAACTTGAATTTAACCATGGTTAACATAGGAGTTGCATTTGCGTGCAAAATCATTTCATGTACACGCTTGATTTGCTGTTTCTGTCTTAAAATAATAAATATTTTTTATTTTAAAATTTGTTTTAAAATAATAATTATTTATTTAATTTTATAAAAAATAAATATTTTTTTCTTATTAAAACGTATGATTAACTCTTGATTTTTATTATATATTCTATTATAAAAAGTCTCTTTATTTTTATTTATTTTTTCAGGATAAAATAAATAAAGATATAAATTATCTTTAAAATTTTAATTTTAAAATAAAAATAAAAAACATTTATCCTTTTAAAATAAAGAAAATATATTAGTTTATGGTTAGTATAGAACCAAACTATTGATCGAAGAATCTCAATATCATACCTCATATGATCAAAACGTTATTTTACAATTTAGATTTAAAAAAAAAAAAAAGAAGAAGGGCATTTGTGAAATAATATATCAACATTCTGATGCATATGCTTTTTTGATTAACTAAAATAATTTCATCGAATGATAACAGAATGGGTATTTCAACTAATATAGCACATTGTAAAGGATTGAACAAAGCGTTTTGCTTGGCTTGTGGGAATTTTTGTTTCATGTTTGTTTGTTATGAACTTTTTGATATCCTGAGTTTTGTGTCCGAGTTTGTCTATTTTGAACTCTTTCTTATACTAGGTGGGTTTTTCTTTTTAGCTGTTGTGAGAATGTGTTCTGACTTCTGAGTCTGTTTTGAGAAAATATTTGATACCCTTGTACTTGTATCAATAAATATTTTTTTGATAAAAAACTTCATATAAAACATTATGCTCTCAAGGAGCTTGAGATTCTAATTAAGTTGAGAATTTAAGTTCAAATCTTACATCAAATAAAAAGGAATTTCAGAAAAAGAAAAAATTAGTCTCTCTTATATACTTAATCATTAGATGTACAAAAAAAAAAGAAAAAAAGAGAATACATTGTAAAAGTTTCAACAAACCACTACAAAGACATCATAACTGAACTTTAAAAACATAACAAAAAAATCCATCTTTTCAATCTCAAGTTATTAATAGTAATTTGTCGTTAAACTTATATATCAAACTAGTTTACAAGTCTAATCGATATGAATTGAGGGGTGATTTTCCAAATAAATAACTATGTATAAAAACTAATCTCTATGAGAAAAGCCTGCTATCCATTTTCCTTTGCTCTTGCAGACTTAATGAAAAATCGAAATACCCTGATGTGCGGGCAAAGATTAGGATTTTTACTTATTCACTGCATTAGAGCCGCTTAGATACCCGTCATAGTCCTCAATGTACTCAATCAATCGCTCTAAGAACTCGTCACCACTTACAGTTGCAGTGTAACAAGCAAGACAACAATGTCCACTTGCTTTTGTCATAGACATATTCATTTGCCTATGCTCACTTAAAAACCCCATCTGAAGCATTTAAAATGCCACAATTTGATTTCCAATTTAAAATTCTACCAAAGGAAAAAAAATAAATCAATAAAAATTTGGAACCGTAATTTAAAGTACCTCTTTGATTGAGTTTGGTTGAATTTGCGTAGAAATAGTAAGGAATTTCTTCTCTCGATCTGGGAAACCATCAGAAGTTGAGTTTTTTACTTTCTTTAATCTGTCATTGCATCTCAACATCTAAGGTAGGACAACCTGAAACATAATTTCAATTCAAAAGGACAAACCAATCCATTTCTCAGTCAGTTTGTGAAAGGAAGAGAAGTAGACGAAAGATATCTCTTTTAACCATGTTACAAGGTCTAGAGAAATGAGACAAATGACTACAGCATAGTACACTCTCTAATACCTGAAGAGTTGATAAAAGCTCTTAAACAGTGAAGAACAAATGCACCCCAACACCCAAAAACAAAGGATTGAAGGCAATGAGAGATGCGTCTGGGAAGACATTGCATTTGAATAGGCACTCTGTAGGAAGTCACTTGGTCCTTAATTAAGGCATAATTAAGGATGAAGCAAGAGCAAGCATATTTTTACCTGCCTTGCAAGCTATTGCTCAGCTCCCTCACTTTTCTTCCTTTTGTTGATGGTAAGATTCCCATGCCATTAACAAATTTTACAGTAGTTGTTCAGAGCAAAATTTCCAAGGATAACTTGAACTATTTCAGGTTCGAAGGATGCGAATATATCCCTGTACTTACCAAACATTTTTACCTTTATATTAAAATAAAGTAGTATCACTTTGGCTTTGAATTACAAAATTGCCTAAACTAATTCCAAACCTGATTTTTCTTCTGACATTCAAAAGTTCCCACTAGCCAATCAATATGACTGCATATCCATGACCTTTGATCCATTAAAATCAATGTTAAACCCAGTTAGAATGATTCGCATCCCTTTTTGATCAAACAAAAATGATCTCATCAAATAAAAGTACAAAGGGGTACTTCAATCCATACAATATACTGCTGTAAAAACTTCATCAGGTCACTTCAAAGACATCATCACAGAAGTTTGAAAAATAAAACAGGAGACTCCGTCTTCCAAGTTCCCAGTCACAACAATCAGTAGGCCTGCATACACCACTAATACACATCCTATTTGCTAGTTATTAGCATGAAACAAACATGGATGATCATGATGTCTGGCACCTTACTTTTCTGTTGATTTTCTAGGTAAATTAACAAACAGAAATAATTTTCCACAGCTCCTGAAGATGCGGATGTAGCAAATTAGGCAATAAACTGAAATGCCCTTGGGGACAAAGAATCTTGTTCTTATCCCATCAGGATCTTTACTTATCCATGTAGTATTTTGAGCCACTTATATACTCGCCATGCTCCTCAAAGTACTCAACGAATCACTCTAAGAATCCATCACTTCTTACTGTTTCAGTGTCACAGACTGGGTAACAATTTCTTCTTGTTCATGTCGCAGCCACATTCATATTCATCCATGGTCACTTGACAACCCCACCTAAACATATTTAAAATGATACAAATTTATTTCCAATTTAGAGTTCTACCAAAGGAAAAAAGAGCTAGAACAGTAGCTTAGACTACCTCTTTGGCACGGTTTGACCAAAAAATGGTAATAATAGTGGCTTCCCTCTCTTTACTTGGAAACCATTAGAAGTTGAGATTTACACTTTCTTTAGACTGTCCTTATTGCATCCCAGCATCTTTAGTAAGACAACCTGAAAAATAATTGAAATTTAAAAGAACAAACCATCCATGTATTGGTCAATTTGCGAAGGAAATGGAAGTAGAGCAAGGAAAGACAATTGACTAGAGCACAATATACTCTTCAGTACCTGGGCAGAATATGGGGTAATGTAATAATTCCAATATCAGAAGCTTGGACTCGCCTCTTTGCAAGAGAAATATCGATCTCAGCTTCACCTTCATTCGGTCTGTGCTGTCTTCTTTTCATACTTCTTTCATCCACATCACGTCTGAAGCATCAATCATGTACCTTTAACAAATTTAAGAGCTTAAATAAGTAGATCTTAATAAAATTTGATTACAGAATCAATATCAAGTTAGGAAGTATGGCTCTCATTTTTCTGAACCTTCTGTGTCAGTTTTAATTACATTCATGCTTGTTCAGGTGTCTGTATGTATGAATCAAAGTATGACTTGCATAAGATTCATAAGGTCCACATTTTGGTCTTTCCGTATAAAAAACCGAACTGAAAACATTATGTGATGCAAAAAGCAGAACTCAAGCTCATTTAAACACATTAATAGAAGGGACCGTTGTCTACTCCACGTACCAATTAAAGCCAATATGCTAATAGCACATAAGGAAAAGTGCAAATATTGCCCCTAAACCAGCAAAACTTCCAGAGCTCCCATCACTATTTATTTGAGTCCTTAACTTTATGTGCTGGAAGAACTTCTCCTTTGATGGATGAAATTTAAGAAGTGTTTTCCCTAGTAGTCCTGTCCACTTTGAAAACCAAACGCAAAGTAAATTATGAGATACTTGAGTGATTCAATGTTCCATTTTGGTGGAACAAATCAGGGTTTGACTTGTATATAATTCCTAAGGTCTACACTCAAAAATTTTCAGAGAATAAAGAACTGAAAAGTCATTCCACCATTCTGTGATACATTAAGCATAATTCAAGCTTACTTAAATACATACAGTGCAAGAGAACTGCTTTCCATATCATGTGCCAGTTAAAGCGAACTGAAGCAAAAAATTGGTTGAAGAATCCTAATAGATGCTACCTTTTGTTTTGGCCAACACAGATGATGCCTTATTCGCCACATTTTCTACATGAAAGGGACTATATAAACCTTCTTCTGGGATCTCATCCTGTTCAATGTGCACAGGAAGTTAGCAACACGAGTTCAGGAGAATCACACAGAACTAGAAACAACAAAATCAACAGTGTAATAACCCAAAGTTTCTTTTACAAGTCTCAATTATCTTTGGCCAAAAAACTACACCTTTCCAAAGAGCAGGAGACTCCTAATTAGCTTTCTTTGGTTTTAACTTTTAATACAACTACATCATGGGTGTCAAACTGCATTGAAAAATTAATAAACATATGTAACTCCAAAATCTATTTGACTACAGGAAAAGTGGTTTAGAAACAAGACAAAATAGAAGACATGCACCATCATTTGCATTGGATGGAGCAATTTAATAGTAATTGCTACAAGATATTTGACGCACGTTTCTTGTTAATTTAATTGAAAAAAAAAAAGAAAAAAAAAAAGGATTAAGCTTGAGTGTACAAGTAATGGAAAATAGCAAGATGCAATGGGATTTGAAAAGTCATAATATCTGGAAAACTCAGAATCTAATGTCTTTAGACTTTAGAAACCTAAAGAATAATCACATGCAACATGATACCGAACATGAGTAAGCAAAATTCAAAATATTTCACCAAAACCATAAAATATGTAAGAGCTACCACCACTATTCATTTGAGTCCTCACCTTGTTAGCCGGAGGAACATCCCCTTTGGTAGATTGAAACTACAAAAGTGTTTTCACCAAAAGCCCTGTCTACTTTGAAACTTTGAATACCTAATGCTTAATAAATTGTAAAATACCTGAGTGATTTTTTATTTCATTTTGGTAAAAACAGAAAAGAAACGAAAAAAAGTTGTTTATAGAAATTGATATGTGAAAATCTTGCATACTTGGGCTAAATAATTATGCAGAATCCTTTTTATTTCAAATCCAAGCATGATTCATATAATAAATATATGATCTGAACATCAACACACTTGAAATTCAGAATATATAGTGAAGTCGCTGTTTTGAGCAGTATCCAAATTTCATGAAGAGCCTAAAAAGATAGATGCTGATTTCTCTGCTTGCTGTATGCATTTTCATTCATAAAAAATTCCTCAATTTGTTGAAAATGAATGGTAGAACAAAGATTCGCAGAGTCATACCTAAAGGAAAATAAGCAAATTGATTCTCACCTTTCAATCTTCTAGATAACCCTCCGATTTTGACTGTTCCAACTCCGATAATGTAAAATCTTCAAATTCAAGTACGAGTAGAAAAATCCGTTACTAGAACATCACGGGGAAGAGAAATTAAGCACTACCATACATTTTTAACAGTAATCAAGGAATTTATTTATGCATTTTCATTCATTAAATATTTTTTCAATTTGTAGGAAATGAATGCCAAAACAAAGATTTGCGGAGAGTAACACCTAAATTAAAATAACAAATTGATCCTCACCTTTCAATCTTGTGGATAATCCACTGATTCCGACAGTTCCGACTCCGATGATGGAATCAGGTATCCATCACGAGCAACTTGAACCATGGGCTGAAGGACATCCTTTGCATTGGGATGGTCCCACTCCAAAGATTCCCACCATTCTTGTTCTCGTCGATATATGTTGATTTTTTTGAGGGAAGGCGGAGGAGATGGTTGGGCGTTATCAACCAGGGGTAGAGAGAGAGGGATCCTCCTTAGGCCCTTACAATCATAAATGGTAATAGATTCAAGAGAATCACATACCATTATTGCCCTTCTGCTACACATGCTCTTCAATACGGGCAAGAATAACATTATCAGCCGTTTTAATTTAGGAAGAAAGAGCTTCTTGATGAAGTCCCCTCCTCCTTCTCCTTCTTCTCCTTCTTCTTCTGGATCTGATCCTATTATTTCTTCCATTTCACAATCACGGACATAAATACTTTCAAGACTTTGGAGATATTCCACCAACTTCCAAGATGGAAACAACTTTGCTCTTTTGCATTCCTGAATTTTAATTTCTTTAAGAGATGAAAAAGTGCAAGGCTGAGGTGGTGACATGGCAATCAATTCTACTTCAAACAGCCAATCCAAGTTGTTCAACCCACAAAGAGATAGATAAGGAGGGAGATGACATGGAATCCTCCTTAGGCCCCTGCAATTGTTAATTTCAATATCTTTAAGAGAATCACATACCATTACTGCCCTCCTGCTACAGATGCTCTTCAATGCGGGCAAGAATTTCAATGACAAATATTTTAATTTTGGATGAATGAGCTTCTTGATGGTGTCCCCTCCTTCTTCTCCTTCTTCTAGATCTGATCCTATTACTTCCTCCATTTCTTCACAACAGCCAACTTTAATACCCTCTAGACTTCGAAGATATTCCACCAACTTCCAAGATGGAAACAACTTCTTTGCTCTTTTGCAGTTCTCAATTTTATTTTCTTTAAGAGATGAAAAAGTGCTAGGCTGAGGTGGTGACATGGAAATCAATTCTACTTCAAACACCCAATCCAAGTAGTCCAACTCAGAAAGAAACAGATGAGGAAGGCGACGAAAAGGAATCCTCCTTAAGCCCCTACAATCGGTAATTTCAATCCTTTCAAGAGAATCACATTCCATTACTGCTTTCCTGCCACAGATGCTCTTCAATGCTGGCAATCTCTCCAATCTCAGATGTTTTAATTTTGAAAGAATGAGCTCCTTGATGATGTCCCCTCCTCCTTCTCCCTCTTCTAGATCTGATGCTATTATTTCTTCCATTTCTTCACAGTTGTTGACATCAATACTTTCAAGGCTTTGGAGATATTCCACCAACTTCCAAGATGGAAACAACTTCTTTAATTTTTTGCAAGAAAAAATCCGAACTACTTTAAGAGATGAAAATGTCCCAGGTGGAGGTGATGACTTTGCAATGATGTTTGCTTCAAGTAGCCCATCCAATTTGTGCAAATTCACAAGTTTCAGATACTCAACGGTTTGGACAACTGAGTTGTTTATCCACGAGGGAAAAATGCACTGCATGCCATCACAATCCCGAATCCAACATATCCTCAAATCTGTTGCATCATTGATTTTAGAAAAATCATCTAAGCTTCTTATGTCACGGCAAGCTTCAATACCTAATATTTGTATGGAGGGAAATAACATATTCTCTCCAACAATACAAGTCTCCGTGAACACCATTATTTTCTTATATCTTGGCAGAATTTCTAGAAAAGAATCAGTCATAAACAAATTGCTTCCAACAGTAATAAAATAGCTACTCAGCCTATCAGGCTGACATCTGAGAAAGATTCTCATGTCATTTGCAGTGGGGAACCAGCCATGAAAAACTTCCAACTTCATCAATCTCCCAACCACATCCCCCTTCAATTTTATTCTACTGCCATCTACAATTAACTCATGAAGTTTGGAGAGATTTGATAATACTTCATCCGCTATTTCATCTATTTCAATAATATCAAAAGGTTCTGATCCACAAAGAAAAAGACATTTCAAATTCTTCAACATTCCCAAGCCTTCAGGGACTTCTTTGATTTTTGTCTCCCTAAGGTTTAACTTTTTCAAGGATCCGAGGCCTGATAAAGATGGAACCTTTTTTAGGGATGTTGATTCCAACAACAATGTAGTAAGCTTCACCAATTTGGAGACTGAATTTGGCAGACTCCATAGCTTGTAATTGAAGGAGAGATCTAGAATTTTTAGCTCCGGCATGTGCTCAAATACAGATTCTGGAATTGTTGACAATTCGTTATAGGCCAACAACAAGGTTGTGAGACTTGTGCATGTTGGAGACACCATCCTCCATGGAATTTCTTCAATATAATTATGCATTAATGAAACCTTTTCAACACCTTCTGCACATTTCACCTTCTCTGGTAGCTCTTTCAATGCCTTGCCAGCTTCTACCAAGAACCGAGGACTCATTCTTGTAATGTCTAAGGCCATGTCCCTGATAAGATCATGCATCCTCACACGATCTCCTCTAACTTCATCTTTAATCAGTTCCAACAAGCTATTGTCTTCAAGCTTCCTCAAAATACCATAACCCTCATCCTTCATTGATTGCCGAGATTCCATTTCATCTATAAACCCCTCGTCAATCCAGCTTTCAATTATTTCCTCCTTCGGAATCTTGCAATCCTCAGGGTACAGTGCACAGTATAAGAAACAATATTGGATCTGTTTTTTTATCAAACGATCATAACTGAACTTTAATATTTGAAATGCATTAGCACCAGTACCTGCTACATTTCTTTTGCAATCTCTCAATTCATTCAGTGCAACACTCCACAACTGTGACTCAGATATTCCTTTTAAGCTGCCAGCAACTGTAATAAGTGCCAAGGGAAGACCATCACATTCATCCACAATCTCCTTCAAAGTTGATTCTAAATCCCTTTTAATGCCTCCTCCATGATCTGATAAAACAATACCTCCAACTTTATTTAAAAACAATTTTAAAGCTTCCTCTTCTAAAAGAGTCTCCACTTGGATTCTTCTACAATCCATTGAACGAGCAACCTCTTGTGATCGTGTAGTCAATACTAGCTTGCAGCCATTGCTTACATTTGGCTCAAGAAGTCCAACATCTTCAAGTTTGAAACTGCTCCACACATCATCAAGAATCAGCAAGTAAGGCTTGTGTTTTTCTAGCATCTTTGATAACTTTGCTGCACGATTGATTGTATTTTGGTGCTCTTGTAGATTTTCCTCCAAGCTGCTTGCAATTTGCTCTTGTAGGTTGTAGCTATTAAAGTTTTGTGACACAGTTACCCAAATTACTTTCTTGAATATACCTTCCTTCAGTAGTTCATTGTGGACATGCATCATGACTGTTGTTTTCCCAACTCCCCCCATCCCCCAAACTCCAAGCATTGTCACCTCTTCTCCCTTCAAGCATGCCAAAATATTTGCTTTAACAGCCTGACTGCCTTGTAATTTTGATACTGGCAGTTCAACTGCTAAAGCTGATGGATCATCAATGACCACATAGTCTGGCAATTGACTTCCTTCTTCACACATTGTCTCCATTTCTCGAATCTTTTCTCCAAGAAGCATTATTACAGAATCAGAAGAATGCGAGAGACGCCCTCCAATTTTATCTTCAATATCTTTGACTCCCTTCAACATCTCTTCCACTTTCCCCCGCCAGCGTTTGGCTTCCTCCATTTCAATTTTCCCAAAGACAAGTTGCAAATTCAGTTTTGAACCAATGTCTACCCGTTTGCACTGCAGCTTCTCTTTCCATTCATTAAAATTCTGCACATAATAATTGAATTTTTTGGAGTGATCTTCAATGACCAAACAGTCCCTAGTGTAGTTATCCCCTCTATCATATATTTCCTTCAATTCTTGTGTCCTTTCCTCTAGAATCACTGCTCGGCAACACCAGGAAAGATACCCCCGACTGTTCACTTCATCAACAACATCCTGTCTTCCAATAAATTCTTCTACTTCTTTAAGCCAATCTTCCACTTCCGCCCTTACAACATTGTAAGGTGCAGATTGAAGCTGAGTCTCCCGTTTTGATTGGATATCATCTCTTCGACTGCGCAAGCCTTGTTTGCTTTCCTCGAACTTTTGCAAAAGATCATTATATTTTATCTGGTATTTCAGATATCTCAGAAATCGACCACCAACAAGCTTAACAATTTCGATGCTTGGCCCTACCCACTCCATATATAGCTGAGTCACTGCATCATGTTATTTACATAAAAACGCCGTGAGAAAAATTGGTTTTTATGTGCATATAGGCATATGTACTATGCATTTAAAACTTAAAAGACTTCAGGAAATGTATCGATGCTTCATAAAGAGCCATCATTTCCAACAAATACAAAATAAAATTTATTATATTTCTTGGGAAAGACCGGGTAAATGAGAAAAAAGATAATTAATACCGTAGCTAATGCCAACTACAAAAAGATGTTACGGGTAGAAACAGAGAATGAGACATAAATGAATTGTAAAATGGGCTTTTCGACGCTTTT
>BPVZ01000097.1:26910-37181 GCA_020521535.1 Rubroshorea leprosula
TCCGACGGCCATGAGAGGGGTTCGGCAGCAATGAAGGAAAGAAGATGATGAAGATCGACGCCATGATTTGTTAGATCCGGAATGCTCGACGGCCATGGCTTTGGTGAGGCCAAATCTTTCTTGGGTTAAGATTGGTCTTTTTGATCAATGCCTGCGACCAGAAATCACCATCAACACAAAGAAAGAACAGAAAAAGGGAAAAAGAGCAAAGCAATGATCAAGGGAAAAAAAAAAAAGAAGGAAAAAATAGAGGGTTGTAGTGGTTTGTTAGATCTGGCCTGCAAGTGGTCCGACGGCCATGAGAGGGGTTCGGCAGCAATGAAGGAAAGAAGATGATGAAGATCGACACCATGATTTGTTAGATCTGGAATGCTCGACGGCCATGGCTTTGGTGAGGAAGGAGATTCGGCAACAATGAGAAAGATAGGGTAATGGCTTTGGTGAGGAAGCGATTCGGCAATAATGAAGGAAAGAAGATGATGAAGATTGACGCTTCATGATTTGTTAGATCCGGAATGCTCGACGGCCATGGCTTTGGTGAGGAAAGAGATTCGGCAGCAATGAGGAAGGGAGGGTAATGGCTTTGGTGAGTAAGGGAGGGTAATGGCTTTGGTGAGGAAGGGGTCAGCAGCAATGAAGGAGAGAAGATGATGAAGATCGACGACGGCCATGGCTTTGGTGAGGAAGGAGATTCGGCAGCAATGAGGAAGATAGGGTTTTAGTTTGTGGTGGAGAAGAGGAAAAGATGAGCTTTAGACTTTTTCGTAAAAAGTGCTGCAGGTTATTTTTAGTTAATAAAAATAAAAAGGGAAATAAATAAGAAAAACATAATTTTTGGAAAGAAAGTAGTTTTGAACTGGTTCCGAACCATTTCAGGTTCAAGAGATAAAACTTATATAATTGATAAGTGTGAACAAATGTGAACGTATAATGTGAACATAAAAAGGTTTTTTTGGTTTTGCTTTAATATATCTTTAGATTACTCATTCCGAACCCTAACGCTAACCAGATTCTTTTATCGAAAATGCGCACCGCGTTTGCAGCTGCATCATATTGGGCTATATTAATTATTAAATAAAAATTAACCTCTTAAAGTTAGGTTTTTTTTTATTTAATAATTTTTATTTTATAATTTAATATAATTTAAATGGTAAAAAAATTTGATCTTCTAAAGTCGGTTTTTTTAATTAACAATTATTATTTTACAGTTTAACATAATTAAAACAGTAAAAAGAAGTTATATTCTCTCATTTTTCCTTTTACTTTATCTGTTTTTTTCCTTTTTTACTTTATCTGCTTTTTATGAAATATGTATTTTGCAATTTCAAAAGAAAAATATTAATTAATTATTAAATTAAAAGAGCCATGATATCGGAAAAAATTATGTCTAATGACTGGTTTTTAACAAAATACAAACTCTCTTTGTATAATGCCATCTTTCCAGTCCATAAAGAATTGGGCGTGAGCTGATTTAGTTCTTAAAGATGATTTTGCATCATTTCAATTCATATGTCCTTGTCCATGAAGAAAAATGATAATACTATACTTACAATATTATATAAAATTATAACTTTATAATTATAATATAATACATTAAATGAATAGAACATAACATTAAAAAAATAAATGTAAACAATATCACAAGTGAACTCTTGAGTGAAAAGAACCAATTAGATAATGATATATCATGTTATAAGTTTATAATATTATGTAATATTATAATTATAGCATTTTCAATAAAAAAATTCAAAATTATACCCTTAAAGTAACATTCTAGGAGATTGAAAGTCTACCTATTTAAAAGTTTTTTATTGGTACATTAGATGATTGAGTTATATGATAAGAAATAATCATTTTTTCTCACAAACTCGCTTTAATAATTCAAATATAAAATCTCTAATTTAAAGTTTCAAAGTCAATACCACTTAAGACTTATCCATTTAAAGTTTGTAAACATATTTTAAGCACCTAGCTCTCAACAACCCCATGTTGTTTTTGTCCTTGTTTGAAAACAAAATAAATTAATAGACAATTTATTACCTAATTTACTTTTTTTTTTTTGGAACAGAATACATTGGGGGTAGGAGGATTCAAACTCCAACCCAATGGTTGGTAGGATGCACCTTCAACCAGATATTTAGCCATCGGGCCATGAGGCCCACATGCACCTAATTTACTTTCTTAATTTCCAATAAATGTAAGTAATAAATAAAATCATATTTTAAACACCTAGCTCTCAACATCCCCACATTGTCTTTGTCCTTGTTTGAAAACAAAATAAATTAATAGACAATTTATTACCCAATTTACTTTCTTAATTTCCAATAAACATAAGTAATAAATATAAAGGAAAGTAAGAGAATGTAATTCCAAAAATAGGCGGGTGTTAGATGTTGGATATCAAAGCAGAGCTCATAGGACCGACAAAGAGAATGTGCATGCAAGCAAATAATGGCGAACTCTAAAAGCAATTCATACTCAAACAAGAACCCATTTCAAACTTAAACCTCGTCTTCACTCTCATCTCTTACCCATTTCTTGAAGAAGCCCTAGGCCTTCCCTTTCTTGCTCTTAAGGCTTCTTTTGTTGACATGGGTGTTCCTTAGATTGCAGCCATCTTCTCCTTCTCATGGTTTCCTAAGAACCATGAGAAATGGAGCCAAGACGATGATCTTAAGGCTAATCTTATTAGATTCAAAGTTGGGTTCCCTTCTTCCATTACCAAGGACAAGCATGGGTGGTTGCTTAATCCCATAACTCTTGCATTTAACTCCGGTGTTAAAGCTTCATATCTGTCCATATGCCTTTCATTTGTATGTGTAAAATTTGTGAGGCTAATTCTTTAATGCCTCAATGTCCTTCCTCTATGTATATGCTATGATTTTATTCAAAATATGTGCTTTTGGTTCTTATAGTCTTCAAATGCCTAAGGGTGGAATCTCCTTAACCATTATGATAATTTTTATATACATTAGATTCTTTAAGGTGGTGGTAGTGATTAGAGAAACCAAGAATTAGAACTTTTAATCCTGAGGTTGAATTGAGCTAGTTTAGTTGCCTTGGATTTGTGAAAGAAATAAGAGATCATGCTTGCAAAAGCATGCTTGTTGGGGCTAAGATTTATTTAGATTGCCTTCTGATTATAGGAAATTAAATGTGTGAAGATTGGATCGCGGTGGTTATTTAACTGGTTATATAACCATGTGTACTCTTGTACGCATAAAGTTGGCCTTTTTAGCTTTGTTGGTTTGCATGGTCATAATGATTTATGAGGCTTGATTTTTTGGGGAAGAATAGCTTGGATTACCATTAGGCTTCATATGATCAAATAGTTTAGCCCTTGGGTATGGGAATTTGCAATTGGTAGCCCCTGATATTGAAAGTTTAAGTTGTTTGCTGTGATGATGAGTTTGGAAGTTTAACATCTAGAATTGTTTCCATAAAAGTTAAAAAAATACATTGTCCTTCATAAAGTTCTATATCAATGATCAAATACAAGTCAAAGTATATCATGAAAGGAATGTAACCTTTTAAAATATAGCCTTTTCTCATTTACTTGTGACAGTGCTCACTTTGAGTGGAGGTTGGAGCCTTCATTCTTCAGTATTAAACCATAGGCAATATATATTCCTTTTTCACTTTGAGTCTTTGACTGTGCTTTTTGGTCTCCTTCATCATTTTGCTCATCTTAAAGAAGATTGTATTCTCCTACAGGTGGTGCTATGTATTGTGGATCAGTACATCTTGGTGAAATTTGACCAAGTGGTGTGAAAGGAAACCACAGACACTATACTTGTAATGAGACATTCATCATGTGGGGCACTAAAACAAAATTAAGGGTATGCTTCCTTCTTGTTAATTTAAAGTTTTTCTCTTAAGAGATCTAGTTTGGTTTTCTCATTTGTCACTTCCATCGAGTGAATTGAAAAAAATCCATGCGTTACTTCTTCATTTAATGCTAGATCAAACTGGGTGATGCATGATTAACAAGAATGATGATGCTATTTCCAAAACATCATTTTCTTTTCCTATCAAATTTTCTTTCAAAATCTTCCTTTGGATTCAGAGATTGCAATAGTTTGGTGTACAACTATTACTATCAAATTAATTCATTTCTATTACAAAAATTTGTTTAACTTTACTTGTAAGTAATAAAGGTAAAACTTTTGCTAATCAAAGCATTAAGAATCAAAGATATTCAACTTTTCATTGGGTTCCAATTACTTTTCCATTTCATTAAATTTATCTAACTTCATGCACACATGCACCAATACATATGGTAAAGTTGGTTGCCACTGTAATTGGATTCTGGCTTGCTTGTACACTTCTAAAATTTGCCATTATAAAGTAAAGACAAACTTCTTTCAAGATAAAAGGAAACCAAAACTATAATGCATGGATGTATAACATGTGAATTTCTCCAGCTTTGATTTCTCTTGTGCAATAATTCATCTTTTGTGCTCCATTAACTAGATATGGTGCAATGGTATTGATAGAAATTGCAAAGGACATCTTGTGCATTTATACAAAGTTTTAATTATATTGGTGGTAATGTCAATTGTTGGCACATCAGCCAGACACTGCTTATTTTGTTATGTAGTGAGAGAGGAAGACAGCTTAAGTGATTGAATAGAAAATAGCATAAATGCTAATTTAGGAATGAAAATGGCTCAAATGTAGCTGATATCCTTATTTATGTTAACCAAATTGCAGTTGGAAAACCATCAGATAGCTGATCAAAGTTATGCTGAAGCAATAATTGATCAGGATGACGTTGCTGTTGCTGTTACTATTGCAACTAGTACCAGAGGAACAGCACATACTCTAGTAAATATTGATATGCTTGAGAGTACATTCTTTATTGGATGCCAAGATATGACAATTAACTATAACGGTTCAAGTACAATTTCAATGTCTGGAAAGATCTTTAGGTGTCACTTCTTGATCTATGCCTCAACTTGCCTTTTACAGCTTCAAATCCAAATCATGTTAATTATTCTATTGTTGATTGTAATACTAGAGATTAGAAGATCAGACATGTAGCATATATGCAATCAAAATTTTCTTATAGGTATTAAATTATCAGTACCCATTCGTTCATTTATTATTTGTTTATTTGTGAGTTTCTTTCTTAGAGTTTTTTGACAAGTATACAACATGAAATGTGTTGGTAGTGTAATGAGAGAAGCTGATGGAATGGATCACTTTGATTATTTTCAATCTACCAATGTGATTTTCTAGACCATCTTGAAATTTTGTTGCATATAGTACTAGTTGTTTGGACATTAAATGACTTAGCTTATAATGGCTCATCTTCTTTATCTTCATGTCTGAATGATCCTTGGCTTGTGCTTGATATGAATGAAGTCCCTTATTATTTGATGATTAATTCAGTTGCTTTAAAGTTTCACAACATTTTCTTGTTTGTTGGAACCTTAAATAACTTATCTTTCTCATGTTAAGGTGAATGAACTTTCAAGCAAATCCCATCCATAAAATATGGAGACATGTTTGGGGATTTCTTAATTCGATCATACATATTACAAGGAGAGTCTATCTAATTAAAAAAAAAAAAAAAAAAAACTAGTTTTGTTTGATAAACACAACTAAAGCAGGTGTAACGTAAAGGTTTCTTAAACAACCATGTGCACTTCTTATATATATTAGTGCACAGCCTTGTTGGAAGCCGAAGCCTACCATATTATGCATAAAAGAAGCCTTTCTTGTCTTGTGCTAAAGGAGAGAAAAAATTTCCCCATACTTCAAAGGCAAACTGAACCTGACAGGGTGGTTGCTTAAACCATTTTTCAAGTCATCTCCTTACCTATAAGAACAAAAGATTTGAAAGGTATGACTCAAAATTTGAGTTTTTATTTTGAGGAAATGGAGAGGGTAAGAAGAGATTGGCTATTCTAGTGAACTACAATTACCCTAACACCAAGGACGAGGTACACGAATGCATCGATGACATGTTGGCTATTAAAGAAGTCTTGGTGAAAAGGTTTGGGTTTGATGATGGTCATGTTGAGCTTCTGACTAATGCACCAAGGTCCTCAGTTATACCTACTAGTGCCAACATCAAGGCGGCACTTGACTGGAGATAGTGGATGGATAAGGCTAAAACAGAGGATGTCATGTTTTTCCACTATTGTGGCCATGGAACCAGGATTCCTTCTATGAAACTTGGCCATCCCTGTAGACAAGATGAGGGAATTGTGCCTTGTGACTTCAATCTAATTACTAGTAAGTTCTAATTTTCTAATTTTGCATTAGTACATTCAAAAATTAACTGGTGTATATTGCATTATTTAGAATTCTTGATAACTAACTCAAATAAGCTCTTATGCAGATATTGACTTGAGACAACTAGTTAACCATACACTTGAAGGCTCAAGCCTCACGATCCTTTCAGATTCGTGTCATAGTGAAGGTCTCATTGACAAGGAGAAGGAACAAATTGGACCATATTCTATCACAAAGAATGAAAAATGATTATCTCACAAGCCTAATACCATTCCTTTCAAATCTGTACTGCAACATTTGTCTTCACTTACAAGCATCAACACCTCAGACATCGGCACTCACATGTTAGAATCCTTTAATACTAATGCCAACCTCAAATTCTGTCTTCCCTAGGACATATTGGATTCCATGTCCTCCAAACTAAATGAAGGCATTTTGCTAAGCGGGTGCCAGGCAGATGAGTTGTTTGTAGACATGAGTGAGAGTGAGGGCGAAGGGAAGGCATGTGGGGTGTTTAGCAATACGATGCAGATGGTGCTAAAGGAGAACTTGGGTTTGCTCAATAACAAGGAAGTTGTGATGATGGCCAAGAAGGTTTTACAAGCACAATGGTTCGAGCAGCATCCTTGCTTGTACTACAATAATGAGAATATTGATGCTACCTTCTTGTGACAGTTTGAGTGCTAGCTTTTATCCCAAGTGTTTTCCCTTTGGGATTCATAGATCCATGGTTTCAATTTTCAAGTTCGCGTGTTGGAATAATAACTAATTTTTTAAATATGTTACAATAATTTAAGTGACGCAATTCAGATTATACAATTTTTTTTGTTTATATATTATTTATAAAAAAAACAAAAAAAGTGTTTTGCATTTTTAACTATATTGATGTGCAAAACAATAATCATTAGATCAACATGGCTTCGTATTTTTAGGAACAGCATAGGGCTTTCTGATTTAATAGTTAATGTTTTACAATTCGATATTGACCCGATTTAAAGGAAAGAAATTTAATAGACATTATATAAAAAGAAAAGTGTGATGACAAATAAGGTGGGATGCGTTAGATGGTCTGATATAGATATTGAATTTACCTTAAAATTCCTTTGATCTGTTTTTATTATATCACAACAAAAACTAGTAACCATTTACAAAATAAAAACACCAAAACAGGTAAATTAAGACATCCAAGTAGCATTACTCTCTCCTTCACTGTCAAAAGAAACCAATTGCTTGAAACCTACTCTACCTATGGCTTGATGTTGAGTTTCATCAATGTTCCCTTAGTTGTGACCATGATTATGATTATGAATTTTGTGACGTCATCTGCACCAAAATCCCTCCATAATGAATTAGTCGAACGTGATTTTCTTAGAGAGACAAAAAAGGGTATTCAATTTAATGTCCTCAAGATCCCTTTAACTCATTTCAATGGATATTCTTAATGCTGCGTCAATATGTAATTAGTTTTGAGCAAACAATAGACACACGTTGATGAGAGTTAAGAACCTAACTAGCTATGTTAGTGCCCCTAGCATGAAGAAATTGATAGAGATAATGATAAGAAACTTAGGTTGAAGGTGATGGTTAAGCAAGCAATATGGGCATGGAAGATATCACTTCTTGGGTGGCTTTAAAACTCAAATAGGGCAAAAACAGGTTGGGTTTTGCAAGATGAAACTCGATTGCTTCATTTACAATTGATTTATGTGAATGTTTTATATTTAGAGTTTTAAAAATTTTCGTCATAATATTTGAGACGCACATTTTTCAATTACTTATTATAGATCTACATGATTGGAAAATTTGTATAAAAATATTCAAAAGTTAAAATTTTTGGGGCTAAGATTATAAATGATCTTTAATATCACTCAAATAACCAAAACATGCATTTCTCGAAAATGGATTACAAGAGTCTAGACTATTTAGATAATTGCACTATATAGGACTCTAATTATAGTTGAAAATAGAGTTAACTTCAATCTAAACTTTCTTTCCTTTTTTTAAACTACCATAGGTTAAGCATTGTATATCTTAGCATGAAAATGGAAAGATATTTAGACAGGAAATCAACCATTTTCCCCCAACATATTTGATTAAATTGAACGAATAAGGAAAAGAAGAGAAAATAATTAAAGGACTTTTATTGCTATGGCCAAAAAGAGAAGGGATTTGTATTGTTTAGGGTCGAAGTTGTCATAACCCATGACAGTTGGGGCACCTAATTAATCTTTTGAGCTTGACTTTTTTGGCTCGTTTCCTGCTTGGTTTCTACTTTCTGTTTTTTTATATTTATAAGTAGGGTGTTCCTTGCATCCCTAGTTTAACTGATTTCGCTTTTTGATTCATTGATCCATCGTTTCATTTTGCAAGTTTGTGTATTGGAATAATAAATGATTTTTTTTTCAAGATCGAAATAATAATAAATGAATAAAATAGGTTCTTGTTTGATGAACAATGAATAAAATAGGTTCTAAGAGCTTCATTGATTTGTTGGCATATATGATGATTGATTGTATTAGTTTTTAAGCATATGAAATAAGTAAGGGTTGTAGAGTAATTAATTTAATTAATAGTAAAAAAAAAAAACTTTTTTATATGTATAACCAACTTTCAAACTTTTATTCTCTTCTTCACCCTCTCCCCCATAAAAGTTTCAACTCATTGGCTCGATTCATAAAACAAAAAGAATCAATATTAGGTAAGATTATTACTTGCATGACTCTAAAAAGTTGAGATTATTATCACTCATGATTTTGTTAAGTTGACATGTTTTAATTATAATTCTTTTAATTTATAGTTTTTTAATTAATTATAATATTTGTAAATAATTATTTATAAGTTAATATTAATTTGTTAAATAATTAATATTAATTATTTTATTAATTATAAGTTATTTTTAATAATTAAATTAAGATAAAAATTTAACAATTGCAATAATCTAGGTAACCATAATTAAAGCCCTCTAAAATATTTCACTTTTAGATTCTTATATTTTTCAATAGAAATCATCGAATTAGGGGAGAATCTTCAATATGAGAAATATGGTTTTAAAATCAAACCCGACCCTATCGGTTGAAGAAAAATTTGGTAAAACCCGGCTAACATGGTCAATCTGGTGAACTAGTTGCTCATCCCAGACAATTTTAAAATCTTTCCTTATTTTAAAAATGCTATAATTATAATACTTTTGGTATTATGAATTTATAATATAATATATTATTATATAATTAATTTTTTTAATATTTATTTATAATATTATATGTATTTATTTATTTAATAATATATTATATTTATTTAATGTTACACTATAATTATAAATTTATAATTTTATATCATATTATAATTATAATATTTTAATGTTTTAATATTTTACTTTTTTTAGACATTTTTTTCTTTTTCTTTTTCTCCCTTACTAGCCTGAGAGTATAGAAGGTCCACGATGGACAAGTAAATTAGTCAATAATGTTGATAAAATAGGGGAGGGTATTTACATAATTTAAAACAGAATTAGTGGTCTCCTCTAGGAGGCTGACGTGGCCGTCAAAGGGGATGACGGGGAAATGATGTGTCAGGAAATAATTCACTCTCCGCGTACAAACCGCGTTGGCGCATATGTATGTCATCGCATCGCCACTCCCTATTATTGCAATAAATTAAATAAATAAATAAATTTTTTTATATGTTTTTTTTTGTACAAATTCATTTTTATATCGAAAATATTGCTAAACAACATATTCTGTTTAGGGATTGAGAAATATACCTTATTAATTAAAATGTTAACATTAATAATAATAAAATAAAATATTTTAATAAATTAATATATAAAAATTTATTTAAAACATTTAAATAATTTTATAAAAATTTTTAACATCTATAATGTCAAAATATCTTAATTTTTTTTACTTTTATTTCTTTATTTGTACGAAAATATATATTTATATTAGAATAATAAACGTTATTTGTTAGGATTAAGTATATGTGAAATTTTTTTATTTTTACTTATTTTATGTTTAAAAAAATATAAAAAA
>BPVZ01000097.1:112658-123417 GCA_020521535.1 Rubroshorea leprosula
TGTAATTTTAAATTTAAAACTGAATATTTTTACATAACTCACAAGTAATTATGAATGTTTAAGCTCAAACTTGTTTTTTTATTGAGCTTAACATTAAGTTCCAGCACCAATAACTTAAGTAACTCAATGTTAATATCTTTCTATTGAAAATAAAAGATTTCAAGTTCGAATAACATGATATACAAGTGAAGTAGGATAAGAGATGATAGATGATTACTTTTTATTGTACAACCAAAATCAAATATTAAGTTTGAGATTGATTTGTTTATCAAATGAGTTGAACTCAAATTGATTTCAACTCAAGTAACTCATAAATTACTCATGAACTACTTTACTCATTAACGGCCATTGTCTTGATCCTAAAATGGTAAGTCAAAGGCCGTCTTTCATTATCATCTTCTATTGACTATTTTCAACCTTCAAAGTTCTCAATTACTGAAATTTCCCGCTAATTTACTTGGCTCATTTGCATTTCTCTCTTATTGTTGATTGAAATTCAACAAGAAACGGGTCACAACGAAGCAAAATTTTAAGAATCTCACAGTCCAAATATGATTAATCGGTTTTTAAAAGGGACTGAAGAGATCAGAACCTGCAAGAGAAGGAAGAAAAGAGCTACCCTTCTATACTGGTAACACAGTTTCAAAAACCCAAATCACTTGTCTTGATCCATGTAATGTTGCAGGACACGGTTCCTAAGTTAATGGTTTGAAAAAACCGGCGCCCGTTTGGCTTATTATGCCCATCTTTCACCCCATCTTACTGTTTATTCCTGCAGTCCAACGCTTCAAAATCTTTCACAAGCTTCCAAAAACATTCAAAGGATGGCTCAAAGCATCAAAAAGTAAATTGACATCACTTCACTTGGAAACTTGAAGAAAATGAAGAACACAGGGCATAGCTAAGTCACAGCATATTATTTTCATACTTAACAAGGGTCACTGGCCTTACCCAGCATGGGGCAAGCCCTGCAGATGGTGCCACGGAACATCCAGAGCATCTTACTAGAAAGCAGCTAGTAACTCGTCTGCTTACTTATGATTAGACAATCATCAATCAGGGCAGACAACAAATACTACCGTACTATCATTACAATGAAAGTCTTGCCTGCCCAAATCAACATTTACACCATCTTATCCTGGAGGCCAGTTCATCTGGCGGCCACCAAGGAGGTGGACGTGAATGTGATAAACAGATTGACCTGCAATGGAACACTCCTACATCAATAAAAGTTCTATAACATACACATGACACACATTTAAGCATGTAAAATGGAGAAAGAAGAAACTGTACATACATCCTTGTGGACCATCATTAATCACAACCCTGAAGCCATCTTCCAGTCCTTCCTGTTCGGCTACCAGCTTAGCAGTGTAAAGAAGGCGGCCAAGAATCTCAAAGTGCCTTTCCTCAGCCTACAGATATAAGAATAGAAGTTCTCAATGACAATTGTACAAATTCTTTCAATTATCTTTTGGCATGGAAAAGAGCAGTGTCCTATATCCAACAATAAAAATATTTTAATAAAGTACCATTCGAGGTTAAGAACAAGAATATTCAGGACTTGCTGAAGTGGCCAAATAAATATCAGCTTTAAGTGCCACTTCCCGCCTATGAGGCTACAAAAATATTGAAATATACAGCCAATGCATTGTTCTAAGCCACAGTTAGCTCAAGAAGTAACACTGAAGCCAACAGTTATGGAAATGGAACACAAAACAACCCATTGACAATGCGTAGTTCAAGCGCCTTTATCAAGGTCTTACACTTCTGATTTTGGCAAACACTTTAGTGAAGGATGAAATGCAGAGAAAGCACCTATTGTATTTGCATCAAAGCACCACAAACAAGAACCATTTTACAAGCATGTTTACCACTCTTTTAGGGCAAATGTTAGAACAGGTAAGGCAGATTAGCAGACAAAATCAAGCAGGTATCTTCTAAAACCGGCTTATGTTTGAAGGGGTTAGATTTGTAAAATGGTAAAATCCCTACCAACACATAAAACAGGGTGTTCACAAATCATGCAAAAGCTAACTGATGCAAGATATCTTCAAGTGGATGCCATACCCAATTACAAAGAAAAAGGGACATTCATACTCTATTGAGTTACATTTCATAGATGGCATGGTAATATATTGAAAAGAAGAGTTGTAATGCAAGGCCTATGACTTCCCCCAAATTAGAGTAAAAAATTATTGTCTTACACTATATGATTGAGAAAGGGGGATTACCTTTGACAGACCAGTCAAGCCATCTTTTACTTTGGGAATAATTAGAATATGTGTGGGAGCTTGAGGAGCTATGTCCCTAAAGGCTAACACCTGGAAAAGCAAATAGAAGAAAACACAAACAAATTATAAAACCAGAAATAATGGATCAACTAACATATGCAACCATCTATATTAACTGGAAACTATAGTATACTCAAAACCATATTCAAAATGAAAATATAGAAGCAAAACTAGTAATTCATCTACACAGATAATCAGAACAATGCATCTATTATATGATTCAAGAAAACAACACTAGTTGTTCAATCCAACCTGAAAATACTTTTTGCAAAAAATTGGATATTCTATTAAAAAACTTGAACAAAATACAATTCATGTAGTTGTTCGCACCAACAACTAAAAGCAAAACCAAACCACCTTAGTTCACTTCTAAACAAGAATTGAGCAAAAGCATCCAAATTTTGTAATCAAGGTTCTGTCTTTAGCTACCCTACTAGACTACTCACTAAATCCACCCAAACCTTAATCAGTACAAACCATTACAAATAGAAATTTCACCATGTCCCAACAGATAAAAAGGAATAGCAGTACCGTATCATCCTCATAAACCACATTTGCTGGAATCTCTTTCTTGATGATTTTGTCAAAGCTGCAAGTAATGCATTTAGAAAATATATAAAAATTGATGGAAAACTGCTTTTACAAAATCTTAAAGGACAATTCAATTCTAGTAACACCTAAATTACTAAAACAATCAATGAATATGTTTGGATATAAGAAAAAGGGAAAGGGTTCCGATATCATGAATCAAACTGGCATTCTTTTTCTAATTTCTAAGAAAAGTTGTTTCCGTTCTTTTCCATTTTCCGTCGAGTCAAACGGAGCGCATGTGTTTCATCTGTGTGCGTTTCAGAAATAGCATCGAAAGAAAAGGCAGAAATTTGAGAATCGGAGAGAAGAAACATACATGGTCGGAGCATCGGAGGGGGCAGCCGCGAGAGCGGCTTCTTTCTCAGAAGCCATGGCGGAAGATGAAGAATCCGGAGACAAATGGGATCGCAGCACGGTGAGTCTGCTGCTAACTGGACTTTTTATATTTTCCCTATTACTCATTCGAAGCCCTAACGCTAATCAAATTCTTTTATCTAAAATGTGCACTTACATTTTGTACGTGTACGGGATTATATTATACTGATTATTAAATAAATATTTTTAAAATTAAATTTTTTTATTTAATACTTTTTATATTTTGATTTGATCTACTGTAACTTATAAAATAAAGTTGCATTCTTTTTATTTTTTCTTTTACTTTATCTTTTTTTTCTTTTCTTTTTTACTTTATCTGCTTTTTGTAAAATAAGTATTTTGCAATTTTAAAAATAAAATATTAATTAATTATTAAATTAAAAGAGCCATGATATTGGAGAAAATTCCATCTAAAGATTAGTATTTTACAATATATGAACTCTCTTTTTATAATGTTATCTTTCTAGTCTATAAAAAATTGGGCATGAGCTGATTTTGCATCATTTCAATTCACATGTCTTCTTAATAAAGAAAAATGAAAATGTTACAAGTATAATATTATATAAAATTATAAATTATTATCATGACATAATATTAAATAAATAAATATACATGAGCTGATTTAGTTCTTAAAGATGATATTGCATCATTTCAATTCACATGTCTTCTTAATAAAGAAAAATGAAAATGTTATAAGTATAATAGTATATAAAATTATAAATTATTATCATGACATAAATATTAAACAAATAAATACATACAATATTATGAATGAATTTTAAATGAAAAAAATTAATTATATAACGATATATTATATTATAAGTTTATAATATTATATAGTATTATAATTATAGTATTTTCAATAAAAAAAATTCAAAATTATACCTTAAAGTAACATAATAGGAGATTTGAATTATATCTATTTAAAAGTTATTATTGGTACCTTAAATAATTAAGTTGTGTGATAAGGAATAGTCATTTTTTTCCCACAAACTCTCTCTATTTGTTTCAATGATTCAAATATAAGATTTCTAATTTAAAGATGAAACTCAATTGAGACCCTTCAAACTTATCCATTTAAAGTTTGAAAACATATTTTAAACACCTAGGTCTCAACATCCCCTCATTGTCTTTGTCCTTGTTTGAAGACAAAATAAATTAATAGACAATTTATTACCTAATTTAGTTTCTTAATTTCCAATAAATATAAGTAATAAATATAAAGAAAAATAAGAACATGTAATTCCAAAAACAAGCGAGCGTTAGACGTGAATATTAGAGCGTAGCTCGCAGGACCAACAAAGAGAATGCAAATGCAAGTAGATAATGGCGAACCCTAGCATGAATTCATACTCCAATGAGAACCCATTTCAAACTCAAACCTTGTCTTCATTCTGATCTTTTACCCATTTCTTGAAGAAGCCCTAAACCTTCCCTTTCTTGCTCTTAAGGCTTCTTTTGCTAACATGGGGTCTTCCTCAGATTGCAACCATCTTATCCTTCTCATGATTTCCTAAGAAGCCATGAGAAATGGAGCCAAGATGATGAACTTAAGGCTAATCTTGTTAGATCCAAAGCTGGGTTCCCTTCTTCTATTACCAAGGACAAGCATAGATGGTTGCTTAATCCTATAATGCTTGCATTTAACTCTGGTGTTAAAGGTTCATATCTGTCTCTATGCCTCTCATTTGTATGTTTAAAATTTGTGTGGCCAATTCTTCAGTGCCTCTATATCCTTCCTCTATGTATATGCTGTGATTTTATTCAAAATACATGCTTTTGGTTCTTATTATCTTCAAATACCTAAGGGTGGAATCTCCTTAACCATTATGATAATTTTTATATGCATTGGATTTTTGAAGGCAGTTGTAGTTATTAAAGGAATTGGGAATTAGAACCTTTAATCCTGAGGTTAATTGAGCTAGTTTAGTTGCTTTGGATTTGTGAAAGCAATAAGAGATCATACGTGCAAAAGCATGCTTGTTGGGGCTGAGATTTATTTAGATTGCCTTCAGATTATAAGCAATTAAATGTGTGAAGATCAGATCATGGTGTTTATTTAACTAGTTATATAATCATGTGTACTCTTGTACGTTGTAAGCAAAAAGTTGGCCCTTTTAATTTTGTTGGTTTGCACGGTCATAATGATTTGTGAGGCTTGATTTTTTGGGAAAGAATGGCTTGAATTGCCATTAGGCTTCATATGATTGAATGGTTTAGCCTTTGGGTACTAGAATTTACAATTGGTAGCCCCTGATATTGAAAGTTTAGGTTGTTTGCTGTGATGATGAGTTTGGAAGTTTGACTTCTAGAAATTGTTCCCATAAAAGTTAAAAAAAAAAATACATTTTCCTTCATAGTGTTCTATATCAATTATCAAATACTAGTCAAAGCATATCATGAAAGGAATTTATCTTTTTAAAATATAGCCTTTTCTCTTTTACTTGTGATTGTGCTCTCATCAAGTGGAGGTTGGAGCCTTCATTCTTCAATATTAAACCATAGGCAATATATGTTCCTTTTTCATTTTGCTTCTCTTGAAGAGGATTGCATTCTCCTACAGGTGGGGCTATGTCTTGCACATCAGTACATCTTGGTGAAATTTGACCAGGTGGTGTGAGAGGAAACCACAAACACTATACTTGTAATGAGACATTTGTCATTTGGGGAGCTAAAACAAAATTCAGGTTATGCTTCCTTCTCATTAATGTAAAGTTTTTCTCTTGAGAGATCTGGTTTGGGCTTCTCATTTGTCACTTCCACCTAGTGGATTGAAAAAAATCCATATGTTACTTCTTCATTTAATGGTAGATCAAACTACGCAATGCATGATTAACAAGAATGACGGTGCTATTTCCAAAACAAGATTTTCTTTTTCCTGTCAAATTTTCTTTCAAAATTTTCCTTTGGATTCAGAGATTGAAATAGTTTGGAGTACAACTATTGCCATCAGGTTAATTAATTTCCATTGTAAAAATTTGTTTAACGTTACTTGTGGGTAATGAAGGTAGAACTTTTGCTAATCAAAGCATTAAGAACCAGAGATATTCAACTTTTCATTGAGTCCCAATTACTTTTGCATTTCATGAAATTTATTTAACTTCGTGCATACATGCAGCAATGCATATGGTGAAGTTGGTTGCTTTTGCAATCGAATTCTGGTTCAGTTGTACGCTTCTAAAATATTCCATTATAAAGTAAAGACAAACTTCTTTCAAGATAAAAGGAAAGCAAAACTATAATATATGGATGTATAACTTGTGAATTTCTGTAGCTTTGATTTCTCTTGTGTAATACTCCATCTTTCGTCCTCCATTGACTTGATATGATGCAGTGGTATGGATGGAAATTGCAAAGGACATCTTATGCATTTATATACAATTCTAACTATATTGTGGTAATGTCAATTGTTGGTACACCAACCAGACACTGCTTATTTTGTTATGTAGTGAAGGAGGAAGATAGCTTAAGTGATTGAACAAAAAATAGCATAGATGCTAATTTAGGAATGAAAATGGCTTAAGTGGAGCTGAATTCCATATTTATGTTGACTAAATTGCAGTTGGAAAACCATCAAATAGTTGATAAAGGTTATGCTAAAGCAATAATTGATCAGGATGAGGTTGCTGTTACTGCTAATACTAGAGGAACAACACCTGTTCTAGTAAATATTGACCCCCTTCATAGTACATTCTTTATTGGATGCCAAGATATGACAATTAACTATAACAGTTCAAGTATTGATTTCAATGTCTAGAAAGATCTTTAGGTGTCACTTCTTGATCTATGCCTCAACCTACCTCTTACAACTTTGAATCAAAATCATGTTAACTATTCTATTATTGATTGTAATACTGGAGATTACAAGATTAGACATGCAATATATATGCAATCAAAATTTCTGATAGGCATTCAATTATCAGTATCTATTCATTCATTTATTATTTATAAGTATCTTTCTTGGTTTTTTGACAAGTACACAACATGAATTGTGTTGGTAGTGTAATGGAAGAAACTGATGGAATGGATCATTTTGATTATTTTCAATCTACCAATGTGATTTTCTAGACAATCTTGAAATTTGTTGTGTATAGTACTAATTGTTTGGACGTTAAATGACTTAGCTTCTAACGGCTTATCTTCTTTATCTTCATATTTGAACGATCCTTCGCGTGTGCTTGATATGAATGAAGTTCTTCATTATTTGATGATTAATTTAGTTACTTTAAAGTTTCACAACATTTTCTTGTTTGTTGGAACCTTAAATAACTTATCTTTAACATGTTAAGGTGAATGACCTTTCAGGAAAATCCCATCTATAAAATATGGAGACATGTGTGGGGATTTCTTGATTTGATCATACATATTACAAGGAGAGAGCTTCTCTTGTTGTCTGTTTGATTAAAAAAATTGGTTTTGTTTAATAGACACAACTGAAGCAGGTGTAACACAAAGGTTTCTTGAACAACCATGTGCACTTCTTATATATATATATATATATATATATTATGCACAGCTTTGTTGGAAGTCGAAGCCTACCATATTATGCATAAAAGAAAGCCTTTCTTGTCTTGTGCTAAAGAAAGGAGAACCAATTTTCCCATACTTGAAAGGCAAACTAAACTTGACAGGGCAATTGCTTGAACTATTTCTCAAATCTCCTTACCTATAAGAACAAAAGATCTGAAAGGCATAATGTCAGAATCTGAGTTTCGATTTTGAGGAAATGGAGAGGGTGGAGAAGGTAAGAAGAGACAGGTTGTTCTGGTGACCTACAATTACCCCAACACCAAGGACAAGCTGCACGGTTGCATCAATGACGTGCTGACTATTAAAGAAGTCTTGGTGAAAAGGTTTGGGCTTGATTATGCTCATATTGAGCTTCTGACTGATGCAGCAGGGTCCTCGATTATTCGTACTTGTGCCAACATCAATGGGACACTTAACTAGATAGTGGATAAAGCTAAAACAGAGGATGTCCCATTTTTCCACTATTGTGGCCATGGAACCAGGATTCCTTCTATGAAACTTGGTCATCCCTTTAGACAAGATGAAGTAATTGCGCCTTATGACTTCAATCTAATCACTAGTAAGTTCTAATTTTCTAATTTTGCATTGGTACATCTAGAATTAACTGCTTTCTTAATGCATTAGTTAGAATTCTTGAGAACTAACTCAACTAAGGTCTTATATGCAAATATTGACTAGAGACAACTGCTTAACCATCCACCTGAAGGCTCAAGCTTCATGATCCTTTTAGATTCGTGTCATAGTGAAGGTCCCATTGACAAGGAGAAGAACAAATTGCACCATCTTCTATCACAAAGAACCAAAAACCATTATCTTACAAGCCTAAAACCATTCCCTTCCAATCTGTACTACAACACTTGTCTTCACTCACGAGCATCAACACCTCAGATATTAGCACCCACCTGTTAAAATCCTTTGGTGCTTATGCCAACCTCAAATTTCATCTTCCCTAGGACAAATTGGATTCAAAGTCCTCCAAACTAGACGAAGGCATTTTGCTAAGCAGGTGCCAAGCAAATGAGACGTCTGCAAACGTGAGTGAGAATGAGAGTGAAGGCAGAGGTAAGGCATGCAAGGCGTCTAGCAATGCAGTGCAGATGGTGCTGAAGGAGAAACTCGGGTCCATTGAGCAACAAGGAAGTTGTGATAATGGCCAAGAAGGTTTTACAAGGACAATGGTTCAAGCAGCATCCTTGCTTGTACTACGATGATGAGAAGGTGATGCTACATTCTTGTGGTAGCCTGAATGCTAGCTTTTATCCCAAGTTTAATTGTTTTCCCTTTGGGATTCATTGATCCATGGTTCAATTTGCAAGTTCGTGTGTAGGAATAATAAGTGATTTTTTAAATATTTTACAATAGTTTAAGTGGCACAATTCAAACTACACAATTGTTTTTTTATTTATATATTATTTATAAAAAAAAAAAAAATTGTTTTCTATTTTAAACTACATTGGTATGTAAAATACTAACTATTAGATCAACATAGATTCCTAATTTTAAGGGCAGGGTAAGCCTTTTCAATTTGATAGTTGGTGTTTTGTAATTTGATATTGATCCAACTTAAGGGAAATAATGTTAATAGACTTGAAATAAAAAGAAAAGTGTGACGTCAGATAAGGTGGAAAGCATTAGATGGTTTGATATCGATATTGAATTTACCTTAAAATTCCTTTGATCTACTTTTATTATATCATAGCAAGAACTAGCAACCATTTACAAAATGAAAACACTAAAATAGATAAATTAAGACATCCAAGTAGCACTACTCCCTCTTTCACTCTCAGAAGAAACCACTTGCTTGAAACCACTTGCTTGAAACCACTTGCTTGAAACCTACTCTACTTGTGGCTTGACATTGAGTTTCTTCCCTGTTCCCTTAGTTGTGACCATGATTATGATTATGAATGTTGCGACGTAATCTGCACCAAAATCACTTCATAATGAATCAGTCGAATGTATTTTTTCGTAGTGACAAAAAGGGTATCTAGCTTAATGTCCTCAATATCTTTTTAACTCATTTCAATGGAGATTCTTAATGTTGCATCAATATTTAATTAGTATTCAACAAACAATAGACATATATTGATGAGAATTGAGAACCTAACTAGTTATGTTATTGCAGTTGGTGTGAAGAAATTGATTGAGATAATGGTAAGAAACTTAGGTTGAGGGTGATGGTTATGCAAGCAATGTGGGCATGAAAGATATCATTTCTTGGGTGGCTTTAAGACTCAAATAGGGCAAAAATAGGCTGGATTTTGCAAGGTGAAACTCCATTGCTTCATTTATAATTGATTTATGTGAATGTTTTACATTTAGAGGCTTAAATATTTTGTCAAAATACTTGAGACATGCATTTCTCAATTATGTGTTATAGGATCTATATGATTGAAAAATGTGTATAAGAGTTTTCAAAAGTTAAATTTTTGGAGCTAAGCTTATAAATGATCTTTAATAGTACTCAAATGATCAAAACTCACATTTCTCAAAGATGGTTGCAGAGTCTAGACTATTTAGATGATTATACCATGTAGGACTATAATTATGGTTGGAAATGGGTTAATTTCACTTTAAAGTTTCTTCCCTTTATTTAAAACTACCATAGGTTAAGCATTTTATATCTTAGCATGAAAATAGAAAGATATTTAGACAGGAAATCAGTCATTTCCCCCTACATATTTGATTAAATTGAAGGAATAAGGAAAAGGAGAGAAAATAATTAAAGGATATTTTTGTTATGGCCGAAAAGCGAAGGGATCGGACTTCTATTGTTGAGGGGCCAAAGTTGCCATAACAGTTGGGGCACCTAATCTTTTGGGCTTGAAATTTTGGCCCGTTTTCTGCTTGGTTTCATTTTTGGTTTATTATTATTATTATTATTATTATTATTATTATTTATAAGCAAGGTGTTCCTTGAATCCCAAGTGATTTTGATCCATCATTTCATTTTGCAAGTTTGTGTATTG
>BPVZ01000097.1:186987-200197 GCA_020521535.1 Rubroshorea leprosula
TATAAATTAATATACAAAAAAAATATTATAATCACTTAATGTTATTAAAGGGAAAAAAAACAAAACTGAAATTTATTAGATAATTATTAACTAAAAAATGTGACCACAAATTAAAAAATTAAAATGGATAAATTTGTCAATAAAATTAAAAAATTCTAATCCACTAGCGGTTTGGTACAAAAAGTTACATAAACTAGTTTTTTCAATCCGCTAGCGATTTGGACCCTAACCGCTATCCGCTAGTTTAAAACCGCTAAATAAAAATTTTACCAAACACTTTAATTGTAGCGGTTTCGAAATATATAAATTTATCAAACACCTATATTTAGCAGTTTAAGTAAAACCGCTAACCACTACCTCAAAACCGCTATACCAAACGGAACCTAAATAAATTATTAATGATATATATATTTTTATCGATAAAAAATGATATATTTTTTTACTTAATAAAATTTGTAATATTATATGAATGAATTAATTATTCATTTCAAATTACATATTAAAAATATAATCTTAACACTAAAATTACTAGATTATCATTAATATTATATTTTAAAAAACTTTAGAAATTTTAATATCAACACTTTCATTCATTCTTAATTTATAGCAGAACAGGAAAAATGGAAAATACATTTTGTTTATTTTTTTGTCAAAACTGGCGGAAATTATAAAAATTTGGCGCAGGCAAAATTCATGGGAAGGGAAGAGCAGCGCCGTCATTGAAAATTGACCTCTGCATCTCAGGCAAGCCATAGTTATAGTTCCTCTTCCCTGGGAGATCTCCGTCGATTTCGTTTCTTCCCCAATTTTCTTTCAATTAAACCCAGAACCCTAATGTGACGCAGAGTTTACAACGACGACGAAGAACTTCAATCCCTTTGCATTCGCATCCATTTCTTCTCCTGTTTCCCCTAAAACCCTCCACCAAAACCACTCAATAATGCTTTCCATCAAATATGTAGCCAAATCTGCTGGTTCCCTCCTGTCGCGCGATGCCCACTTCTGTTTTTACTCTTCTCTGCTCCTTGCTCGCCCTCCCATCAGCTCCGACGTCCCCAAGTTGAATGCCCAGGACATTGTGGCATCCTTCAAGTCGTGGTTTAAGGCCCGGGAATCGTCAGTGGCTGATCAAATCTTCACCATCTTGACCGCCAACGAATCCACCCAGGACGGCGTTACTTCCACCCACCACGACGCTGACATCGCCCTTGCCCAGTTAAATCTGCGCCTTACAGAGAAGCTGGTCCTCGAGGTCCTCTCCCATGGCGCCTCCTGCAAGGACGTTTTGCCTTGTCTCAAGTTCTTTGACTGGGCTGGCCGGCAGCCTGGGTTCTGCCATACCCGCAGCACCTTCTATTCCATCTTCAAGATTCTTTCTAGGGCCAAGCTCATGTCTTTGACGCTTCAGTTCCTGCAAGATTTTAAGACTCACAGGCTTATTCCGAGCATCAGGTTTCATGAAACTTTGGTGATGGGTTATGCTATAGCGGGGAAGCCAGATGTTGCACTCCAGCTGTTCGGCAGAATGCGGTTTCAGGGTCTGGATTTAGATCCCTTCAGCTACCACGTGATATTGAATGCCTTTGTGGAGGAGGGCTTCTATGACGCCGCGGATATGATTTCTCAGCAGATTTCTCTGCGGGGTTTTGATTCTGATGTTACGTATTCCATCAAGGTTAAGAGCTTTTGCAAACAGAGTAAGTTGGAGGAGGCACAGAGGTATATACTGAAACTGCTGGAAAGTGGAAAGGAAATTGGTGGGGGTGTCGTGAGTGTTGTTGTGGATGCGCTTTGCAAGCACAAAATGTTCGAGCGGGCAGGGAGGTTAATGGAGGAACATAAGGAACGTTGTATCCCAATGGAGCGTTCTTATGGGATATGGCTTAGGAACCTCACGCAAGCTGGGAAGATAGATGGGGCTTTGGAGTTTCTAAGGAGCAAGAAGCAATTGGAAGGATATGTTCCAGAGGTGTTCCGGTATAATTATTTGATTTTTAGGCTATTGAGGGAGAACCGACTTGAGGATGTGTGTGATTTGTTGATAGAGATGGAGGAGAATCAAATTTCACCTGATAAGGTCACTATGAATGCTGTATTGTGTTTCTTTTGCAAGGCTGGGATGCTGGATGTTTCAATTGAGTTGTACAATTCCAGGTCAGAGTTTGGACTCTCGCCAAATACCATGGCTTACAACTATTTGATCAATACCTTATGTGGATATGGGAGTGTTGAAGAAGCTTATAAAATGCTCAAGAATTCTATTCACCATGGTTATTTTCCTGGGAGAAAAACATTTTCTATTCTTGCAGATGCTTTGTGCAGTGCAGGTGAACTTGATAAGATGAAAGAGCTGGTCTTTTTTGCTTTGGAGCGGAAATTTGTTCCTAGTTCTTATATATGTAACAAGTTCATAGGAGCTCTGTGCCGATCTAGAAGGATGGAAGATGGATATTTGATTCATGGGGAACTTAATAGAATTTTAAACAAAAGCATTGGAAAGAACTATTACTCTAACTTGATACATAGTTTTAGCGAATCAAAAAGAGGAGATATTGCTGCCAGATTGCTAATTGAAATGCAGGAGAGGGGTCACAAGCCAGTTAGGAGATTATTTAGAGCTGTCATTCTCTGCCTATTTAAGATGGAAAATCCCCAGAGGCAATTCTTCAGGCTGCTTGAGATGCAATTGTCTCACCATGGACCCAGTGCTGAGATTTATGACTTCTTTGTTGACGGAGCAGGACATGCCAAAAGGCCTGAGCTAGCCAGAGAAGTATATGAAATGATGTGGAAGAGTGGTATTGAGCCCTCTTTAAAGTCTGACATCCATATGTTGAAGGCCTATCTAAATAATGGAAGAATTGCTGATGCTTTGAACTTCTTTAATGATTTGTGCCAGAGAAGAAAGATTGGAAGAAAATTGTATGATGTGATTGTTGTTGGGTTATGCCAATCCAACAAGCCAGATTTTGCCTTGGACGTCATTCAGCAAATGAAGGATCATATGTTAGTTCCTAGCAAGGAATGTTATGAAGTCCTTATACAGCTATTATGTCGCAGTGGTAATTATGATTTGGCTGTAAATCTTGTCAATGACTTTGAGAAAACCAGGCATCGTATTACAACCTTTACCGGAAATGTTCTCTTGTTGCATGCTTATAAAAATAAAAAGCTTTACGAGACTTGGATTCAGATGAGAGATATGCAAGATGAGACATCCAATGTTTCATTGTTGGGACTGCTTATCGGGGTATTTTCTGGTTGTATTAGGGTCCCAAATTTTGAGAACTTGGAAGAAATGATTGAACAGTGTTTCCGTCCTGACATCTACACTTATAATTTGTTGTTGAGAAAATTATGCAGAAGTGAGATGGATCAAGCTTGTGAATTGTTTGATCGGATTTGTCAGAAGGGGTATGTGCCTGATCAATGGACTTATGAAATCATGTTAAATGGTTTCCTCAACCATGGGGGAAGAGCTGAGGCTAAAAGATGGGTGGAAGAGATGTCAAGGAAAGGTTTTGGTCAAACTAGGAGGATTCTGTTGTCAGTTTAACAGGTTACTGGTAGAGCCATATTTTTTATATTCATCAGTAGCTAGAAATTATTACATTAACTGTGTATTACAAGGACTATTTTTTGAGAAATAAAATAACATGTTTGGTGCCTTAATTTTATTGATTAAACCAAATATTTTATCATTTTAAAATTAAATTTAACCAAAAAAAAAAGAGGTGCAATTTAAATTCTTGAATGGAACTGAATTTGGTTGTTTTTCTTTACTACCGTGCTTTTTATTTGAGCCATAAAGTTCTTTGTTTAGCTAGCTATACATTATATCCTTTACATTTTCTTTATTATTGTTACTAATATTAAAATTCTTTTGCACTGCATGGGCAAACTTGTGGGATTATCACAGGACTGGTTGTAGGAAGCAAACTACTAGACTCTTATGGTGGTCTAGGAATCATGAAAATAGGGTTCTCACTTTTAGGATATTATGGTTCTAGTCCCAACTATGAAATTCTGATTTAAAGAGTCCACATCAGTTTTTTCTATGAATAAATGCTGATTCTAGCTTGCCACATCTGAAAATTTTAACGGAGACTAACATTTCTGTCTATTTTGGAGATATTTGCTAATGTTTGTAAGTTCAATGTGGATTTGCCACCAAAGTTCCATAAAGGGTTTATTTGCTGGTGAACAATATTTTGGGGGGCTAATTTGCCTATTTTTCCATTAAAAAGGGGTTTTTGTGGTCTTATATTCAAGTTGAGCCTCACCACTTATTGCCCATTGGTCTTATAGATTGGATGCTTTAACCAACTGGAAATTTTCAACTAATGGTACCAAAAGGCAGAGATAATCCGATTTGGATCTTGAATGTTGATTTAAGAGTAAACTTAGCTTTTGCAATAGGGGTTTACCACCAATATTTTGTCAGGCCTCACAAGTGAAAATAGCACCTGACTTTGCCCATCTAATTCTTGACATCATTTTCTTTCCTATTGCTTCTTTTCTCCTTTCCTTTCAATTTTAAGATTTCCCTCTCCTGGCATGTTATGTGACATCATTGGAGATAAATTTTCTTTGGTGAGTTTGAAAGATAGAGGATGTCTTCAAACTAAAGTTGTGATGTACTTAATGATCAAGAAGGACAACTAGGGTATCTAAAGAGCTTGTAGCAGGCGGCATGCCTTTCTAGCTTTCTTTGAGTTGATCTTTGGGTGACTGCCAAGTGCCAATCTCAGTTCATTTCCATTTCCTAGAAAATTAAAATCAATGGCACTTTAGCTTTATGTTCTCTGTTTGGCTGCTAGTCTTTGATTTTTTTTTTTTTTTTTTTTCTCTGTTTGGCTGCTAGTCTTTGATTTTTTTTTTTTCTTTTTATGCTGCATTGTTGACAATTCGTTAATAAACTCTGGTAGAAAATCTCTTGATTAGATGTTATGCTACCATTTAACCTTTTCTATGATTTTCATCCAGCTTTTTGTTAGGATTCAACTTATCGCATGTCGATAATTATGATTTTGTTGTTTCGTAGTTCAGTTTTTGTTACCTTCTCTTTACTCCTTTATCAAACTTCATTTTTAACCATGATGTCAGTTCTCAAATTAGCTAGTATGTGGTATTCATGTTGATGGTGATATTTTGTTCATTGAGTCACCTTTTTTGCTTTCAGATTGTGTAGCAATGTGTCTCTTCGGTAACAATTATCAGAAGGATTTAAAATTTTATCTGACAGTACTATATAATGCATGAGTGTTTCAGTGTGGATTTTACCCTAGATTTTGATAAAATCTGTTATCAGAATGCAAGAACTACTGTTCCAGTTATGATAATAATGCTTTGAATCAGTTTTCATATCTAACAGTGGGATTTGATCTCCATGCCTCATTTGTATACATCAGTGTATTTCAGTTTTATGAAAAACTGGAATGTTTCGGCCTATGTCAATCACCTAAGATTGCAGATCATATTAACTTTGTGTGATGATTTTGATGGAATGAGAAGTATTATTTATTAGTAATTTGGAGATTTGGTAACCATCATGAATTCATGTCTTGGCAATTTTATTGAGCTTATAATTTTTTTTTTTTTAATTTAGTGACAAGTGTGTTTCTGGTTTAACTTGCATATACTTTCAAATTAATCTCTCCTTTATCTGGTTAAAAGTAAGTCATATGGATATGAAATGGTGCAGAAATGAAAATCTGAACGTAAGAAATGAGTTGAGTTTAGTTTGTTTGAGACCAACTTTCCTCCGATGGTGCAGAAGATATGAGATGCTGCATTGTACTGTGCAATGTGAATCCTTGAAGTTAATGCTAGAATCGAAGTTTTGATGCCCGTGAGTACTAGTTTAGCTAAGCTCTTCTTTACATTTTTATTTTTTCATTATTTTCACACAATAATAAAGAGGAATACAGGGGAGTGATTTCAAGAAAAATAAAACATAATCAAGAATGTATTGCACAATTTAAACAATTATTAATTTCTAAATTCCCTACAACCTAATCAATGAAGAGTAATTCTTCCTTCTCCAATCTGATTCACCTAAAAAATGAAAATAAATAAATAAATAAATAAACCCACAAGTTTACAACACCAACCATAAACCATCTCATCCACACACCATTAACATCCATTTCTTCTGGTTTTCTAAATTTATTTGAAACCAACTGTGATATTCACAAGTAACAACAAACATGAGTCTTTAATGAACACAACAAAAACATTTGAGAGATTGCTTCTTCTTTGCGCGAACAGGACTTTTAGCTGAGCTTGCATTCCTTGGTCTTTCACAGATGCCAAAACTGCAGTCACAGAAGATAAAAGAGATCCTTCACAATCATTTCAGTATACATGACTCAACAAAGATTTCCTAAAGGGAAACTACCACTATTTCTATTAACTTGAAGCTGTTTCAAAGGGAAGAGAGGACAAAGGAGAAATTTAAAGACGAATAAAGAGAAAATATGTTAAGGAATTGGCTTTACAGTTAAACATCCATTCTAGGCTAAGGGTGCTACTAGGAGAGAGAGAGAGAGAACCTCTATGGTTGATGACATTGTGCCATGCTTCCATGGGAGTCGCAAACATCATCGGATTTCTCGACTCCATCAGTCTCACTGACAGTATTCGATATTTGAACAGATCTTCTCACTTCATCTTCTTCAGTGATGCTATGCATGAACTCTCTATGCCCACTTCCAGAAGCTGACCCTTGCCCAGTTTCCATCTTACCATCTCCAATAATAGTGACTTCCACCAGTTCTTTCACATCTTGCTCATTAGCAATATATGGATCAAAAGCAGGTCTCCCTTCTTCCTCTTCCTTCAAATTTTCCTCCAAAATTTCCTCCAAATCATCATAATTTAAATTGCGCAAAATTTCAGGGAGTGGATAAGCACTATTTTCTCCATGCTTGCTTCCCATTTCAATGTCAATTTTCTCCTTTGAGCTACCATTATCCACCCCAAAGTTTGGAGTCACAGATCCCACCACCATATACTCATCTTCCTCTACAAATGATCGGAAACTATTCAATGAAGGTGGAATCTTGGAAAAAAATATTTCACCCAGATTTCTAATGGTTCCCTTGTTATATGGGTTATCCTTCTTATCATATCGATATCGAAAGTTCTCATATGTGGTCTGTCAAAAAGAACGATTACAAAATAAATATGGGATTTAATGAAAAAGAATAGTTAACCCAAAATAATTTTGGGAACTGAAAAAACAAGCTAAACAAGGAGTTATGTTTGTTCGGTGTAAATTCCCTCAATAGTAAAGGAAGCACTAGCAGCACCAGAATCAGTTCTCTATCTTTCTATTTATCATGGGAGCACTTCAACTTGGATATATTGATAGACAAAGAGAATACTCTGATTTATCTGTAAAATAAGAGATTTTGTGAAGTTACTCACCTGGTTCGCGCAAATCAAGTAGGAATGGAAAACCGTGAGGCCACCGACAAACCATACAGCTACAAAGCAGTAAACTATGAGAAAAACTGAGAGGGCATCACGTGACATAGCCCTCCAAATACTGACATGGCTGTCAATCTCCTTTTCGATGATGTTGATCAAAGAAAACACAAAGATATATATGCACAAGATGGTTGATGTAGATATGAACATAAAGAAGAACCGGTAGTTACGCTGCAATGAGAGAGGCAAGAGCAACATTACTTTCTGATGAGAATAACAACTTACGTCCATTTTAATTATAAAACATTTTAGAACATTTTAAGTACAAAAGAAAATAAAGCAATCCATCTAGAAATTATAGACCAGAAAGGGCTGCAGCATTATTTTAGAGTAATATCATTTGCAGTCATAACTTCACAGCATAGGCCCTTGGTCCTATATATAACTGAATGCAGTCACACATAAAATAATAAAAATCTTAAGTTTGCTACAGGAAGATAGAGACATGACATTCATAACAAAACAGAGTGCAGCTCCACATGGGATTTTTAGCTACGGTGGCGTTAATGGATGGTAAGTGGTAAGTATTAGTAATGCAAATAGAAACACTTATTTCTAACGAATAAGAAGAAAAGATGGCAGTGGATTTTACAGATACATAAAACCTCTAATATCCAATCAACAGAAAATACACAATGATAAATTAGTATTTACTTTTTCCTTTTTTTAAGGAAATTGGTTAAGTTCCATTCCTCTGTAATCCCAATAATGGGTGTCTGTACAGATTCACCTTGGCATACCAAGGATTACATCATACTGTAAGTACTTACGTTTGTTGTTCTAACAAAAAAACAATGTTTATTTATGACAAATTTTAATCTCTTCCCATTTAAAAAATTACTGCATATTTACCAGTCAATAAAAGCAATGTCTAGGAAATACTTTATGTTTACCAAATTTGCTTTTGCCCAAAAAAAAAAACAACAACATGGATGATGGATCCAAGTACATTGTGTCAGAGGAATTTAGTAGCTTCCTGTTTAGAAGAAAAATTGATTAATAAAATGAAGTGAAGTTCTACATTTTTATGCTTAAAAGGGAAAAAAACTCCCTTTAATACTCCTCCAATTCCTTTTACCATTACTCACAGCCTTGAACAATTGACCAGACCATACGGATATTTCTTTAATGCAACATAGGAATTAGAAAGGAACTCACCATTCCAATGCATTGACCCAGCCATGGACAATGATGATCAAATCTTTGAACACAGTTGTCGCATATTGAACAATGAGAAGCACGGGGAGGACGATACAGCAAACAAGTGTCGCAATACTTCACTTTTACTGAGTGGCCATTCACAATCACATCTTTTGTTCTAGGTAGTTTCAAATGAGGACTTCTACCATTGACCCACTCCATAGAAGGGGTAGGTTCATCAATTCCTTCATCTGCATCAGGAGGCCTTGAATTTCTAGGAATAATTCCAGGATCTCTACCAGAGGTCATAAAAAGAAATAGCAAATCCTGCCAAAATTGGTATGAACTTAATATCTCCTAGCATGGAACTCCAGTAATATGTCATAGAACTAGATAATACCCAAACTATAGGGGCAAAAAAAAAAAAAAAAAATTGAAGAGGCCATTCACACAACTAGCTACACATAAAGCATTTATCACAGAAATGAAAATTGGAAGGACAAGAAAAGGAGAGCTGAATGTTAAAGTGCTATGGAATAAATTAGATTTAAACAACAATCAATTTGTTCATGAATACAATAGACTCAGAAAAATCTAAAACAAAAGTAGCCTATTCCACAGGTTACTTACAAATTGAAAGAGGCATTTAATTCATATGTTGATCCTAATTGTCCTAACATTCCTCACTCACTCCTTTATACATTTAGGAGAAATGAAAACCCAAGGACAAAACCTATTAGCAAACCAACTGCATTATGTAATTCCTGTGTGGTGTGTTTTTAGTACCTACTGCCTCATCACTTATACGTGCTTTTTTATTGTTTTCTTAATGAACAATGGAATGAATGATACAGTTAGAAAGAAAAAATAATGAATAATTAGTAACAATTATCTTAAAATGTTAAATGAAAAGGTTATCTCAGTTGTTGTGTTATTCTTTTGGTTCCAAATCTCTTTGCTTTCCTCTTCAACATGAATTACAGGGGAAAAAAAAAAAAAAAAAATTCTTACCACAGCAGTGAGTATCAAGCCCACAATTAATATGGGATAACATTCCTGCACATGTTTGGTTCTCTTATCTTTGATCTTCATATACATCTTTATAAAGAAAACAACAGCAGGGGCAGCAATAAGGAACATGGAGAGAAACAATGATGCCGCATCAGGACCAAATATCAATCTCCCACCACAAAAGAATCTCTATTGCAACCAAAAGAAAAATTTAGATAGCATCTTTAGTAAAACATAACAAAGATAGGGAATTGCAATGCTAATACAAATTATTAACTAAGTTTGATATTTTAGAGAGCAAAAAACCAACTCCATAGTCTAACAATGGCCTAGATTAAAAAGACTTCCAACTGATCTAAAATTCTTAATATAAAACCATCATCATGTATGATGTAATATAACATAAACTTAAATGAAGTAGCAGCCTCTCTAGAGGTTTGTATTCTACTTGGAAATAAAATAGATTTAGATTCAAAATTTAAGAAAAACTGAAAAATTCTGAATCAATGGGTTTTTGTGTATCATCCAATATTTTTGATGGATTCCAACCAAAAGAAATCCTAAAGTAAGGGGTCAGCTAACAGCTAAGTGACACTGCAATCATACCGAGAATATTAAAGCCAGGGAAAGCTTCACTATCAATCTACAACTATATTCCTTTTAAGACATTATAATCACCCAACAACTAGAGGGCAAAGCGCCAAAACCCATGATCAAGGAAATGAAACTCAAAGAAATGACCCAAACCCATTATCATAATCTCCATATACTCTACAGAACAGAGCAAATTAGAAATGCCCAATTCAAAACATGACCTTTACAACAGGCAGATTGAATAGACAATACAACCATATTCGAAAAGAGACAGAACAAAGAGGGAGAGACTCACATTGCGTCCCTTCCAAACTTGATAAAGCCTCTTCGGTTTATCACTGTCATTCTGGGCCATAGCTCCAACTGAAGAAGAAGAAGCACCAACCATTACCATTCCCAACCCATAACACAACCAAGGCCTCTCCTTTTCCCCAAGGATTACCCAGAAATGAATCAATAAGCAACACAGAAATGGGATCAAAATCACAAATTTCCTGCGTTTATAGAGATAGAGACCCAGAAAAAGGAGAAAGAGGAAGAGGGTTTTAGAACAAAAACCAGCCCCCTCCCTGCTCCCCCAAAATGTTTGTTAATTACAACACAGACGGATTCTACAAAGACAAGAACATCTCTCTAAAAATCCCTCTTTAAAAAATCAAAGAAAAAAAAATTCCCCTAAAAAATTATAATTTAAAAAAGAAAATGAACTTTGTTTATTGTCCCAGTAATTGAAGGGTTTTCATTTGTCTTTCGCCTTTTCGCTGGCTACGAGTAGTTCGGAGCTGGCAGTTTCAATTCTCAATTCCTTGCTAACTTTTTTATTTTACGGGAATGACCCTCTCTTGAACCTTTCTTTCACATCTTAGTCTCTTTGTTAAGGTCCTTGAACTATAAGACATGATGATTAAGGCCCAAAAATAATGCTGAGATGCATGCAACCTCAAGTCCATGAATGCTAAAAATAAGGTAAATATATGAGCAAAAAACTGTTTTATAAGACAAACTATATATTAAAAATATAATTTATTTTATAAATTTATCAAAATGTTTTTAATAAATTATTTTTTATGTTATTTTAATAAAAATATTTTAATAAATTTAGAAAATGAATTGTATGTAAAGTCTATTTTGTAAAATATAAATCTCATATATGAGATAAGTGTTTTTTCTTTTTTCTTTTTTTGTGTGTAAAAACTGCACTTTTTTATGTAGTTTGAATACTAAAATTATTTTTTTAGTTTATGGATGATGGACTATATAATAGAGAATAATCATTCCCTTTTCAAACCCTTTCTCACATATTTTAAGATTCGAACTTGAGATTTTTAACATAGAAGCTCAAATTAAACATCCTTTAAGGGAGAATAGCATAGGAAAAGAAAATGTAAAGTCCATATTGCAAAATGTATTATGTAAAAGTCATGAGTTTGATTGGTTGTTTTTTTTATTATATGGTTTAATGTTTAATTAGAGTTTTTGCCAACCTAATCTTGAGCTTGTCTGCTTTAGAATTTTTGTATTGAAAAACATATTTATGTAAATTTATATGGAGAGACTTGAATTTAATTGGTTTGTTTCTTGATATATGGTTTACTTAGAGTTTGGACAACCCAATCTCCCTAATGTCAACAAATGAGGAAAAAACTTGCCTATATATATAAGATACAAAGAATACAAATGCAAATATATACAATACAAAATTGATAACTTAAAGCACAATGCAAGAAAAACCTGAAAAGGTTTTATGTATACAGAACTCAAACCTATGAGCTCAAAATTATGAAATCTTAGCCTCTAAGTTTGAAACCAATCAAACATTAAGGCAATGAATTAATGGAGCATATGAGGTTGCAAGAGCTCATCATTCATAAAACCAACGATATATCGTCTTTTTTTACTAAAGAATTGGGTGTCCAACTGTCCAAACAAATGGTGCTAACCTGTCACAAGCCAACTCATTTTCTTAATTTGTCTGTTTACCAAACACCTACTAACAAGTAACAAAGATGGATTGAATTGGTTAACCAAATTTATTACCATCTGGATTTGTAAATAATATCTTACCTAGTTTTTTTCCTTTTTTTCCTTTTTTTACATTATATTATCTTATCCTTTCATTATGTCCCAACTGAAAATCCTAAATAATCATTTTAAAAGACTCGAGTGCATTTTTTTTCTTGAAATATAAAAATTAAGAAAAAAAAATTGAGCTGGACCAATCACAACCCAACAGCTTGTGGGTTGTGGCTTGCGGCTTGCCGTGAGCACATGGCACTACCCTTTGAATTATTTTTAAATCATTTATTATTTAAACACTGTATTAGATTGTTTAAATAAGTATTTATCAATTGTGTAAAAAATAAAAAATAATATACTTATAATATTACATGATAATTTAAATTTATACATAATACATTGTTATATAATTAACTTTTTTTACCGCAAGATTTATTTATAATATTATACGTATTTACTCATTTGATAAAATATTATAATTATTTAATGATATATCATAATTATAAATTTATAATTTTATAATTTTATATAGTATTATATTATAACTGTAGCATTATTGCGTAAAAAGTATCCTAAAAGTATATAGTTTAAAAAAATACAACACTATAAAATAACATTTTCAATGTAAGAATTGAAATTATTTTAGTATTTTCCTATACCACTTTATTAAAATTATTTAATTTCAAAATATTTTTAGACTTATTTTTTTTTGTTCTTGCCCAATAAATATTTTTCTTTATCAAAATATTGCAAGTTAAAATGTTACTAACACTTTTATTGTACCACATATAACAAAAAAAAACATTTTATTGTGCTATTTAAGGTTTTATAGGGTTGGGTCTTCAAAATCCTATAATTACCCCATGAGCCGAATCCTTAAATCTGTCCGTAAAGATAGGTCCACTCTTGAAAAAAACAGTAATAAATTATCTTTTTAAATTTTTAATTAAAATAA
>BPVZ01000097.1:220181-250389 GCA_020521535.1 Rubroshorea leprosula
ATTGGATTCATGAGTATTCATTATATCTAGCAAAACCAAATTGACCCATGACCCGCCCTTATAAACGGGTATGGATTAGGTTTTTATAACCCGTAACTCATGTAAAACCCGATTAATTAATTGATCCATTCAAGTCACGAGTTAACCTGTCACATTAACAAATCTTATAATTTATAAGGTGCATATAAACTCGGAGGAAAAAAATATATTTTTTTATGTTAATTGCACAAGAAGAGATAATCTTTTCATATCTTTTATTTTATTTTACTTGCATATTATGCAATTCGAATTCAATACCTTTCACCTTTAATGAAGAGAGATTACTATGGAATTAGTTAGGTTATTTACAAAAAAAAAAATGTTTTTATTCATATAAATAGAAAGATCTTAAGTATTCTTAGGAAATTGTAATTAACGCTCTGTTATAATATAGCCTTTCTCAATCATCTGTTGCGTGTGAATTTGAAAGGAGAAAAAATACCTCTCTAATCCATCATTTTCTTGTGTGGTTAGGCACGAGCATTAGTAACCATCCCAACAGCATTTAGGTGTTGTTTTGCTCAACTTCTAAAGTACTTTCATTTTAAAAAAATTTAAGGCCTTGTAATTTGGAAATTTAATTAAGTTAAAAAGGAGCAAGAGTGATCCTGAATGATTCTTTCCGGGACCATAGCTTGTTGTATAAAGGAAACAAACAAAGAAGAATCCGAGATCAAGCCAACTTGTCGAGTTTCACGGCTTTCCAATTTCTATTTTTGGAGAAACCTTGACGCGACCTAAATTTAAGTTTAATTAGATGTAATTTGTTAATAGGTAAATAACAATTTTTTTATACAATTTTTTTTAATAGGTAAATAAAAATTACATTCATAGTATAAATTTTATATACTTACAACTCATAGAAAATAATTTTCGTAGAAGGAAAATTGAATCACACAAATATTCATATCCCAACTTCACTTGAAATCATCATTATGAGATTTTTAATTTATTAACCTCAATCATTATGTAATTTTTAAAAATATCAACTTTAAAAACTAAGAACCATTTGAGAATATAGACTTACTTTTCTAATATTCCTGAGAAATATCTTTAGATTGAAATCATAGACCAGCAATAAACACAACTTGAGCAAGTACGGAGTATGAACAAGAAATTAACGGGGGCCAAAAAAAATTTTTTTTCCTATCATATACAAATATAATATGAATTACAATATTTATAACATATGACATAAAATTTAATAATATTAACCTATAAAATATTTTACAAAGATTTATTGTTAAATAATAGTCTATGATAAAATTTTAATTTTTGACTCTATTCTATATGTACTTAAATATTCATATATGATAATTGACAAAAATATGAATTTGTTAGAACTCAAGTTAATTGTTTTGTTAAATTAACTAATAATAAAAAAAAATTAATCTAAATATTCCAAGCAAAATTGTATATAGTGTAAATCATGCATTAATTTTTGAAGCACTAACAAGATATGGGTAATGTTGTCAAAAATAGAAAAATGTAATACTCAATCAAAATTTGGTTTGTTATTCTTCACATTAATTAAGGATAGTTGGATTTATATCAGAGATATGATTATTAAAAGTTAAAATTTGCAAAACAAATACCGCAATTTCAAAAACATGTAAATATAAATTTTGTAGAATATATGTAAATTTAATTTTTTTTTCTCTGAAAACTTTAGAAAAGGCAAAACCAAATTAATAAATTCTTGGACTTTATAGACCAATTAAAGCAAGAGAAAAAAATGTAAATGAAAGAAAAATAATATACAATCTAAAGAAATTAATTAAAAGGACAAATGAAAATTAAGAAAAATTATAATATTTTTTTTCAAAATCTTAGGGGGGCCATGACCCCAGCTCTAATTATCCTCTGCCCTTGTCGATAGGATAAAGATCTTTATTGAAAATTTAAAGAACACGAGAAGACAAGAACCCCAAAAATTCAAAGTGATAAAATACATCTAAGAGGATATTAGGAAGCCTACCACCCAAAAATGAGAAGAAATTAAGATAGACTAAAGTTTTTAAATTAATGGGAAATAGCTAGGGTATAAAGAAAAAGATCTTAAATTTAATTTTTAAACTAAACTTCTCTTGTTTAGTGATAATGCAGTTTTACACACCCATTGCTAACCTGATTTTATACTGGCAATTCAAAAATACTTCAATCATATGCAGCCACTACCACCACCACAACATCCGCCACCACGGCCACCACCATGATGACCACCACCACCGTGGCCGTCAGCATTATTACCACCGTCGCCAGATCCAACAGCAAAGCGACTCCAAAAACAACCTTGGGATGCATCTCTACTCCCCCGCTGTAAATTCCTCTAATTCTCTTTCTTTTTCTTTTTTCTCTTCAGCATTCTCTTGATTTCCTCCATAGGTACATGCGAAAAGAGTCATTAATATGATTGAAAATGCAACAAAAACAAGTAGACAGAACACCAAAAGGCCTCCACGAGACCAAGTAGGACGAGCAAAATCCTCCTCTCCCAGACCTCGGTAGTGAAGGGTTAGGGTTCGCGCCATGAACTTCACCAAAGCTTGCTTTTCTTTTCACCGCCACAGAAAGGCTGAATGCGGAAGGTATATATATACTCCTAAATCTAATCCACAAGTTTCGTGTGTTTGAAGCCGCGTGATGATTTTGTTCATTTCAGCCCACAAGTTTTAGTTATCGTGCAGTCTGGTCCCTACATTTTCTCATTTTTTGATTCAGTCTATGTCAATCCAAAATTTTTGGAGTCTGGAATCTAAACTGACCTCTTTTGTTATTTTATGTAATTATTCTCGACTTACTTTCATATATATATATACACACACACACATATATTGGTTGTTTTCCTTAATTTCATTAAAATTTGAAATCTTAAAAATTTTATATGAAATAAAAACAGTCTAAAGTTGATAAATTATCAAAATTATTATGTGGATCAATCAAAGTGAAGTATCTATATAAGATAAGGTGTATAGAGTTGTAGCAATTATTTTTCTTATTCCAAGATCGATCAATTGGAAGTTTATAATGGCTAAAAACCTATATTTAGCCTTTTATCTTAATAAATTTTCAGGTTTTAACCCCTCATCTTATACTATAACACTTTTAGTCGTTTAGCTTAATAAGTTTGGAGGTTTTAACCTCTTACCTTATATTATGACATTTTTAGCCTCTTACTTTATATTATGACATTTTTAGCCCCTTACCTTAATAAGTTTGGAGGTTTTAGCCCTTCACCTTATACTATAACACTTTTAGCCCTTCACCTATATGAATTGAAGAAAATAATCCTCATTAATGAAAATAATCCTCATTAATATCCAATTATAACATTCTGTTAGTTTTATTAGTTGACTGTTAACTCTATTAGTTGACTGTTAACTCTATTAGTTGACTGTTAACTCTATTAGTTGACTGTTAGCTCTGTTAGTTGACTGTTAACATTCTATTATAGAAAATATGAAATTTAAATTCAATTTTGTTTATTAGTTTCGTTAATAGAATGCTAACGGAACGTTCACAGTCAGTTAACAAAACTAATAGAACGTTATAATCTGACTTTAAGTAAGGGTTATTTTCTTCAATTCGTATAGGTAAGGGGTTAAAAGTGTCATTGTATAAGACGAGGAGCTAAAACCTATAAACTTATTAAGATAAAAGGCTAAAAGTGTTATAATATAAGGTGATGGGTTAAAACCTATAAATTTATTAAGGTAAAAAGCTAAAAGTAGGTTTTAACCTTTATAATGTGTGAATTCTTGCAGAACATAACAAATCAAAAGTCAAAACACTAACATTTTCAATGGATACAGATTTCTTACTTAGCATGAAGTACGAAAGAATGCATACAAGTTTATACATCTTATTGAATGTATATAATTAATCATATAATTACTCCAAGGTTTTGTCTAATTTTTATTCTAATAATGTAATTAATGTAATTTTTTATAATTAATTTATTTGAAAAATTACAAAATTTGACTTTTATTTTAACACCATTACCATGTGAATAGTTTTAATTAGTCAATTAATTAAATTAAAATCAATATTTATAATTTTTAAATAAATTAATCATAAAAAGTATAATAAATACACTTTTAATCTATAACCTTAGGTATATGATAGAAAAAACCTTATCATAACATAAAATTATGCAATTTTTTTATAATATAAGATTTATCATGATTTTTTAGATGAAAAAGATAATTATTTTTAATAAATATAAATAAATCTTAATTATTAAAAATAGAAAGATAAATGGTTGAAATTTTATGTAAGTTAATTTGGTGCATAATACTTGTGTGAAAGTAAATTTCTACTATATATATAATATATATAAGAAAAAATATAGTGCAATCTAAATTATATTAAACTGCATAACACTAATCATTGGATGAACATGAGCCCCTTGATATTAAAAGTTATTCTTCTTATATAATAGTTCTTATTTTACAGTCTAGTATAATTTAAATTGTAAAACATGGTACCCATATATGTATGAGGAGTGTTTTGACAAATTCTTCCATACAATAAGATGTCACATTAGTAGCATAGTAACTCTATCTATTAAAACAGTGACATGTCAATGTATATGGTTCCCACTTTTAATTAAATAATTAATGAATTGTAATAAATTAATCTTTAAAGATTATTGTATATAAGTTGACATATTGCTATATTAGTTAAGAGACCTCAATATCAAGAGTTCTGCTTTAATCCAATACTTTATTCTTTATAAGAAAATTTTATGTAAAGAACATAGATCAACTAATAAGAGTTTAGCTAAGTTGAAATTTATTAATATAACAATCTTAATTTGAAATTAATATCAAAAATTAAAATTTTTGTGTTATCAAACAATTACCCTCCAATATATATATAAAGGTTAAATGCTAATTTTAATCCCTCAACTTTAGTGGTTTGCATTTTTTTTGTCCGTCGACTATTTTTTGCACTTTTTTTATCTTAAGTTTAAAAGTTGCACAATTTTGGTCATTCTGTCAGTTAAGTATGATGTGTCAGTTAAATAATTTCATATGATATTTTCTTTTAATTTTTTGATGACATGGCAATAATATATCTTATAATTATATTATATGAATAAATAAAAATGTCACGTAAATGAATATTTACATTTTAACAAAAAAAATAAATACAAACAAAATTACACTATTACCCTCACCCTCTCAATCCATCTTCTTCCCCTTCTTTCTTTCTCTTTCTTTCTTTCTTTCCTATCCATGGATCGGTGGAACAACCGAACCCAGCAGAGCTAGGTCTCAACAAACCCAGCACAGCTGGGTCTCGAAGAAACCTAAATCTGCTGGGTCTTGATGAATCCAACATAGCTGGGTCTCAAAGAAACCCAGATCTACTAGGTTTCATCAAACCCCAGCTCTGCCAGGTTTCGTCAAACCCCAGCTCTGCCAGGTTTCGTCAAACCCCAGCTCTGCCAGGTTTGTCAAGACTCAGCTCTGTTGGGTTTGTCAAGACCCAGCCGCACTGGGTTTGTTGAGACCCAGCCCCGTTGGGTTCACCTAGACCTCATTGGGTTCGACACAGCCTGCTGGGTTCATTTTCGTTCTTCTTTAGAGTTGTTCTTTATAAATTTGGGAGCTAATTTACAATTTGATTACATTTTTGTTGGAATTTGATTGCATTTTTATTGAAATTTGATTAGAGTTTGATTGACATTGTTTATGGAGTGGTTAATTTAATTTGATGAGATTTACTGGGTTTGATGAATCCAACAAGTGGCTTCAATGAAACCCAATAGTTCGGTTTGACAATAGAGAATTCAAATTTTGCTGGGTGCATTCTAAGGTTCATAGACATTATCTTTGTTTATTGGTTCTTTGCAAGTAATGTGGGATCCATTTGAAGGGATTTGGCATGTTTGATTGGTTGGTGATTAGTTGGAATATGACATGGAATAATGTTTTATCCATATCAGTATCTTGTCATAAAAAAAAATATATAAAATACCACATGGAGGAAGAAATTGGGCAAAAACTTGGTTTTAGCCCTTCATCTTACCAAGTCTGAAGGTTTTAGCCCCTCACCTTGTACAATAACCCTTTTAACCCTTTACCTTATTGGATTTGTAGGTTTTAGTCCCTCACTTATTAAAATCGAAAAAAATAGCATTCACTTTATATTGACTATTGACTCTGTTAACTAAAAGTAGGTTTTTGTTTGTTAAAAGTAGGTTTTGATCAACTAACAGTCAACTACTAGTTAGTTAAAAGAATTAACAAAATATTATAAAGTTAGTTCTGTTAACTTTGTTAGCTGAAAGAAGGTTTTTGTCAGTTAACATTCAATTAACAGTCAGATAATAGAATTAACAATAAGTTAACAAAACTAACAAAATGTTACAAAGTAAAGGTTATTTTTTTTCAATTTTAATAGATAAGGGGCTAAAAGTGTCATACTATAAGATGAAGGGCTAAAACTTACAAATCTAGTAAGGTGAGGGGTTAAAAGTATCATAATATAAGGTGAAGGGCTAAAACTTTCAAATTTGGTAAGGTGAGAGGCTAAAACTAGGCTTTTGCCAAGAAACTGACGTAGGGACCAAAATTATACAAATTTTAAAGTTGAGGGATCAAAAAATATAAAAAATAATCAAAAGACCAAAAAATGTAAATCATTAAAGTTGAGGGACCAAAATTAACATTTAACCATATATATATATATATATATAAATATGGAAACATAGATCACAAGTTTACAGTGGATGGATGTGGACTGGACATCTTGGACTCAACAAAGTTTATACTTTATTTCAAATTGCCCTGTTAAATGGGCTTAGAAATTGAACTCAAGTCACCTGTCACGTATTGGGCTCATACCCAATATTTATTTTCCTTTTGCCTTCTGTTTTGGTCTGTGCTCACTACCTTCTCGACCTCCTCCGACGAACTAAGCTTCCTCCGCTATCCATCGCCGGTGACTAAGGAATGTACACAACTGGGTAAGATTCTTTTATAGTTTAGTACATGATATTCTACATTTGAGGCAGAACCATTTACGATGTATTTAGCAAATGTAAGATCTGTGAGGAGTTCAATTCCCAATCATGGAACCTTCCTCCTTACTCTCTTTCTAGAGATCATCCATGGCTTCCTTTAAAGGTTGCGAGAATTTTGCCTGCGTCACCATGCTCACTAAAAAATTAGATAGTTGTTCTTGAATTTGATTTTGATTTTGTATTGAATTGATTCAAGGAGTAGAAATTGATGAAGTTAAGGTAATTTATTGGATTTAGGGTAGTGTAAAATGTGAATTATATTTGCGCTGTTTATATGCCAATATGCATTGTTATTAGTATGTGTATGCATTTTGGAAATTGATTTAGGGGAAACCCCATTTTTCCCATTTCTTTCTCTAACTCTTTCTCATGTCATGTCCTAGGTTAGAAACTTCTATGTTAAATTAAAGCTATACATGGAAGAATGAACTGAGGATTTTCATGACTGTGCATCAGAGTACTAGAATGGCTGATTGATGGCTAAAAAATGCCCCATGGTTCATATTAATGCCTTAGGTTGCTTTTGATGAAGAAAACGGTATTAAGGTGTTTAAGAATACAAATAGATGAATAGAATAAATTGTGTTGCTAGGAAAATTGGAAAAAAAGGAAAATTGGAAAAAAGAAAGGTACTGCTCAAGACAGCTTTAGTAGAAGTCATGCTTATGAATGGGAGATAGTAATCATGAATGAAGATATGCTTTACTCATAAAGTGATTGTGTTTTATGCAAATGTTGCGATACACATGTTCTTGTTGTAATGACTATTATCATATGTTTTTAATTTCTTTTTTTTTAAATAGCACAAAAAATTGATCCTCTCCTAGCTTATAAATATTCCCTCTAATATTTGAAAGCAGCATAATATTCAACTAGTTGGATGGACAAGAACAAAGAATCTACTCCTAAACATTTATCTTGCTCCACTTGTTTCAATGCTCTCTGGTTTTATTATTGTATGCACTTTCTTTATGCGATTATCTACTTTTATTCAAAAAGAATAATTTGTAGTTTATTCTTTATTTTCAGTTCTTTGAATTTTGAAATGATAAATCATCACTCATCTTGCATTTAAATAAAAAAATTGCACCTTTTCCTCTTGTTTATTCATGTCTCTTTCAAACTCACTCATATGTTTATTAATCTTTTCTTCCTTTCTATTTATTTATGATCACATTCAAACACATTTAGTGTTTGAAAACTCATTACTTTGAAAGATTTGGTATGATGCAGTATATATATAATAAGAAAATAATAATGATAAAATAAACGAGAACTAGAAAATAAGGAGAGAAGAAAAGAAAACAGAAAGAAAAAAAAAAGCACATTTATTACTTTTTAATGTAAAATTAATATTTTTTATTTTAAAAAAATTATAAATTTATAAAATTAACCATCTACAAAAATTAGGGAAGCAAATCTTCTATTTTCTATCAAGTTGAGGTGTATTAATACACATCACTTATAACAAATCATAACAATCCATCCCTCCAATATAAATGGTTGAGATTTGTCTACTTTTTATTTTATTTTTTTAATATATAATTGTCTTTTTCATCAAAAAATAAAAAATAAAAAATCTCAATCATTCATAGTCATAAAATAAATTATTAAGATTTTATATTAGTGATATGTGTAAGTAGATCTAAACTCTGATTTTTTTACCATTTTTTCCCCTAGAAAGTATAGACAATTTAGGGCAAAATAGATATATCATATCTAAGTTATATAATAATAGGGGCCTAATCTGCTAAAACCCCTTTAACTTTTTATCTTTGAGGTCATTTACCCATTCAATGTACAATTTGTGTCATTTAACCCATAAACTTCACATTATTAATGTAATTGGTCTAAAATAGATGGATTTGCTTTATGTGAGTTACGTGGCCATCTTTACTCCATTACCCTATACTCGTTAGCACCATGTTGGCAAAAATATGGTTCACTTAGACTCATAAATGTGAGAAAAATCTCACCATAAGTAGGATCATTTTGGGCAAGATTTTTCTATTTTCATGGTCCAAGTGGATCATATTTATATGAGTATGGTGCTAACGAGGATAGGATAATGGAGTACAGACAACCACATGACTTATGTGATTGGATTTCATATATTTTAGGTCAAATCAATAATAACATGAAGTTTATGGGTTAAAACACATGAAATGTATGTTGAAGAGCTAATGCTCTTAAAGAAAACTAGTTAGAGAGGTTTTGTGGGGTTAATAAAATAATTAGTATTACTATCCAATAATAATTTAACACATCCTTAGAAGTGAGGTTATATACTAATTTATTTTCAATTGTCTTATATTTGTTGTATATAGTCCAACTTTATGCAAAAAAAAAAAAAAAAAAAAAGTCAAAATAATAGACAATTATATAGACTGAGGGATAGACCTGGCAATTCTTGACCCAACCTGTTAACTTGCCCAGGGCTTGCCCATTTAAAACAAGTTAGGATCAAGCATTCTTGACTCATGACCCATAATGATCTGATAAGAGAACTCGATGGGCCACGGGTCAACAATGGGTTGACCTGATGGGTCAACAATGGGTTGACCTGATGGGTCAATAAGCTAACATGATTGATCCATCTCTTTGAATTTAAAATTATTATCTATTTATATTGTTTTATAGTTTAATTTCATTTCTCACTCTAAAAGCTAAAGCTAAATCTCTAATTTCACTACTCGAGTTTCTTTTTTTTGAACCTTTGATCCTCTAATATTCCTTATCATTTCAGTTGTACTGTTTTGTATGTTTTTTGGTCTTTTTCCATGTATCCCACTATTACGAATTTATAAGGTGAGCCATCTATACAAATTAGATAAGAAATTATGCTACTTGATTAGGTAAGTAAATCTTCTATTGTCTCTTACTTTTTTTTTTTCCACATAAATGTGAAAATTGAATATGTAAGGTCTTCAAAACTACAAATTTATAACGTTAGCCATTTACACAAATTAGATAAGAAATTATACTAATTAGGTAACTAAATCTTCTATCATCTCTTACTCTTTTTTTTCCATAGAAATGTGAAAATTGGGCATGTGAGGTCTTCAAAAGTACAAATTTATAAGATTAGCCATCTACACAAATTAGATAAGAAATTATTCTAATTAGGTAAGTAAATATTCTATTATCTCTTACTCTTTTTTTTTTTTTTCCCCATAGAAATGTGAAATTTGAGTATGTGAGTTTCAATACAAAAGTTACATTCAATCTAAAACTAATTGACAATAGGTGGAACAATTTTTCTTGTATTTAACTCGCATGTCTTTTTAATACTTTTTAGTGTAAGATTTTCCCTAACATGCTTTCCTCACATGATCTTAGGTTATAGACTTAAAGGGCAGTCTAAGCTTTGATACCATATGAAATTTAGGCATATAAATTTCAACACAAGACTTGTATATTGTATCCATTTTAAAGATAATTGATAATATGTGAAGTTACCTTCTTTGTATTTAACTCACATATCTTTTTAATATTATTCCAATGTAGGATTTTCTGATTTAACAAAAAGTATAAAAAGGTTAAGGCAAAAATTGAAAAGTAAGTTCTAACTTTTATGGTATGATTTTTTAAAAAGCACAATTTAAACATATGATTAATACACCTTTTAGTTATTAAATTATATAAAAAATAAAAAGTTTATATTAGTTTTAGGGCAAATCATGCAAATTAACCCCTAAACGTATCAAGCAGTGGCAAATAAACCCCTTAACCCAAATCAGTGGCAAACAAACCCTTGAACTAGACGACAGTGGCAAAATAGCCCTTATTTGACTGGAACGTTATCTTTCCGTCCATGTTTGCTTACGGGGCATTTTTGAGACCCACTTTAAGTTTATGTTGCCTAAGTGGAGATGATGTGACAAGTTAAAAGCCCCATTTTTTTTTTTTACAGAAGTCCTATTATTTTCTAATAAGAGTGATTATATAATTTATATTATTAAATTAGTAAATATATTTAATATTATGAATTTTAAATAAATAAAATTAATTAATTTTTTAAAATGATATGTAAATTTATACTAAAAAATCATAAAAAAATTATTTTCATTATTGTATTGGTATTTAAAAAGTCTAATTAAATTAATAATATTATAAAAAAATAATATTGAAATTAAAGAAAAGGAGGAAAACTAGGAGAACATCACTGGAGCAACGACCGTGGGAGGCAGTAGTCTAGAGACTAGACCGTAGCCACCAACAACTACATGAAAGTATGAAACTTTTTTTTTTTTAGAAAAAAAGGAACAGATAATTTGTAATTTTGTTGATGTGTTTTCCTAAACAATTTTGTTTTTTTTTTTTCCCCCGGGTAATTGAGGTATATAAATATACAAAAAATAATAATTGAATTTGAAATTCTATTTACATTAATTTTATTCTCTACAAAAAAATAAATATTTTATGACAATAAAATTTAATATAAAAATTTAAATTTTAGACGTAATTATAACTTGTGATAGAAAAAATATAAATTTTTATAATTAACTTTTCGTCGCAAAATATCTATTTTATTGTAATGAATACACAATACAAGATTCTCAATTTGAGGAATGTCTTGATTTGCATTCCCTTTAATAATTAATGGCTTCATCTTCAAGCTCCCACAACCCATTAGACCGCGCCAGTAACTCATCTCCCCCGCACCTAACCAGCTCGACTATCCCAACCTCCTTGTCGAAATCCCCATGGCCACTCTCATCGTCAGATGCTTCCAGCAAAGGCCTTATAACATCCTCTGATCTTTCAACAAATTAGAAGAAGAGGAAGAACAACTAGCGGATTTGTAGTCTTTCACAGCGATAGCTGCCGTAACCTCGTTGGTTTCCATGGTTGTTAAACTTAGAAAAATACCCGATAAAGATTCCAATGAGAGCCCTTGCTGTAGAGAGGTGCTTAGGGATGATAAATCTTGGGTGGGTTCATCTTCTTCGGATTCAAGCATAGAGAGCATATGATCCAATGCAACAGGAAGTTTCTAAGGGCTAAAGGAGAGAAAGGAAAAAGAGAATGGGAAGATGAACATGGAAGAGTTTAGGACATTTTTGTCTTTTCAATTAATTTTTGTCTTTTGAACAAATTCGCAATGGGTCGGATTCAAATCGTTGCCCTGGAGTGAGGGGAATGCACTTTTACATGAGCTAATGCCACTGGGCCCAAAGGCCCAAGTGCAATTTTAGTTTATTTTTAGTTATTTTAATTTACTTAATTTACATAGTAAATAGGTATAAAATGCCATGTCACACTCAATAAAGGCCACATGGCCTCCAGCTCAACAATGGATCCCACTCAACCAGAAGACCGTTAGTTTTTGACGGATTAATGATGTCATCAGTCAGATAAGGGCTCTTTTGCCACTGTCGTCTAGTTTAAGGGGTTGTTTGTCACTAATTTAGGTTGAGGGGCTCCTTTGCCACTGCTTGACAAGTTTAAGGGGTTATTTGCATGATTTGCCTTAGTTTTAGTATCAAAACTACATGTATTAATTTAGCACAATGATTAATATACTTCATTTTAACATATTATATAACATACTCATTAAAAAATTATTATTATTTGGTTTCAAATTAAAAATAGAAAAACTTAAGCACAAAAAATGTGAAAACCTGCAACTCTTTTTGTTTCAAAGATAAAGGCACTTGTTTTCTTCTCTTCTACTTTGCTTCAACTTCCAATGGCATTTATTTATTCTTTAAGAGTGCTCAATTAAGGCTTGTAATTGTTGCACAAGATTTAGAAAATATCTTGCTCCATTTGGAATGTAAAACTTATCTTTCAAATTTTAATTCCAAACCATCTTCATAAGTTTCAAACCTTTTTTTAAATTTCTTAGTTATTATTGTTGAATGTCTACAAAGGTGTTAAACCTTTTTGCTTGATGTTAGAACTTTTTATTGAGTCCTATGAGTATAAGAAAAATAGTAAGCTTTAAAGTTCTGGAACTAAAAAAATGGTTTTAGAACCTTTTGCTTTGATGTGTGAATGTTAATATTGATAGCCTCAAAAGTTCTTGCTCTTAATTCTTAGTGTTAAAACTTTTCCTAAACACAAAGGCAATCCCAAAAATAGTGACTTAAAAAGTTCTAAACCCCTTTGCTTGGTTCCGCACCCGTTTGCACAAAAAATGCATTTTTGAAACCCTTTGATAAGGAAACTTAACCTCCTTTAGAAATTTTTTTTATTCAATGTTAAGCAAAATGAATAACCATATAAAAAATATTCAATAATTAAAAAAAAATTACTTATTTCTATAATAAGGAGAGATCTCTAATATTAACTTTCTAATGGTATTAAACATGTGAAATCAAATAATTAAATCCCAATTTTTAAAATTATGAAAATACTATAGTTATAATATCACATGACATTATAAATTTATAACATGATATGTTATTATATAATTAGTTTTTTTAACTTAGAAGTCAACTTGTAATATTATATGTATTTACTCATTTAATATCATATTATATTTATTTAGTACCATGTAAAATTATAAGTTTACAATCATATGTGACATTGCAACTATAGCATTGCCGTTAAGGTTAATCATTTCATATTTGTAATTGAGTTTTCTTCTTCAAAATTACATAACAAATTAGATGAAAAGTGTGCAACAAATAAATTTACATTTCCATTAAATTTTGACATATCAAAATTAAGGTCAACAATACTGGACCATTGTAGGTGCATTTTGGACTGAGAATCAAAGTCTTTGTTGCATGGAATACTCAAAACCTACAACAAAAACAAATAATTCATTTCTATTAGTAAAAGTCAAAACTTATCATAATATTTTAAGAATTTGATAATGAATTACGTTGATACCATAATTAAATGTCAAAATAAGAAAGTTAATAAAAAAACTAATTAATAGAACAAAAAATGCAACAAAAATCAAAGGTAGCCATTAAATTGCCTAGTGAAGATATTAAGAAAGAAATGAAAACCAACTTAACTAAGAGCTTCTCCATATTTTTTTTTCCTAAGGTTGGTATATATATATATATATATATATTTTATGGCCTTCAAAATGTTAATAGTTGTATTTCTATTAATTGTGTGCTCTTGATAAAATAAAGTTAATACCTTCAAGTTTTCAAAGCTTTAAATTTATGAAGTTAATCCATCTACGATTTGGGTAAAGAAATCCACAAATTAAGTAAGGAAAGCTTCTTTGATTCCTTTACTTTCCCTTTTTCACTTTTCAAATAATAGTAGAAAGTTTAGATCAAATGTATATATAATATCTAACTTAATATAATAACAAAATGAGCAATGATACAGCTATAATATCACGTGAAAATACACGATTACAATTAAAATATATTATTAAATAAATTGATATATACAATATCATTGGTGGATTCTTAATTGAAAATAGTCAATCATATAACTATATTTTATAATTGAAAGTTTACAATGTTATGTGACATTATAAATATATTATTTTTGTAAGAAAATTAAACATTAGAAACATTGAAATTGCAGTTTAAGATTGAAATTCTAAAATTTTAATTTGATTGAATATCTTAATTTATTTGGAGATTAGCCGTTTCTTTTTATAAAGCAACTGCAAACAAACAATAAAAGATTTCAATTATAAGAAATAGAAGTTAAATTATGCATGCAGTATCAGAAAGATTTTTGAGAATCACAAACAATTTTTGCTTTTGAAACTAGAATAAGCTGCATTTGGATTATTGCCTGTGTTGTGGTTATAGTTTGTCTTGTATTTTGCTATGGCAAAAACTATGCCAATGTTTGATAGTAGTATATTTTGAAGAAGTGTTATACATTCATAAATATAATTACTAAAAATATATAAAATATTAAATAAACATTAAATCTTAGTTTGCTACCATGTGACATTAATTTTCAAATTTAAAGTCTTTACATGCAACAAAATGTCATTGATAATCATTGGAATTAGCCTTTAATAATAATTGTCAGATAGCGTTTCTTTAACACTTTTATGTTACATCTTAAAGTTGTCAGTTAAGCAGTTCATCAGTTTGAATAGTTCTATCAATTTTGAATGGTTAAAATGGCATGCCAGTTTTAAGTAATCACTCAAGTTGTTATTGCTTTGGGATATCAATTAGATTAGTTCTAATTGGTTAGTTCGGTCTAACTTTCAAAATAATGAAATAGATTTTCAAATTAATTTAATTTAAAACTTATAAGACTTTAAATAAAATTTATAATTCATGACCTTAAATATTTATAACACATTAACATGATACAATGATCTACATGTAGCTGATCGAGTCATGCTAGTGGGAAGAGGAAGGTTTAAAATGGGAGAGATATTTCTTTTGAAAAGGAAAGATAGAAAACACTATAAAGTAAAAGATGGGCAACTTTTATTATTTGTAAGAGTTTTTTTTTTCTTTTTTGGTATGTTATTATTTCTAAGAGTTGAAACAAGATAATTATATATGACTTACCACCCACATTTTTATTCCACAGACATGGTTTACCCACCAATATGCATCTAAATTTTTCACCTATTATGGCACCTCCTTCTGCACTTTTGGAGTCTTGGTCATGGTGTCTTCAAATAATTGAGACTTGTTACAAACACACAAACCATCAAGGTTGCAAATACATTTTGGATTACCACAATCAGCATCTGTTTGGCATGGAATACGCAAATCTCTTGCTTCTGTTATTGCTTGGAGACCTACAACAAAGACAAACAATTCATTTCTATCAATAAAATTCAAGAATTATCATAATATTTTAAAATTTTGTTAATGAATTTCGTCAGTACCATAATTAAATGTTAAAAGAAGGAAGTCGATTAGAAACTTGTTAATAAAAATAAAGAGGGCAACAAAAATCAAATTCAATTGCTAGATTACCTAGTGAAAATATTAAGAAAGCGACCAAAACCAACTTGATTGAGAGTTTCTCCATTTTTTTTTTCTAGCGTTGGTAATGTTGTATTTCTATCAATTGTGTGCTAGTGAAAAATATGATTAATACCCTTTTGTCTTCAAAGCTTCAAATTTATAGAGATAGTCCTTATATGATATAGGTAAAAAAATCTAGAAATTATGTTAGGAGATCTGATAAGATTTTTTTTCATTTCCTTTTTCACTTGGCCAAAACACCTTATTTGCTTCTTAGACATTTTTCCTTTTCACGATCAATACCCTAAATTAATTTTTCTTCCCATCAATACTCTCCATAATTTAAAAACTGCAAAAAAAACCTCAAATTATGAACAAAGTCAGATGCAAATCGAAGGTTTGACTATTAATGTTTTATGCAAATAGCAAATTTGACCGTTAATTATTGGATTTTTTGTGAGTTTCAAATTATGAAAGGTGTTGACTGGGAGGAAAATTAATTTAGGGTGTTGACCATAGAAAGAAAAAATGTCTAAGGTGCAAATAGGAGTTTGGCTTTCACTTTTCAACTAATTATAGAAAGAAAGGCTAAACCCAATGTATATATATAATATCTAATTTCATATGGTAAGGACAATGATATATATGAGAATAATTTTTTCTATACCAACTTTTTTATGCAATTTTTATGTCATTAAATAAGTAAATATAGATAATGTCATAAGTCCTAATAAAGTAAAAAAAGACTAATCACTAAATAGCACATAAGGGTTGTATGAAAAATTATCTAACAAAATTATCTCTCAATCATTTTTCATTGTAATATCAAAATATTGATTTTGACAAAGTTATGAGAACTCATAATTAAGGTTTGAGGTTTGGGTATTAGTTTTTGATGTCAAAAGGGTGAGAAGACAGGAATTTTGGGGATTCAAGATTAAAGGATGTACATGGGTTTGTGTATTTCTTGTACCCAAGTTGATAAAATTTTTGGCTTATAAAAAAAAAAAAGAAAAAGAAAAAAGAGAGCACTCATGAATAGGAAAACTTTTTGTATCTAAGGATCATAATTAATTTTGTAACAAGTTAAGTAAAAAATCAATAAATAATGTTAGGAGATCTTCTAAGATTTTTTGGCTTGTCCTTTTTCACTTTTCAACTAATAATGGAAATAAATGCTAAATACAACGTGTATATGGTATCCAACTTCAAGGTAAACTACGTGAAGCTATAGGAATTTTTGAGAATCTACAACTTAGATAGTTTGACTTGATGAATGCAATAAGGAAGGGATGAGGTGTAAGCCTCACTGATTGGTTATTGGAGCGAAGGAGTGTATGAAACAAAGGGGTAGATCAAATGCAGTGTAGGAGCAATATTATATGTGGTGATATTCCAATACAAGAGGTGTTTATGAGTTTTCCTTAACTCTTTTCTCTGACTTGGTGTTTATGTGTTTCGAGTACCACTTTTACTTCAACTAATAAAAGTTTTCTACTTGATTGATGAAAAAATATTTCAATACATTAGGGATGTGGATTATGTCAAGAATCCTATTGTTATATAAGTTAGTGGACGAAGATTTGAATATATAATTTGTAAATGTTGGAGTACCTTTAAAGACTCAATTATAAGAATAAATATATTTTTTATTGTTAGATATATATATATATATATAGTATCTAATTTTATATTGCAAAGCTAATAATATGGGAGTAATTTTTTTTTTGAAAAACAAAAATTTGTTTATATAGAACATAAGGAGTACTCTAACCCATATACATCTATTAGACATGTCACATATTATTAAAGCAATCAATTTCATTTCCAACATAAAGAGAATTGAACGATTTTGCTTTTCTTAATCAACATTTTTGCTTTTCTTAATCAACATAAACCCTCCAATTATCCCTTTCTACATAAACCCTTCAAAATATATATATATATATATGGGGATAATTTTTTGGACAATTTTTTTGTTTAATTTTTTATACAATTTTTACATATTATTCCATAAATATATACATAAAATATTAAATGTTCTAGTAAAAAAAATCAATTAATAAATAACATATGAAGTTATATTAAAAATTGCTTAAAAAAAACCATAGATCACATGTTTACAGTAGATGGATGTGGGCTGGACATCTTGGACACAGCAAAGTTTATACTTTATGTTAAACTGCCATGTAAAATGGGCTTAGAAATTGAACTCAAATTCACCTTTCGCGTATTGGGCCTCTATCCAGTATTTGTTTTCCTTTTGCCTTATGCCCTGGTTTGTGCTCACTACCTTCTCGGCCTCCGAAGAAGAACTAAACTTCCTCCGCTATCCGCCGCCGGCGACTGAGGAATTTACACGACTGGGTAAGAATTCTTTTATAATTTAGTACATGATATTCTACATTTGGGGCAAAAGCATTTACGATGTATTTAGCAAATGTAAGATTTGTGTGGAGTTCAATTCCTCCTTACTCTCTTTCTAGAGATCATCCATGGCTTCCTCTAAAGGTTGCTTGAATTTTGCCTGCGTCGCCATGCTCACTGAACAATTAGATTTTTGTTCTTGAATTTGATTTTGATTTTGTATTGAATTGATTCAGGGAGCTGGAATTGATGAAGCTAAGCTAATTTATTGTATTTAGGGTAGTGTGAAATGTGAGTTATATTTTTGCTGTTTTTATGCAATTATGCATAGTCATTAGTATGTGTATGCATTTTGGAAACTGGATTAGGGAAAACCCCATTTTTCCCATTTTCTTTTCCCATTTTCTTTCTCTGTCTCTTTCTCATGTCCTAGGTTAGAAACTTCTATGTTAAAGCTATACATGGAGGAATGAACTTAGGATTCTCATGATTGTGCATCAGAGTACTATGAACGGCTGATTGATGGCTAAAAAATGCACCATAGTTCATATTAATGCGTTAGCTTGCTTTTGATGGAGAAAAGGGTATTAAGGTGTTTAAGAATACAAATAGATGGATAGAATAAATTGTGTTACTAGGCAAATTGGAAAAAAGAAAGGTACTGCTCAAGACAGCTTTGGTAGAAGTCATGCTTATGAATGTGAGATAGTAATCATGAATGAAGATATGCTTTACTCATAAAGTTATTATGTTTTGTGCAAATGTTGCAGTACACATTTTCTTGTTGTAGTGACTATTATCATATGTTTTTAATTTCTTTTTCTTAAACAGTAGAAAGAATTAATCCTCTCGCAGCTTATAAATTTTGGCCCTGATATTTGAAAGCAGCACAATATTCAGCTGGTTGGATGGCCAAGAACGAAGAATCTACTCCTAAACGCTTATCTTGCTCCACTTGTTTCAATGCTCTCTGGTTCTGCTATTGTATGCACTTCCTTTATGCCATTATCTAGTTTTATTCAAAAAGAATAGTCTGTAGTTTATTCTTTACTTTCAGTTCTTCAAAATTTGCAATGATATATCATCACTCATCTTGCTTGCAAATCAAAAAATTGCACCTTTTCCTCTTGTTTATTCATGTTTCTTTCAAACTCACTCATATGTTTATTCATCTTTTCTTCTTTTCTATTTATTTATGATCACATTCAAACACATTTAGTGTTTGAAAACTCACTACTTTACCATGCCACTGTTTTAACATGCGTTTTATTCAAATTAAATGAATCTTATCTAATGTTATAGAGAATCATTGGCATGGAGTTTTCTAATTAACATCTATTAAGGCTAGTTTAGTTCTATCACGATCTTGACAAAAATAGTTTTTGATATGTAAATGCATATGGGGTTCAAGGCATACTTAGATTTTGAATACAATTGCAGCGCCAGTTCATCAAATGCAGCAGTATTATCGGTTAGGAGTCCTTGATAATTGTTCAGGAAAATGGAGTGCTCTCTGGGACTGTTTATCGTTGAAGACTAAGCCCTCTTCTCAAGTCCAGGTTTGTCTTATAAATTGATGGATCAAATATTTTGCAGTCAGTTAGTTGATGTGCTTTTTTCTACAAGATGGGCCTTGCGTTGCATCTGAACTACATCTAGTGTTACTGTTCTGTAATGCACATAAAATTCATATGAATATGAAACAATCTTACTAGGTCATGGAGGAAAGAGCAATCTAAGGTGGGAATACCAATGAACGTAGTCAATTTGGGCACTCTAAAATGATGTTTCTGATTGTAATGCCAACTTGTTTAATTAGATTTTGCCAAAAACATAATATTATTTGTTGATACCCTGGATTTTTGCTCCCAGTTTCCTTGTTTCTATTTCGAAACGAATTTAATCATGTTGTGCTGAAAGTTTCACCTATTGAATGTAGGAAATTTTGGAAGCTCGAGAGAAAGAGAAACCCCACATTTGGACTTTCCGAACTCCAGAAGAGGCACAATCTCACTGGAAAGAGCTCTTCGGACATTTAGATGATATGGAATGACATTTAGGTGAATTGGAAATTTGGAATGACACATATAGCTTCTCCTGGTGCACCTGCCATTATTTTCATGTTTTACATTGTCTTAGTTCACTCGGAATAAAATAGAAAAACAGGAGATGGAAAACAATTCTTCTTCTTTTTTCCTTTTTTTTTTTTTTTTTTTTTTTTGAAAAAGTAAGAAACTTCTTTCAGAAATTTGAACTTTGATACCTTTAACAAAAAAAAAATGTGTTGTGCAATTTGTATTAGACAATTTATACTTTTGAAGAGGAGGCGAGTCCCTTAATATTGGTAACTTCTTGTGGTATAGACGGTAAAGCAAAAAACTCTTAACTTAGAACATACTATGACTGTGAGAGGCCATATATAATATATACTTAGCCGTGGAACAAAGCAATCTTGGGAAGGAAGTCAAGAAACCAGAGGAAAGATTGGTCTCATAGAAAATTATTTAACTAAGCCAACCTTGTGGAAGTGGTTTCTTACAATTAACGAAAACTTATAAAAATAAATTCGTCATTATAAATAAAATTAACATCAACATCTAATTTTCCTATGTGTAATTAACAACAAATGAAGAAAGTGGGTTAAACTCTCACGTCAACCTTAGCCTAATTGATAAATCTAGTAACTAGAAACCCTTGAATCCGTGATTTAACGTTGAATTTCTATCAATGACCATCGTGCTAAATGCCTTCATGATTTGTAATGATTGTCCCTACTAATAATTGATCTTCTTCCCAATATAATATACAGATAAAGTGATTTAAAGAATAAAAGTCTTTTATCAAATATAATACAAGGAAAGAGTAATTTAAAAAAAAAATAACTTTTATCTTGCAATCCAAGGTAAAAAAAAAAAAAGGGTAATAGCACTTGTATTTGGACGAGGTACTGTACTACTAAAGACAAGAAATTGGCTAGGAAGGACAGGTAGGAATGACAAGTTATGCTAAATCCTTCAAGCAAGTGAAATACTCCCTTGCAATCAACAGTGATGAAATCGGCTGCCGTGGAAGCAAGGCAAAACGACAAATTAGCACTAAAATTCAAAAATCGTCCTGCCTGCCTCCCTGCTTTCCACAGACTCACCCACTCTCAACCTCACAGCAACTCTCTTTTCAACTAAAACCAAAGCATCATTCCAGGTGATTGTTTTACTTTCCCTTAATTATCCCTTCTTGGGTTTTGAGAATTAATGTTCTTTTTTTGCTGATTCAAGGTTAAATGTTTATCCCAGCTGCAATGCATGATTCATTGTTTAATTTTTCCGATTTGATATCTGGGATCGCTTTATTATTGATTGAAGCTAAACCCAGTTCTTGTTTTACTTGACTCTATCTGGGTTTTGACATTTATATGAATTCTTCTCTCGTTCTTCTAGTTATATTATGCTATCTGTTCTCTGTTTTTCATTGCCCAGGACATGTTTTGTGCATGAGTTTCTACAAGTTTGACCCTTTTTTATTCTTCTCTATCTGGGGTTATGTTGTTCTAAACTCAATCCAGAAAGTGATGATTGCTGCGGATTTTGTGGTTTCTATATTTAGGCATAGGAGATGAGATCATCTTCTATTTCTTTTTTGTCTTCCATGTCAACTGACATGAATGCAACTGAATGTGCTGCTGCTTAGGTTATCAGGGTTTATTTTAAAGCTTGGATTTAGTTGTCTTTGTTTCTCTCTGCATCTGTATTCTAAGTATTATATTGATCAGTTTGCACTCTTTGGTGGTAATTGTCAAATTGATACCCTTACATCAGAAGAAAAGCTTTTTGATCATGAATTTTATGGTTTCAGTATTGAATTTGGGGTTATAGCTGTTTATCTCATTCTGATTGGCAAGATATTGTCAGATATACATGGGATGTCTATATTTAGCAGTTAGCAGCAACAGCTTTTCTGCAGACCATTTCTGCTAGTTGTTATAAATGAAAATGAATCAAACTTTCATCCCATACAGACCACAGAGCTGTTTATGCTTTCTTTTCTCTTTAGGTTACTGATCATCATATGTCTGAGCTCTCTCATTTATATATATGTTTTGCTAGGCTGTGGGGATTTGGAGGTGGTGAGCAATGAGTTCTTGCAAGGTTTCTTGGATTGTATTTTTTCTATGGCTATTCATCGGCTTGTCTCTTCCCTATCATTGTTTTGCCATTGAAGCTGGTGCCAACCCAGCAGCCCAGCTCTTTGTAGATGCTTCTACAGGATCATCACGACCAATACCTGATACATTGTTTGGAATATTCTTTGAGGTTAGGTTTTTTTGGATTCAAAGTTTTCATCAAGTTTGAATTCTTTTAAGTTGCTTGAGAAATTTACTGAATCACAGAGTTTGAAGTGCATGCATCTGCCATTAATAAAAAAGTGCATGGATCTATGCACGGGGAATATTGACATACAGACTTTCATATTTAGATTTGTAGATTCCAAAAGATCCATCTCGATTGCAGTATATTTATTTTTTAACAAAAATAACTTGGGCTTATGTTGATTAATTGGATGACTTACATGTCTTTAATGCAAAGGTTTCCTTATTAAAATGATGGAACAGAAGAAATAATTAAAAGTTTTAGTTATGTTTATCTGCATTTTTTATCCCTAAGAACGCTTTATCAAGTATTAATAGTTTGCATACTTTGGGCATGTCATAACCTTTTTTAATTGTTCCTGCAGGAGATCAACCATGCTGGCGCTGGTGGATTGTGGGCAGAGCTTGTAAGCAATAGAGGTTGATCCAAATTTCCCTTTATATCTGGAAATAAAGAAAAGATACAAAAAGAAAGAGATATATTTAATATTTTTCTTTAAAGCTGTACGGTCATTCATTTTCTATCCCACTGTTTGCATTGGTGTTGTTTAAAAAAACAATTATAATTAGGTTTGCCTAGGCTGAGAATTCTTATAAATCCTTTTTGTTTCGGAAATGAGTTAACAAATTTCATTAAGAACCAACTGAGAAAGTTCAAACCCTGAGTATCCCAAAAAAACTATGTTCAACTGCAGATAATCAAGACAAAACATACATGCATTTCTAACGCACATGGTAGGAGTTTGGCTGAGATCAGTACTGCTGATATTAAACTTTGTTAAGAAATGTCTTATTTTTTTATCTTTAACACCTGATGGAAAGATTTCAAAACTTCATGCTGACATCTTCAGAATCTCTACTTGCAATAAGCTGCTGTGATTTTTTTTTTTTTTTAAATGAGAAATTAAGGTATCTGTTGTGCATTTCTAGCAAGATAGATTCCATATACAGTTTTTGTGAAGGCTATTTTGACAATGGCATCGCTTGATACTATTCCCAGACGCTCTGTAAGGCCGCTCAGTCTCCTATATTGATTAACACTTCTACTGAATTCAGTTCCACACCCTTTTTTGATACTTCATATGAAGTTTTATAAACCATTTTTGAACTATAAACAAGTGTTCTATGTTTTCATCCTTCCTTTCACATATACCAAAATGAAGTTTGCATAACATTTTTTCCCCTTTTTCTTTCAGGTTTTGAAGCTGGGGGCCCTAATGTTCCCTCAAACATAAATCCTTGGGCCATAATTGGGAACGAGACCTCCTTAATTGTGTCCACAGATCGCTCATCATGTTTTGATCGAAATAAAGTCGCTCTTCGAATGGAAGTGCTCTGTGATAGCCAAGACACTAATATCTGTCCATCTGAGGGAGTTGGTATTTATAATCCAGGATTCTGGGGCATGGTAAGAACTTGGACCTCAAATCAATTAAAAAAATTACTATTTTATACTTCCCGTGTTACATCTCTCTCTCTGCCATTTTTGGATAAAGAATCAAAATGAAAAAATGTAAATGGAATTAGCTGTTTCTGCCAAATACTAAGATGTTAGGATTGTATTTGCAGTTTGTCAGTTACATTCGTCATGTGTATGGATGGAATCTGCTGCTTAACTGTTTTTGAGATGTGCTGCTTGAAATGTCATTATTCACTGTGATTGATATCCCTCAATGTTGTATGTCTTCTTTCAGAATATTGAACAAGGGAAGAGCTACAAAGTTGTATTTTACGTCCGCTCAACAGATGCAATTAATATTGATGTATCACTAACAGGCTCAAATGGGTTGCAGTTGCTGGCTTCTGCTAACATAGTGTAAGGAATGTTTGAGTATTTTTATATTCTGCAACAGGAAGGTTTACTTGAATAAAGATTTTCCTTTTTCAGATGGTTTATAGTTCATTTCTTTACACCCTTGCAGGGCTCCTGCTTCTGATGTTTCAGATTGGACTAGGATGGAGGTTCTGTTGGAAGCCAAGGGAACAAATCACAATTCAAGGCTGCAACTAACAACAACTCAAAAGGGTGTGATATGGTTTGATCAAGTTTCAGCCATGCCCATGGACACATACAAGGTTTGTACTCCTAATTGGGACCTGAGTATTTATGTTTCTATTTAGTTCAGCCAATCACATCTCCTGATGGTCAAAAGGCCTGATTTATTTTGACATCTAGGTTCCAGGAATAACTTTTCACATTTCATTTGGTTCTCTCCATGTGCCTATGTTTTATTTGTATTCTTTTTTTCATGATGGTAAGAGGAAGTCAATATAATAAAAGATTAATAGTGGGCAGGCTGAAAAATTGCTAGAATTTGTAAGGGAAATACAGAAGGAATATGTTTATGTTGATATGAAGGGTAAAAGTTGTGCCAGAACAAAAATAAACTTTGTGGAAGGTCAAGATAAAATGCTTTAGAACAGAAGCCTACTAAATCTCAAACTTGAACTTTTAGTTTGACTTGAGTCATATTAGAAGTGATTCACAATAAGGTTTTTCCATAAACAATTCTTGTTTAGCTCTAGTATACATAATTACATATTCCACTATTGTCTTGATTTTTCCTATAACCTTAACTTGGTTCAGGGACATGGTTTTAGAAATGAGCTCTTTCAAATGCTAGCAGATATAAAACCCCGATTTATCAGATTTCCAGGTATGGTATGCATGATATTATATTTTAGCAATTGGCTAGGACTATCCTATATTGATAGTTTAAATCTAGGATGGCTGATAAGAAAAATGCATGCTCTGGTCAATCTGAGAAACTTCACTCTGTAACTTGACTCTAACAATTAAAATGATGTAGGCACTAGGCCGGTCGGCCCGCTAGAATACACACTGATGAGCATACAACATATCAAGGTGTCAATATAAGAGAATCTAACATGAATAAAAATACCAAAGAATGATTAATAACTATAAGATGATAACCAGGACACTGACTGTAAAATATTTAAGTCAAAAAGTTATCATCACAAATCTGATAAATAAAACCCTACTTGAGGACACGTAAATATTTCAACATAATAACTACCTATAAAATAATTTTATTTTACTGCTAAAAAAAAAAACACTCTTTAGCATCACGGTTTTGTTGAATTTTCTAAAGAATTAACCTATCTAATGAATTGTCTTTTATTCTTTTGGTATTAGGTGGATGCTTTGTTGAGGGTGAATGGTTAAGAAATGCATTCCGCTGGAAAGAAACAATTGGACCCTGGGAGGAGAGACCTGGGCATTTTGGTGATGTTTGGATGTACTGGACTGATGATGGATTTGGTCATTTTGAGTTTCTTCAAGTGGGCATCTTATCCTTTCTTTTGGAGTTCTTCAAAACTAGAAGGCTTTCATTATGTTCCTAGTAAAATACAAATTCTGAATTTATTGACTGCAGTTAGCAGAGGACCTGAATGCGTTGCCAGTATGGGTGTTCAACAATGGTACTTAGCACATGCATTGCTTCTATTCCTTCATCTTCTTATGAATATTTATTTCAGAATCTGCTATCCGTTTATTTTTCACTTGTTGTTTTGCTTTATCAAATTTGACAGGAATCGGCCATCAAGATCAAGTTGATACTGCTAGTGTCCTACCTTTCGTGCAGGTATATCTACAGTTTCTTGCTTCCATTTACCATGGGAAATGGTAGAAAGGACTATCTGATTTTCAAAACGTGAATAATGCAACTAAAGCCAATTCAATCCTGTATTACCATCTTTTGCATATAGAATAACAAAAAGGAAAATTTAATCCCATTTTTTTATTCACTTCTAAAAGATACTGTACTTAAGCTGAACTGAAAAAGCTAAACTGCAAAGGATGAGAACCAACCCTCATCCTGACAGGTTATGAAATAACGTCTTTATAGCTTGTTGATGAGGTGAAGTAGGACATTGTGTGTAGATTGAAGGGTTAGTTAAAATCCACTGGATCCAGAAGAATTCAACTGTTTATGGATTTCTATGGTACTTGTTATCAAATTATATATATGTAGAATCCTGTATGACCTTCTTTACTAGCAAAAAAGAAAAGTCTAGCTCTTTGACTAGAAAAGGTGAAATGTTAGCCGGAAGTTGAATTTTATATATACATGTATGGAAATGGACATATTTAATTTGTCGTCTATTACTGTGGGAAAAAGATTTTAATATATATGATGTTCCCTTTTTTCTAACCTATCATGCATATAAATATGTATATGCTGATAAGGTTTCACACTTCTGTTTTCCCACTTTATTCCTTTTATTAACCAACATGCTCTCTGTAGTTCTTCATGGAAAAATGGTAGGGTTTTTAATTCTTGTATATCTGAAACATGGCTACATGGTGACTGACCTTTCCTAAAATATCTTGTTGAGTTCACAGCTCCCAAATTTTAGCATTGTAGTACTGTCTCACTTTCCTAAAATATTTCTCTTGATTTCAGGAAGCCCTTGATGGCATTGAGTTTGCCAGAGGCGATCCTAGTTCTAAATGGGGCTCTGTTCGAGCTGAAATGGGACATCCAGAACCATTTAATTTGAAATATGTTGCTGTTGGGAATGAGGATTGTGGGAAAAAGAATTACCGAGGTATGCATGTCTATCTAATCAATATCTTTTATATGCATACATGCATTTTTCTATTTTCATGTGCACGTATGTATCTGACAGAGGGAGTAAGCTTAAGTGAAACTTGTTTGCTCTTTTTCTTTCTCATGCCCATGTTGATTTCACAATGTTGAAAATGTTTGTGGAGAATAAAGACTTTGCCTGGATTAGTCTACATGAGTGTCAGACCTGAGTGGGTATGATAACCTGGACTTCGAGATCTGATATTCCAAATTGTCAGGTGAAGGAATGCTACAATACTCAAGGATTCTAGATTAACTTTACATTTCCTGGTTCTGATTTGTTAGCTAGGTGGAGACACAAGGCAGCCTCTAACTAGAATAGATGAGTCTGAACATTCTTGCCATCTGTAGGCTGTATTACTAGAATTATGAGGAGTTTTTAAGTGATGGGTCTGAACATTCTTACTATCTGTTAGGCTGCATTTCTAAAAGTATGAGGAGCTTGTCAAATTATCAAATGATCATGTACACATTATTTACTCAGACGTTGTTTTGTGATTGTTGACTTTTCAGAGTCTGTCTTTTATGTTACATTTAATTGACAGGAAACTACCTCAAGTTCTATGATGCTATAAAGCGTACCTATCCAGACATTCAAATCATTTCAAACTGTGATGGATCTTCTCGCTTATTGGATCACCCAGCTGATTTCTATGATTTTCATGTAAAGTTTTTACACACTGTTTTCATCATTAAGAAAGAAACTTTTAGGTTTCTTTTTCTTCTTTTTTCTCCCTTTGGTTTTTTCTGCTTCTGCTACAATTCTGATAGGTTGAGTGATTGCTCCTGCAGAATGATTATTTTTGGTCATTCCAGCAGAATGATGACCTTTTCTTATTCTCTGATTTCTTAAATAGGTTTATACATCTGCCAGCAACTTGTTCTCCATGGCTCATCAATTTGATCGTACATCACGAATTGGACCAAAGGTACCTTTGACTAGGTTATGTGCTTTTATGACCTCTAAATTTGGTTATTACTGTCTAACTGATCCCTATAATTCAAAATTTTCAGGCTTTTGTTAGTGAATATGCTGTGACTGGAAAAGATGCTGGCACAGGAAGTCTTTACGCAGCACTTGCTGAGGCTGCATTCCTTATTGGGCTGGAAAAGAACAGGTATTTACTTTTAATAGTTTTATTAGAACTTGCATTTGTGCATGTCAATGTGAATGCTTGCTCGTCTTCGGAGCAAAAATTGTTGAAAAATGATAACTAGATAGATGGTCTGGCACTTCTGGCCTAACACCTTTTAGAATGAGTGTCCACAAAAATAATTTCAATAAGATGAAACTTCTCTCCAATGTAGAAGATGCTTTAGCATCATTTTTGCATTTTATCCTTGGTTCAGGCTTACTGAAAGATCTATTTTCTTCACTGCAGTGATATTGTTCAGATGGCAAGCTATGCACCACTCTTTGTGCATGCCAATGACAGGAGGTATTATTATCATTCTTTAAAACTTGAAATTCGCCATGTTCATGCATTCTTATCCATCTGATGATTCTGATATTAGAGAGCTTTCTGTTGTTAAGGTGGAACCCAGATGCAATTGTCTTCAACTCCTCACATGCATATGGAACTCCTAGCTATTGGGTGCAACGTTTCTTTGCAGAGTCCAGTGGAGCAACTCTGCTAAATTCAACACTCAAAACCAATTCCTCCAAGTCACTAATTGCTTCTGCAATTACATGGCAATCAGAGGATAGCGAAACTTACTTAAGAATAAAGGTTTGTCACACTCACATCAGTATAACAACACTCTTTCTTGGAAACGTATTTGCAGTTCTTGTAGCTTATGTCTCAGTTTCATGTAAATACCATTTGCAGTTTGTAAACCTCGGGAACAGTTCTGTGTATCTTAGCATTATTGTGAATGGGTTGGATTCAAACTCAAAGCTGATAGGATCAACAAAGACTGTACTCACTTCTACTAATCTGATGGATGAAAATTCCTTCATGCAGCCAGGGAAGGTAACAGATTCACCATATTTTCTCATTTCTACCTTCTTCAGAAACCATCCATGCATGACCTTGCACGCATGTACCAGCAGTTGCTGGTTCTTTCATCCTTTCCAAGTTACTCTCCATGCTAGTTAACTTGATCATGAATTTATGCAGGTGGCGCCAAACCAAACTGATCTCCTTATAGGAGCTCTCAACAAGATAAATGTTGTAGTCCAACCATTTTCTTTGACTTCATTTGATTTGTTGAAGGAATCTGTTAAGCTTAGAATGAAGGAAGCTGACACCTCCTCCAAATCTTCTATTTGAAAGAAATTAGCATAATCACTGCATAATAATGAAATAAGTCCTTTACATAGTTTGTTTGCATATGTTAATGTTATTCCATTCTCTATTCTGATGATGTAAATATAAACCCTATCAATAAACCAAAGAAAATACAAGTTGGATATTATATTTAGCTCATGCTATGTGATGCCTTATCCTAAGCCGTTAGAACATATGAATACTAATAATTCGAGCTTAAACCCTCACTTTATACCAGGGTAATGCAATGAAAAAGTGGAAATGATATTCATCAATAAATTAATAATGTAACAATATAATGTGTTAGTAGTTTATATTGAATTTTTTATTTTATTTTTAAAAAAAATAAAGGCATTTTGAGATTAAAACAAATCAAAATGTCTAATCCAATTATGAGATTAAAAAATATCATAATATCTAATTTTAATCATAAGATGTTACATTATATCATATTCATCTTGTAGTTGAGATTTAACCAGTATTATTAAGGTAAAAAGCAAGGTGAAGTGATGGGCTAAAAAATGTTAAAGCGATGAAACGAGAAGTAAAGCGATTGGTTTTTTGAAGTGAAGTGAGTAACATTTTGAAATGATCAATTATTAAACAAAATAAAACTAATTAGAATAGAAACTTAAGAGTATTAT
>BPVZ01000097.1:286303-303620 GCA_020521535.1 Rubroshorea leprosula
AAATTTTAAGAATTAAAAATTAGTTTTTTTAAGTAAAAATAATTTTTTTTCTTTTTTTTTTTAACATTTTTATCATAGGGTCGGCTCGAACCGTTGCCCTAGGAGAGAGGATATGAACCTTACAAACGTGGCTAGAACCACTTCACTCCAAACGCCAGGTTCAAAAATAATTTTTTTTCTTATCAAAATAGAGAAATGAAAATGAAATTTTAACATTATATGAATTATTAATGATTTAATTTTTTTTATGCTCGTGAGTTACTAGAACTACTCGTGATTTGCTTGAGTTTGAGTCTGACACTTTTGATTTCGATTGACTTAGAGCTCGAGCCCGAGTCTTTGGGTACTCCGATCATTTACAACCTAGTAAGAGAGTTCTTTAATGGTGGTAAAATCTTAAAGGGCTAACTTTTCATGAAAGTTGTAGGGAGACTTACTTGCTCAGATTGACATGGTTCAAGGACTAATGTCATTGCTGTTGTCTTACCTCTAAAGAGAGTGCACTACCTTCCATTTTTAAAATTCAAATTAAAGAAAAATCATAAATAAAGTGAGAAAGAAACAGATAAACCACCGCAAGTCACAGACTCACAGAAACTTTTTAACTACTAAAAGCCCTCGCTTGTTATTGGCAGCTTCTTCACTTCTTCACTTCTTCACTGTTCATCTCTCTCTTTCCAATTCTTCCTCAAACCCTACACATTCCTTCCTCCCTTTTCAATTTCTTAATGTAGGATATAAAACAAACCCAAATCGAAAAATCAAATCTTGTAAACACCCATATTCTCTGGTGGTTGAGTTTCTTGTTCTGGTGGCCAAAATGGGTTCACCAAACGGAGAACCTTGCAGCCAAGGACATGGAGCTTGAGCACGACCCAGATGCTGCATTATGGGAAAGGCTGAGGAAGAGCAGAACCTTAGTGGTAGTACTAGTAGTGAGGGTTCCGAGCAGAATGTGGAGCCGAGATTGAGGTGTGTTGGGTTTCGATGGAGAAGGTTCATTGGTCTCAGATGCTTGCTTGTGTTGCTGTTTTCACTTGGAGTGTTCCTCTCTGCTTTGTTTTGGTTGCCTCCTTTTCTTCGGTTTGCAGATCAAGGGGATCTGGATCTTGATCCTAGATTTAAAGGTCGGTTTTTTTTTTTTTTTTTTGCTTTTAATTTTTGTTGTTGTTTTTGAGCTAAAGGGTTCTTGCGTTTCTGTGATGGGTATGGATCTGGGAAATTTTTTGTATTTTATTTGGTGGGTATTTTTCGATGAACAGTATTTTCTTGTTTGGTTGCTGAGAAAATCTGTGAATGGAAGAAAGTGGGGCAAATTTTTCAGCTGATTTTCTTCATTTCTTGGTGACGATTCATCGTCGTTATCTTTGTTCTGAAAACAAAATTTCCCGAATTTTTTGATTGTCCGCTGCGTTTTAGGAGATTTGTTTGTTGTGAAATGTTGAAAAGCAAGTTGAATATAAATTCTCGGAGGCTCCTTGCTTAATTTAGCTCATATTTACGAAATTATGGTTAAAATTTAATAAAAACTTTGAATTTCCTTTGTTCCACCAACCTTTTTGGGTTATTATCGGAGAAAATTCCAGAAGATCTAATGGGTCTCTTGTGCATTTCTATTTTTGGGAATTGGGCTAGATTCTAAATGCAGTTATTGGCCAGTCTTTTTTGCATTGCTTGTTTCACTTGGTCTGATAATTCTATTCTTGCATATCTGTCGGTATACTACCAATATTATATTTGCAGATGTTTTTCTGGGTAAAATGACTGAGTGAGCCTATATGGTGGGTTTTATCATTAAAATTATTATATTGGAAAGGAGGTGAATTTTTTTTTTTTTTTATCAGTATCACTGTTTTTGAGTTGGATAGAAAATTATGTGGTTTTAGTTTCCAATTTTTTTACTCCATAGTGTTTAGCGTGCTAGCAATCAACCTCTGCCATGGCTTTGTTAGGGCTTTTATGGAATCATCGACATTCCTAAAGCTGAAGTTTTTTATTAGGTCTTGGAAACCAATATATTGGATAATCTATGGAGTGCTAACATATACAATACATGGGACATTACTATTGATTTTGGGCTTTAGGATGAGGTCTTGCTGTCTGTCCTCCATTTCTATTTGTCCCTAAGTCAGTTTATTTATATGTGCTGAAGTTCTTTTTTCCATTTCTATTGCTTTTCTTTCTGCAATGTGCTGATATATAGAGCTCAAGCTCTTGTCTGGCCCCATTTCTTTGTAAAACTGAGTTTTGGTCAATATTCTTATTTACCTTCAGAGATCATTTAGTGCCATGTGCATAATGTCATATGTGTCCTTTTTAGGTAGCTCTTAATTGGATTTGACAAGCAATATACAATTTTGTCTATGGAACAAGGCAACTTTTGTTTGACAATTGTAATTTGACTAAGCAATGCATGGTAGGGTGTGTTTGTATCGGTTTAAGATTCTAGTTTAAATTCAACTTACAAGATACCCCTACTTCTTTTTGTTGATTAGAAGATCTTTTGCAGTGCATTGCCTTCATCATAGAACTTGTATTTTGTAATCTGTGAATCCTCATTGTATACCTGCTGTACATTTTGATTTTGGATTCTGGATGGACAATTTTATTTCTCTGGGGCTTGGGGTGAAATCAATTAGTAGTGATCTTTCCAACTCGGTTTTGCTGGACTCCTTTTATACTGATGATGTTTCTTTATACAGGTCATGATATAGTAGCGAGTTTTAATCTTCACCAGCCAATTTCTTTGCTGGAGGACAATATCTTGCAGCTTGGGAATGATATTCTGGATGAGATAGATTCTCCTTCAATCAAAGTAAGTCTACCAGTTCATTGCTCGCATGATTGCATCTGCTTGCAGACAATTTCTGCCTTGATCTAATTAGCTTCTTTGAACCAGATTGTTATCTTAGATCTTGAACCTTTGGCTGGATCAAACATTACAAAGGTTGTGTTTGCTGTTGATCCTGAAGTGAATTACTCAAAGATATCTCCAACAGCTGAAAGTTTGGTCAGAGCATCATTTGAATATTTGGTTACACACCAATCATCTCTACGTCTAACAAAATCCTTGTTCGGAGACCCATCCTTTTTTGAGGTGCTAAGGTTCCCAGGAGGCATTACTGTGATTCCTCTACAGAATGTTTTTCTCCTGCAGAAAGTGCAATTCCTTTTCAACTTCACCTTGAATTTTCCTATTTATCAAATACAAGTAAGATTTAATGAACTCGCTCATCAGCTGAAGTTGGGATTACAACTAGCACCCTATGAGGTTTGGTCATAGTACTCTCTCGTTTGAATTTAAATACCTATAACATTGCAGAGATGTGCTTATTCTATACATTAAGAACTTTTACAGCTATAGATTTCATCATGCAGAATCTGATGGGTTTTTCTTTTATGGAATGCAGAACTTGTATGTAAGCTTATCAAATTCCAAAGGTTCAACGGTGGATCCTCCCACCATTGTCCAGTCATCTGTCCTCCTGGCAATTGGTAAAACTCCTTCAATGCCTAGGTTAAAGCAGCTGGCTCAAACAATCAAGCGATCCCATTCAAGAAACCTTGGCCTAAATAACACTGTATTTGGTAGGGTTAAACAAGTTCATCTGTCATCCATCTTGCAACACTCCCTCAATGGTGGTGATGGTACCTCATGGTCCCCTTCTCCTGCACCCTTACCCCATTCCCACCAGAGTCAGCACCACCACCATCACCACCGCCACCATGTTGCTAATCTTCCTCCTGCTGTTTCACCTGCTCCATCTCCTGAGAATGGTGCAAGATGGGCTCATGAGGCTGCACCTGCATCTCATAATAATTCACCCACTCCTAGAAAAAGCTCACCAGCACCTCAGAAGAGTCACAGGGCAGAGGCCCCAGGTTGCCAATTCAGGAATAGTACAAGGTTCAAGGGGAAGACTAGAGAGGCTTCTCATTCATCTCCTACTGTTGCACCTCGTATTTCCCCTCACCATTCTGCTTCCTTACCAAAACACAAACACCAACAAGTACCAGCACCATCACCCAGACCCAGACTCATCTCCCATCCAGATCCTGCATCTAGTCCTCTGCCACATGTGGTGTTTGCACATGTTCAGCCCCCATCAAAGGGTGAATCAGTTTCACCATCATCATCTGCATCTTCAAGTGAGTAAATTTAGTAATTACAGCTTAAAAGAATTAAGTTATTCATATAATTGGATCAATGCTTGACATTTTTCTTGCTCTAATAGCCATTGCTTATATACTCTACATGGCTTCCACAGGTCTTCAAGACTTTCAATGGACATGGTCACTCTTATTAGCTATTATATTAAACTTATAACAACAAAATCAGAGCAACATGTTGTGTAGTTATAATTACTTCTCTAGTGTTTGAGGGACTGCAATTGTATACTCGAACCAAATGCATCGGATAGACTAGAGAAGTTTGTAAAATGAGAGCAACGCGAAGGGCATGCCTCGCATTCTGAGTGGATATATATTGTTTTCCTGTGATGTGTAAATATTTGATCAAAAAAATGCAGCTGGCTGAAGCATTTTCAGGTCAAAGTCACATTATTGGTGGCAGGCCCTTGATCATGCGAACTGCCGCTGTTTTGTGTATTTTGTTATGCAGAAAATGTAAGGGGAAATGAAGTAATGAACAACAAAATGTATGAAATTACCCTTTTTTTTGTGTCTCTCATCCCTTGGTGTTCTTGATGTATCTGCATCATCACACTAATTTCATGTTAATAGCAGTTTAATTAGGTTCATATTCATTAAGTACAAAATCTTCATTCTATATGAAGGATTCCACCCTTTGCAACCTCTAGGAATAAAAAGAAAAAAAAAGTGTCACGTAGTTTGGTTTGTATTAAATTGCATAACACGAATCAATAAATAGAGAATAAACTCTTAATACCATGGTAAGATTATAGATTTCAATTCACAAGAATAGAAAAGAACGAAGGAAGTGTTAAGCACAGTATAAACCACTAGATAAGTCAAGTTTGAAAATGTAGGATTGGACCCTTCCAACTGAATGGTCACGTAGAAAGAAAGATCTTTTCACAAAAAAACAAATTTTGGTAATTTGGCGTGGATTGATGCTTGGCAATTGCCAAACACCAAGGTGGAATCACATTGGGGTTTCATCTGAAGTGGGCAAAACATGCTGGTTAACCCCTTAGCTTTTCATGCGGTGGAATCTCAACTGCTCAACTGAAATCACACACAAACTAACCCTCAAGCTTATTGTCGGTGTCAAAAAAGCCCTTTCATTAACGGGCATGATATCTTTCCATTAATTTTTGCTTACATGACAATTTTTTACTACTTTGACTCTTTTTTTTTTTTTTGGCCAAAATTTGACTCTATATGCTTAGGTGGATTTTTCTAGACCCACATGTAGGTCCTATTTAGCATTTTAATTAAGGGAAATGCTTTTTGTATAATTTTTTTATTTCATATTTTTATACAACTTAATGTATCATTAAAATGATTGGCCCCTTTAATTTATATGAGATCGTGATATTGAATACATCTATTCATTTAATGACATATGAAAGTTGTATAAAAAAATGAGACAAAAAAGTTATCCCTATAACATTACCCTTTAATTATTAAAAGAGTATGAATTTGTTTATATATAAAATTTATGTGTAAATTAATTTCTATTCTTATTAAAATAAGTTTTGCCTTTAATTAATCATTACCCTAATTTTTTTAATAAAATGACATGGCATGGCATCCACCTAAGTAATTTTGAGTTCCAGGTCACAAGCAGGCCCCTCATAATGAGCCCAACGTTAATTTCAAGTGGAATGATGACATGATCCATAACAGAAGGGCCTTTTTGCCATCAAATACAAGTTTGAGGGTTTAATTTGCTCGTGATTTCAATTGAGGAGGTAATCTGCATGTTTTTGCCAAAAGTGTAAACGTTTCCTTGACACATATAAGAGAGTATGAAATCAGCAATTTTTCCACGTGAAATCTCGACAAATCAGGATTTTTCAAAGCGTCTCCTACCATTTTTTCCCAGTTATTAGAAACAAAAACGGAAACTGAGGTACTTCTTTCATTTTTAAATTTATTTCTATTATTATTATTATTATCTCTATTCAGCAAAATAAATAATAAAAAGGTGTTTGTTTATATCGACAAGCACAAGTAAAATTTTCGTGTTAAATTAAAATATTTAATTAATTAAGATTAATGTTTATCAATTAGATTTATAAAAAATTAAGTAATTTTAAGATATTTTAAAAATAATTAAGATATTTTAATCTTTTTAATAAGATTTTATTAAAATAATGTAATTTTAAAATATTTTTCTACCTAATTTTTAACAATACAGGTTGATATCTACTTTTTTGTAATTAATTGCATAAATAATACTGTATATTTTGTTAGATCAATAGGAAATTCTGCAACCTCAATAAATAAACATAAACACAAAAATGAAAAAAGAAACATAAATAAACCATACTTATAAAATTATAGTATATACTCATTATAATGTGTATTAAACAAGTTAATATATATCAAATTTTGTATAAAATATTATATTATATTATATAAGTCATGGTCTATATATATATAGCATTGCATCTCTACTATTTTTTACACAAAAATATGATTTTTTTTGAACAATTTTGACATTATTTACAGGTATATATGGGAAGGAAGGAAATGAGTTCCGTAAAACTCAAACACGTCACCCATATAAAAAATGGATAACCTTAACCCAAAACCCAATGCCACTGACTTGAATGAATATTCACACAAAAATACGATTTAAATTTTCACTTGCCTTAAAATTTAAACAATTTGTCAATTTGAAAAAGTAGGCATGAATGGAACTTATGCCGAAAAAAGGTGTTATTATTATTTTTTTTTTTGGTGCAAAAGGAAAATATCATAAATGCAAATTAGTTAGTGCGATACACACAATTTCTAGTCAAATCCAGACAATAAGTCACATATCAAATTTGAGGAACAAAATCAAAAATAGAAAGGGGGTCCTCCACTGAAGCACTAAACCTAGCCAACACATCTGCAACCTGGTTGCTTTCTCTGTAAACATGAGTTGTCTGCACTTCTTCAAATAGATTGAGAAAAGATATGTAAGAATCAAATAAGTGGAGATGAACCTTGCAAGAATGTTAATCTTTCAAACTATTCACAGCAAATAGGGAGTCAGATAATCAGATTCAAGAATAATCCTCTTAAATCGTATTTCCAAAGCTAGTTCAAGGCCCTGTTTAATTCCCCCAGAACTCTAAATTTGTATCGGTACCCATGCCCAACTTAAGAGCATATCCCACAATCCAAGTGGTGTGATTGACTATATGCCAATATACAAGTGGTCTATGGAAAGAAATCTTGATAGCTGTATTTTGTTTATATTATATACATTATACAGTGTTGAGAAATGTTTCTTTCATTTTGAATGGACCAAAAAAAGAAAAAAATCAAATAAAAACTAACTGTAACCTATTTAGCTATGAGATCTTAGACCTCACGTTAACCGGTTAGAAACATTAAGAATTGAGACCTCATACTTTTTAATATGTGTGTCCTAATCCCACATATCTTACCTCCAAATGGTAAGTACATAGGAGGAGTGGGACAATGAGAAGAGGTTGCTTTTAACGTTGTTAATGAGTTGACCACTTAAATATTTGTATTTAAACTTCCTTTAAAACTTTGAGTTTGTGTATTTGTTGAATATAAAATAATTGAATTTGGGTTGAAGTTTACAAATATTTAAGTGAATTTAAATTTACTCGTGCCTTTTAATTTGAATTTAAGTTTTTCTCTTATAATTTTAAAATATTTTAATAACTAATTATTTAATAATATATTTTTCTATATATTTCAAAAATATTATAGTAGCAAAAGCCTAAACATATTAAGTACAATTACAAAAAGACAACCATAAATTTCATTTAAACATTTTTATTAATAGTTATTATTTAAAATATGTAATTTATTTAAATTAACATTTTAATCCTATAAAATTCTACAAGTTATTATACATTTAAATTGAATAAATAAATATATAATATAATTTTTAATTATAAATTAACTATTTGTAAATAACTTATGAGTAATTGTGAAAACTTAAGTTTAAGCTTTTTTTTTTTTTGTTTTTATAGAACTCAATATTAAACTAGATTTTAATTTAATTATCAAATAAGTCAAGTTTAAGTGAAAATTAACTTGAGTAGTGTAAGAGTCACCTACAAATTACTCTATTCATAAATAGCTTTAGTTGCCTCCTACAATAGAATAAATAAATAATGATAAAATTAAAATTAATTTTTTTTGTCTCCCTTAAGGACAAAAATATAAAAAAAATAAAAATTAATTTAAGAGTAACTTAAGGCAAAACATTTATTTTTAAAAGGTGGAGGGAGTAATTATAAGATACATAAAAATTCTAACTATCATTATTTAACATTAATAATATCCTGATTGTCCGTGCCTCTCTGAGATTCAGCCGACCGTGACAATGTCACTCTCCTCCCGTGACAGTGCTCCGAAGTCCGAAGTCCGAAGTCCAAACAAAACAAAAACACAAAATATCTTCCATTTCGACCCCCGACTTTTTTCTTTCTAAGCAAATATCTGCAATGTCGTCTCATATCGAACTCATTTCTCTTCTCAAATATCAACCCCTCTTTGATTTTTATAGTCTCAGATTCCCTCGTTTTCTTCTTCACTCCTTTTCTCTTTTATTAGGAGCTCACCATTCCTCTCATCATACGTTCAATCTTGTATCTTTTGATTTAAGGTGAGTAGTAGTTCGCATCTTGATCAAGTTTTATTGAAGTGCCTATTGGTTTTTGGTAAGTTCGCATCTTGATCAAGTTTTATTGAATTGCCTATTGGTTTTTGGTAAGTTTTCATCTGGGTCATTGTTGTTTTCGGTAAAGAAACTAAATTTTGGCTCAATTTGCATCTGGGTCAATTTTCTTTCTCCTTTGGAGGTTATCACAATTATGTATGAATCTATGTTTTCTTCTTTAGGTGTTGTTTTGAACTTCACCCTGTTGGAATTGTTATGTTTTGATTTAAGTTAGTAGTCTTTTGCATTTTAGTTGCTAACTTTGTGCCAAAGATTTTCTCTTGCGATCTTAAAAGAAGCCTGGATTGCAACGGGCTATTGTAGCTGTTATGCTAACAAGTTTACGCTTTTGTTTTGGTAGATTTTGAAAATTAGCATTGGATCCAATATTAAGAAATGGCGAATCTTGGGTTGCTTTCTGTGGCTAAGTCTGTAAAATCAGTTAAATTGAGCTTTAGAATACCTTATTATACTCACTGGGGTCAGAGCTTGCTTATATGTGGATCTGAATCCGTGCTTGGTTCATGGAATGTTAAGAAGGGCTTGTTACTGAGCCCTGTTCATCAAGGTGATGAGCTCGTATGGTGCGGAAGTATTGGTGTACCAAGTGGATTCAGTTGCGAGTACAGCTATTATGTGGTGGATGATGAGAAGAATGTACTGAGATGGGAGATGGGAAAAAAACGTAATTTGTTGTTGCCTGAGAGCATTAAGGATGGACAGGTTGTGGAGCTGCATGATCTTTGGCAGGTCTTACTACATTCTCCTTTGCTCAATGGTCTTTGGATTAAACTTTTAACGACCCCTTTATTTCCATCATTGTGGAGTGATGTGAAGACAACATTCACTCGTGACTGCATGAGTTTTTGAAGCTTATTATTTTTGACTTTCTGTGGGCATTTAATTTTGCATACTAGGTAAATATACGGAAACTATTTATTCTCATTATCTCATTCTATCAATGAACAATTAGTGTTATTGATGAATTTATGAATGAATTCTGTCATTACATTATGAGTGGAATAAAATACTATGCACCAACCATTTTAGTGTCTTGAACCTTAAATCTTATTCTGTGTCAAAAAAATGATAAATTGGTCGGGACAGGTCACTCAGACTTTGATCCATCAGACTTCTTTTACATGTGAAGGGTGGTTATCTCATCTGCATACCAGAACTATTTCTTCTTTAAATTTTGATGGTTAGTTGTCCTAGTGAGTGATAAAGCATGGTGGTTTCTTTCCATTAACAACTTCATCTAAAAGTCTTGCTGTCAACAAATCCAGACTGGTGGTGATGCCATTCCTTTCAGAAGTGCCTTTAAAGATGTCATCTTTCACAAGAATAGGACTCTGAACATAGAGAGGCCTCTGGGAATCATTCATGAGAAGCTGGACCGTGAAGGTAACACCGTATCAATAAGACTTTACAGTATCAAATTTTGAGTTTTATACTTCGTTTGGAAAATTTGGGTTAGCTAATTAATTTTTTTCCATAACTTCTGACATGTAACAGATTCAGTTGTTGTTCATTTCAAAATTTCTTGTCCAAATGTAGAAGATGGCACATCAGTGAGTCTCATATTTTTATTATGTGGCATAATTTTTACTTCAACTACTTTTGATTTTAATAACTGTCTAGCTATTATTGCTACTTCCTTTTATTCATGAGGTTTGACTTGTGTAGGTGTATGTGATTGGTAACAACGCAAAGTTGGGGCAGTGGAAAGCTCAAGATGGTCTTAAACTTAGCTATGCTGGTGGATCAATCTGGGAAGCAGACTGTGTGATTCAAGGGGATAATTTCCCAATAAAATATCCTTTTTGAATGTCTTTTTGAACCTTTAATTCAAAATTGTACTTGTTCTTCTGTTCTGTGTTTTGTGCATTCTTTTGCCAACTTTTAAACTCTCCTTCCTTAACAACTGTTGCACATATAGGTATTGCAAATATGGCAAGACAGGTACCTTTTCTTTGGAAACCGGTAGCAATCGAGAGATCTCTGTTGATTTTTCCAAAAGTCAACCACAATACATTTTCCTTTCGGATGGCATGTTGAGGGTAAGTTATTTGGGATGTCTTAAAAATTAATTAAGTAAATACTTTGTTGCAGCTTTGGAACTGGTGATAATTATCTAATTTGTCAATCATTTTGGTAGGAGACGCCATGGCGTGGTGCTGGTGTAGCAATTCCCTTGTTTTCTGTTAGGTCAGAAGCTGACCTTGGTGTTGGGGAGTTTCTTGACCTGAAGTTACTTGTTGACTGGGCTGCAGAGTCTGGATGCCATTTAGTTCAGCTTCTGCCGATCAATGATACATCTGTGCATGGAATGTGGTGGGATTCATATCCTTACAGGTAATCCTCCAAATTCAACATTATATAGCATGCCTCAAAATTATTTATTTTGGTATATCCATGAAAGAGAAACGTAATACTTGTTAGTCTGACTGCCACATCTTTGATACAAATACCTCCTCTGTCTGGTAGCAGTAATTGGATTGTTTGCAATTGGACTTAGGCAATCGCATTTCCTTTCTGCTTTTAGTTTCTGATTTTAGTTTGTAACCCTGGTGAAATTCTGTTAATTTATTGTCTGATGTCATGAGTTGCTTCTCATGTTAATAATGCTGTTCTCGTTATTTGTTACTTATCTCTGGTCACTGACTGCAACTTACATAAAAGCAAAATTTTTCTATGATGACAACTTGAATTTTGTATTTTCTCATTCCTTGGCAGCTCACTTTCCGTGTTTGCATTACATCCACTATACCTAAGAGTACAGGCACTCTCAGATAGCATGCCAGAAGATATTAAGGTAGCATTGAGGGCCTCAGGCCTCCACCTTTGATTTTCACATAACATTCAGTCATAATTGTTTGGTAACTGATCTGTGATCTTGCTTCTTTTTTGCAACCACCTTTTCAATTCTGTTCCTTCTAGAAAGATATTGAAGATGCCAGGAAAAAATTGGATGGGAAGGTAATATTTTGTACATTTTCTTTAACTTCTTTAAGCTAGTGTAATGAGATAGGGTAGCTAATGGAATTTCTGGGAGCAGAGGAGGGTATCTTCTTTAATTTGGAAAAGTGATATCAGAACTTCTTTATGTGATATCTTTCTTTGAAGTTTTACTCAGCTCTGGACACTCTTAAATGCATATTTGATTCCAGTTAATCTTATATGATATTTCATTTCGTTTACTAATGAAGAAGACAATGCCTGAAGGAACTAATTGTCCTTGTTTTATGATACTGAGTTTTTCTTTCCTGCATCTCTTTTATCTATCACTCATGTTGATGATATAAAAGTACTGACAATATACTTTGTGTGTATGCAGGACGTTGATTATGAGGCTACTTTGGCTACTAAGCTTTCAATTGCGAAGAGAGTTTTCAGCCGAGAGAAAGATTTTATACTTAATTCAAGTTCTTTTCAGAAATTTTTTTCTGAGAATCAGGTATTACAGAAGTTTGATTCCCTTATTTTAACTGTGCATGATGGTTGGAAATGTCGATGCATGTATTTAGTTTGAGTTAGTTAATTTAAACATTATATTCTTTCAAAAGTTAGTGCTTTTCTTTTTTTCTTTTTGGTTTTTTATAGGGAATTTTATTACTATTCTGACTTCAATTATTAATTGAAAAAGGATTGGTTAAAACCCTATGCTGCCTTTTGCTTTTTGCGGGACTTCTTTGAAACATCAGATCACAGCCAATGGGGTCGTTTCTCTAACTATTCAGAAGACAAGGTAATCATTCTTCTACCTGTTAAATTCAATAAGGAGATCAAATGATTTCAGTAAACAGTTGGGTTCCTTTGATTATCATCTTCCCAATAAAAAAGGAAGATATGTTATTTTGCAATTGTTACTGCCGTAACTTTTCTTAGGTTTAGTTGTCTACATAAGGTTCTTTCACATCAAATGTATGATAACGATGCATGTCCATTTTTTACTTTCTGTTACAGCTTGAAAAACTTGTCTCAAAAGACAGTTTGCACTATGGTGTGATCCAGTTTCATTACTATATCCAGTATCATTTGCATTTACAAGTAAGCAAATTAATCTATGTCCAATACGTCATGCATCTCCACTTTTTCCCTTTTTTGTGCATCATAATATATATTTTTCTGACCATTAATGAAATTGGTCTCCTGGTGTTGGTTATTTGTCAATGTGATTGAAAGTTGTCAGAGGCTGCAGAATATGCAAGAAATAAAGGTGTAGTTTTGAAGGGAGATTTACCCATTGGTGTTGACCGAAACAGTGTTGATACCTGGGTCTATCGGAATCTGTTTCGCATGAACACCTCTACTGGGGCCCCTCCTGATTATTTTGCTAAAAATGGCCAGAATTGGGGATTTCCTACTTATAACTGGGAGGAAATGTCAAAAGACAACTATGCTTGGTGGCGTGCCCGTTTAACACAGGTGATCATTTCAATCTTCTTCCTCTGTTTTTCCTTTGTTCTTTTGTGTCCATGTGGGAGGAGGGGGTGGGAGGTGGATCTAAGAGCTTGTTCATTATGTCGCAGCATGCTTTTGATGTTCCAGTTTCCACATTTATCAGTTGCTGAATTCCCCTTTTATATATATATATATAAATTTAATTTAATTTTCATTTTTATCATCCACTGCAGATGGGAAAGTATTTCTCAGCCTACAGAATCGATCATATATTGGGTTTCTTTAGAATCTGGGAACTCCCGGACCATGCTATGACTGGCCTAATTGGAAAATTCCGACCATCAATACCTTTAAGTCAGGTAGAGCAGTTGATGTTCCTGTAAGATACATATGGCTAAATGAGTATGATAAAATTGAGAAAGCTATTTTATCTCATGTAATGTATGCATTATATGTGAATTATGCTTTGGTTGCAGGAAGAACTTGAAAAGGATGGAATATGGGACTTCAATCGATTGACCCGCCCATATATTCGAAAAGAATTTTTACAGGTGACCGAAAGTTTCTAATGGATTCCCATTTGGTTTCTCTCAATGAACATTGAGTTGTTGCATTTGTGTGTATGAATGATCAGTCTTTAGACTTTCAATTTCCTTAAAGTATTCACCCTATTTTCACTACTTGTTTCAGGAAAAATTTGGAGCTACTTGGACATTTGTTGCTGCAAATTTTTTGAATGAGTATCAGAAGGACTGTTATGAGGTGACAATCTTTGTCCACTATTTGCAATTTGTTTATTGCTTCCTTCCTTTTACTTATAACCCACTCGTGATTGGGAATTTCCTGCTAATCTTATACTTTTTAGTCATGTTGATTCACATAATTGAAAAAACTCTTAACACTGTTAGATTTCTGTCTAAATATATGTGATTATACAAGGTATCATTTCCCACATGTAAATTACAGAACTTCCTGCATGTGGTCTACTTTAACCTGGTCTTTTCATCTTGCCTTTAATAAAGGGTAAGCCCAGCCCCCTATGAAAGTAAAGTTGCCAACCTTCCATTGAAAACATCCTGAGTCAAAAGATTTTTGTGGTGGAAAGCCTTTCTATTGCCAAGGAAAAAGAAGCTCAGAAAACAAACCCATTAAATCACGGAACTTACTAATTATCAAGTTTTATATTTTATTATGGAAAAAATTTATTAAAGTTCAATTAAGAGTTTGGTAGCTAATGTAATTATTCTCTTTGCTGATCTGATCTCCTGTCTCCATTTTCACTCATCTCTTTCTCACTTGTGTACAAATTAATCATGGACAATAAGATTACAATATATCAACCATGGGACTGAAAGCCCCATACGCACTTTGCCAAATAGCAGAAACACCTTGACATTCTATCTTGAATGGCATAGGGATGAAGGAAAAAACACATCGGTCTGTTAAGGATAAACCCGTGGAGTTGATAGCTTACTCCACTTGGTTCTTTGGAAGCTGTGGCTGCAGTGTCTACAAAATTAAAAATAAAATAACGATGATGATGATGATGATAAATCATCCCTTCTCAATTCTCATAGTGCATGTTGTACTTCCTTTCATATCAGTGAAAAAAATCATGAATGCTTATCCTCTCAGAAATTTTGTCTCATATGTTTGTTAATTTAGTATTTTTCTGCAAAAGTCAGGTCTATGAGCTTGGCTCTGAATCATTTTCTTTTATTTACTTGATGAATCTCTAGTTCATGGAGGACTGCAGTACAGAGAAAAAAATTGCTGCCAAGCTGAAGTCATGTGCTGAAGGGTCCTTGTTGCTGGAGAATGTTGACAAGATACGTAATGATCTATTTGATCTTCTAAAGGTAACAATTGTGGCACAGAAATTTTGAAGTTTAGATTCCATGAATTAACTATTCTTTTAATTGTTAGTTCTCTGGTCTGAAAGCTGAATATTCTTGGTGTCAATCCTTCACTTTATTATCGTTCAACTGTCTGCAGAACATAGTTCTTATCAGAGATCCAGAGGATGCAAGGAAATTCTATCCTCGTTTCAATCTTGAAGATACTTCAAGTTTTAAGGATTTGGATGATCACAGGTATTGAGTGCACCAGATATTCATTTAATATCAATGAAAGTACCGTTTTTTTTTTTCTCCTTTTTATTAATCAAGTGCTGTATCTAACTGGTTCACCTCATACAGCAAAAATGTTATGAAAAGATTGTACTACGATTACTATTTCCACCGGCAGGACAATTTATGGCGACAAAATGCTTTGAAGACCCTACCTGTCCTCCTGAACTCATCAAGTATGCTAGCTTGTGGGGAGGATCTGGGCCTTATTCCTGCATGTGTTCATCCCGTATGTTCAACATTGATCCTTTCTATTTCTCAACCTGATTATTTCTTCCTCTCTTCTTTTCTCCCTTTTTGGATAAATATTTCTAAATAAGCATACATTCCACTAATGTACTTGTTTCTGAATTTTTGATACAGGTTTTGCAAGAACTAGGGCTAATAGGCCTGCGCATTCAACGTATGCCCAGTGAACCAGATCTGGAGTTTGGTATTCCTTCTCAATATGGTTACATGACGGTAAGAATTTTTGTGGCATTGCTTCCCCAATACCTATTTGAGTTAAAGATCTGAAGATTCAGTTGTGTGCTCTATTCTTTAGTGCATGTGGGTTCCTCAAATGAAAATACAGGTTATTTATTTCTGAAAATGATCCCCCTTATGCAGTGACAATAGACTTACCAATGATATGAAAAGAAAAAGAAAAAGGCAGTTGTGTGGATAGTTGCTATTGCAGTTATCCAGTACTCCTGGTTTTTCCCTATAATATGTTGGTAGTCATGGACGTTTTCCTTCTCGTAGTTGAAGTAACATCAACTTTTGAGGGTCCAATTAATTTTAACTAAATTGAGTAGGCTTACTGTATTTCAGGTGTGTGCTCCATCATGTCATGACTGCTCCACCCTCCGTGCATGGTGGGAAGAGGATGAAGAAAGAAGGCGTAGATTTTTCAGAAGTGTGGTGGGGTCTGATGCATTACCACCTAGTCAATGTTTACCTGATATCGTGCATTTTGTCATAAGACAGCATGTAGAAGCCCCATCAATGTGGGCAATTTTCCCTCTTCAGGTTGGTGACAAAAAGTTTGGTAGCTTGAATGTCTCCAATATCTAATATCAAAATTCCTTGTGAAAGTGACACAAATATCTGTTAGTCTATAATGCATTTAGCAATCAGGAACATTTTTTTCTTATACTGGTTTCAGAATATCTGATACCTCTAAACTGTGGGCTTGATGTTCAGGATCTCTTGGCACTGAAAGAAGAGTACACGACACGCCCTTCAACAGAGGAGACAATCAACGATCCTACAAATCCAAAGCACTATTGGAGATACCGTATGTGTTATTTATTGATTATTAAGTCGGTCCTGTATGGTTTTACAGTGCCATCTCTCAAGCTGCTTTGGTATCACAAATTTACTATCTTGTCATCAACCCTGCTTCCTGATTCAGGTGTGCATGTTACACTGGAGTCCTTGATGAAAGATAAAGATCTAATGACAACAATTAGAAATCTCATCAGTGGAAGTGGAAGATCATGTCCTTCACTCGGAGAAGCTGCTGAGAAGCCGCAGATTGCAAGTAGCCAGGCAAAGATCCCAACAGCAACTCAACAAAATGGAGCTCCACAGAAACAGGCCATTGCTTCCTGTAACTAGGCTTAGTGAAGCTGCTGTCACTGGAACCGCTCCCAGAAGACATAGATATCAGTAACAAAATAAGAAACAGGCAGAGTTGTATGTCAATGAAACGCAGCTACCGTTTAATAAACTGACATCTCTCAGCGCTGTTCCTTCCAGGTATAACATTCATGGCTGTGATAAAATATAGGAGAATAATTGATACACTGAGCATGTTGAAATGTCAGATATATTATTAATAATGCAGAACCTTGTTGGATGAGCCTGCTTGAATTAATATTAATAAGGATTTATTATGTTTTATTGTTCGAGAGTAGCTTCTATAATATTTGTTGAGTTTAGTGATTGTATTAATAAT
>BPVZ01000097.1:382051-396115 GCA_020521535.1 Rubroshorea leprosula
CCTTTCAACTGTTTGTCTTTTAAACTATTAACCCTTTAACATTCATTTTAGGTGTTTTAACATATCAACTTCACATTATTATTATTATTATTATTGATGTAAAATAAATAGAATTTCATCATGTAACCATCTCTATTTGATTACATTATTCTTGTTAGCATTATGTTGACATAAATATAATTCATTCGTACTATTTGTCTTTTAAACTATTAACCCTTTAACATTCATTTTAGGTGTTTTAACATATCAACTTCACATTATTATTATTATTATTGATGTAAAATAAATAGAATTTCATCATGTGACCATCTCTATTTGATTACATTATTCTTGTTAGCATTATGTTGACATAAATATAATTCATTCGTACTATGAGGAAGTTAAAATATCTTACTCAAAGCACATATGAGTCTTATGTTAGGTAGAGTTTTTCCACTTCATGGGTCCAAGTGGACTGTATTTCTATCTATTTTAAACTCATTACATTAATAATGAAGTTTATGGATTAAAGTACATAAAGCATATGTTGAAGGACTAATAGTCTTGAAAGCATACAGTTGGAGGGCTTGCGAGGGGTTAAGCAGCCTCTGTTTCCCCCCGTCCAAGGGTTGAGAGAACCAAAAAATGGAAGACGGCGAGCAAGTAAACGCGATGCAAGGAAATGCGGCGCAACGGCGCCTGAGCATAACCACCACTCTCTCACTCCCTCTCACTCGCTACGCCAGCAGTCTGATGGAGGCCGCTGGCGGCGGCGACAGTGGATACTTCTACTCCAAGGCCGTCATTGTACTTGATCTCATCTGGAACATGTCATTTGTCGTGGTGTCGGTGTTGGTGCTCTTGTCTGCAATTCCAGAGAGGCCTTCTACTCCCCTTCGGGCCTGGATCTCCGGCTACGCTTTCCAGTGTGTCTTGCATGTCGCTTTCGTCTTTCTTGAGTTCCGGAGCAAGGATCAGGTTGATCGTGACGGTGTGACTGGGGTTTCATCATCCCAAAGTCATACCAGGTAGCTTTTCGTTCTTTCTTTCTTCTTTCCATTTCTGTCTATGAATTCGATTTTTCTGGTTTTTTTCCCCTAAAGATTTCTCTGCATCCCAAATCCTGGATTGGTCGACTCGAAACAGCCTCAATCAGCACTTAAAGATAGCTACAAAACTTTTTATGAGATTCAAGAAAAAGAATTAATCATATTTAGGTTCTTTTAATCCAATTTTGTTATTCTTTTAGTGCTTTTATTGATGTAGTTACATGTTAGAGTAAGTATCACAGAACAGGAAGCTGTCAATGAAAAGGCTGATCAAATTATTTTGTCTGATTTTCAGCATTTTGAAAAGGCTGGAGTCACTGAATACAATAATGTCATCCATCTGGTGGATGATTGGGTTCTATTGGATTGTGATTGATGGCCAAGTGCTTCCTCAAGAATCTCCCCGTCTCTACTGGTGCGATTGACAATGCCCTAAGATTCTAATATGTGTTGACTAGTCATCATAAAATGTGTGTCTAGGATGTATGCATACATGGGTGCACTCACAGACTAGCTAGGAGAGAATGAAAAGTTAAGAAACCTTGGTTAACTGTCCTATTGGCTGATTTAAAGCTCAATAGTGTCGGAGAAGTGTCTTTTTTTTCTTTTTTTTTTTCTTCATTTTGATTTATTCTAATAAAGATATAAGTGAGGATCTGGGCTTATTTTAGAACCTGATCAGCTCCTAGGCATCTTTAGTCCCTTAACGTTAATCCTAATGCACTGTGTAATTACTTTGTAAATCTATGGGCCTGGTTAGCATGGTATAGTGGGGAATGGTTGAACTCAGCGTGCTTCATGAGGCATGGCTGAGGAACCACCATTCCAGCCTTGGACAATATTTACAAATCTAATGCTTTACTGAACAACCTAGTGCCATAAAAAATTAACTTTGTAGTTATTCAATTAAGAGTTAAAAACAGATAAAGCACACTAGAAAATCAAACCCTACTCAAATGATAAAGAAAATCCCATCATTTCCCTGTAAATTTTTGTCAAAAATTCCCATCAGTCTAGAGAGATTTCCATAAAATCTGGCTGTTTGAGAATGACAGAGATTGATTCTGAAGAGAAATAGGCCACCATTGTTATTGCAAAAGCCATGGTAAGATTGTCGCCCTTACTATAGAGATGAGAGAAAGGGGTATATAGTTCTTGACAAATGATAAGTCAAACAATTTTTTGAGTTACATATTCATGAGAAAAATGAAGGTGCTTGAAAATCGTCTGGTTAGTTCTCTCATAATGGATGTTCTGTCACCAACCCTTCTTCAACACAATGGTTGGTAAAACTGTAATTCGTGATGGCTTATTATGTTTTTTCACTTCATTATTTTTTGCAAATCTCCCCAATTGATCTCTGATTTCTAAAGTGTCATTCCCCTTTGCTCTCAGTAAATGTGTTGATAGGATTTTGAAGTTTTTACTTAGATTCTGATAATGTAAACCAGTTATTTTGGACGTCTTAATATATTCATGGAATTTTGACCCACAAAACTATGATAGAATCTTCAGTAGGCTTACACAAATGACTCAAGTGGAGTTCTCAACATTGAAGGCATTTTGGATTGCAGGTTAACAGTGATCTTTCTGGCCTTCGACGTGTTCTTCATAGTCTTTTGCACTGGGATGGCATGTATCATATTCTTTGCTGTCTTCTGCTGCATGCCTATTGTAGCAATTGCCTGTGCTATTACAACCAGACAAGCTGCTTCTGAAGATGATATCAGGAGACTTCCCAAGTATAAATACCACAAGACTAGTCTAATGAGAACACCAGATAATTATGAGGAGGAAAATTGCAGAATGAGTGTTGAGCTAGGGAACAAAAGCGTAGACAGTGAATTTACTCTTCAGCCAGATGATTCTGTAAGTACCTGCACACACATCCCCTCCCTCTTCCATTTTGTTCCTGCTATTGACAATTCTATTTGATCAGATTATCTAGTTCACTATATTACCTTGTGGCAGATTTTGTACCAAATTTTGTGGTTTCATTATGTTAAAAATGTTTGGCATGTGTCTAGAAGTGATACTGCATGGAAAGATAAAAAGTAGATAAAGGGAGAATCTGGGAGAAAATGATGAAAAAAATGGGGAGGGTGGGCAAGAGAGACGGGTAAAAGGAAACTTCAGATATCCTATGCTTTAGATTCCCTCATTCCATATTTCAAATTACTTTTGAGTAATTAAAGGGCTACAAATTAGTTTTTATTTACCTTTGGATTTCACTTTAAGCGAATTATGAATGAGAATCCTTAAGAAAGATCAATAGAATCACTCTAAAATTAAAATCCAAATGTGAGTACTGGGTAAGTTCTTTCTTGGGCATCCTGGAATCAGAATCCTTATACAAGATTGAAAAGAGTGAAACAAGCTGTTTTCCCTTTCCTATTCCCTCCCCTCCCTCCACCCAGTCCTTAGGAAGAAAAAAAAATCTTAAAGATGGGGGGCAAAAAAAGGAGGCAAATAGCTGTAACTTCAGATCTTTCTTGTAGTACAATGTAGTTTAGTTTTTACTTTGATGTAAGTTGACACGCTTGAATTAAAGCAGAATATCTGTTCGCTTTAGTTATCAATTGTGCCCAATGATATTTAATGAAATGAACTTGCCTCTCATACTGCAGGAGTGCTGCATTTGCCTTTCTCGATATTCAGAAGGGGCAGAGTTATACATTCTTCCCTGCAATCACCATTTCCATTCTGGATGCATTGGTAAATGGCTTCAGATAAATGCAACGTGCCCACTGTGTAAGTTTAACATTCGGAGAGGTGACACATTGGTTTGACTGCTCTACTCCTCCCTTAATCAAGACTACATTTGACAGTGTGAAATAGTCACGGACGGATGGGAATGAGAAGGAAGGATTATGAAGGAAACTTACAATGATGAAAGAAGAAACAGCATGATTCTCCTTTCGTGTATGTACATAGACTTTTTAGTTAGTTTCATTCCACTAATCATTTTCAAGTTATCATTTTCGAGTTCTGGGGCCTCGTTTATTTTGTACATGTAAACAAATCTAATTGGCGTTTTGTTTGTACCAAAAGAAGTGGCAACATAATACCAAGTGGGACAACGCGGGAGTAGGATCTTGGTGGTGTGAAAGGAGAAATTGGTTGTTGGAGCGTTTTGGCATGGCAGCCATAGCTACGTCAGTCAATGTTAGCCATGGAATGATATTACGTATACTTGGCGGTTGCTTTCATAGTCTTCTCACTTACGACGTTTAATTATTGATTTTTGAAAGTCCAACTTATGTAGACAGATAGTAGTCAATGAATATCGATGTTCAAACGCGTTTTTGCAGCCGACCGCTGAAGAAAGAAAGGGTGCCTAGAACAAGTTGAAATGCAGAAAATGAGGGAAAACCTTACGTTTTGGATGAGGTTGGGAACTAAATGAACATTATGCGAATAATTGATAAATAATTTTATCTACGCTTGGCTAACATCAGTTGAGATGGCCGAGTTGGTCTAAGGCGCCAGATTAAGGTTCTGGTCCGAAAGGGCGTGGGTTCAAATCCCACTCTCAACAGCTGTTCTATTTTTTTCCCTATTAATTTTTGAATGAAAGATTGACAAAGGCAACTGCCTTTGCCCTTAATCTTTCTGGTTAAATTCTCATATAAACAGTACATTTAGGTCTTAAGAACTATAAAAGAAAGTGAAATAGGCAGAGTCATATATCGAACCATTCTCGTTCTGGTTGTAATAAGTTGTGATAGGCATCGAGAAATTTCAGACGAAAAGGTGGACTTATTAACACAGGTAATTTTATACATTCTGCGTGTAACACATTCAAAAGAAAAAAGATTCAGAAACAAGATGAGGGTTCAGCATCAGCATTGCGATCCGATGTTGCCTAACTGTTTTCATATTACAGTTGAAAGAATGCAAAAGCAGATCAAGGAAAATGAGCAATTAAGCATCTATGATCCATGAAATAACAATGAAATCTGCCTAGTACTGAGGTAGAGAGTGAGCATTTTAATCCCTTCTGTATTTGTGATTGCTCTTAGTCCTTCCCATGTCAAATAAATACAAAATACAAACTAAACAGTATAATACATAATTCAATAATCAATCCTGCCAAACACTGAATCATATTAGACCATTTTATGCTGTTGAGATTGTTATTTTCTAGTAGTAATCGATCTTCAAAATGTGTTCATAGTCAAGCATCTCATTTTCCATGCGCAAAAATGGCAAATCATTGAAGAAATTAGAGACAGACATACAATATGTTTTGCTCCTGAGGTAACTTTGACATAATTGCCAACACTTCCATTTACTAAGGTATCACTCTCTGAGAAAAAAATGGAGAGCCCTTCTTGGCTCCAACAGCTAATTGCCATGGGAGGTTTGCGCCTCATTTTTAACTGTGGCCAGCTTTTTCCCTTGCCTGAAAAGATTATCACTTATCAGACCATTCATTTACCCCTTCCATTTTCAGTCCATTTTCAGTCAAGTGATTCAAGTCAGTAAATCAGTGTATGGAAACATCAATTTTCCTAACAATAATCTCTACAGGCTTATAGGCTAGGGGTGGATGGGGAGGGATTCAGGGAAATAGGATGACTATCCCTCTTGTATAACTCATCATCCAAGGTACCAAAAAATAAACTTTACAGGCTTTTGCATTGTATCATATCATAATAACCTTTCTACACTTATCACATCGATACAGACAAATATGTAGATATTCTGTGGATCAAACTGAACAGAGAAATGCAACTCTAAACCATATATTTTCAATTTCAAAACAACAATTCAAAGCAACATATCCACTGAGGTCCTTCAAACACTTGAAGAAACGAATTACATCCACCAAATAACTTTAATCAAAATATGTGTCAATACTTGCAGAAACTAATCAAGATGACAACAGAAGCAAAAGGGTCAGCATTAAAACCTGCAAAGCTCAGACATTCTTCAACTTCTTCATCTTGGAAGGAGGCCATCTGCCCTTCTTCCTCATCTTCCGTTTGCGCAGGAGCCGCTTCCTCCGGAGCCTAATTTTCTTAGCAAGCTTCATCCTTAGCTGCTGCTCCTGCCTTTGCTGCACCTTGGACTCCAAAGGCAGCTTATCGACTGCCACTGCTTCATCCTTAGTTTCCGACGGGGGCTCGCCAGCATCCGACGCACTCGCCCCATCAATTGCAGAAGATGCCTTCACAGTCTTCGGAAATCTTTTGGGGAAAACAGACTGAGTACCAACAATGACCCCATTAAAAGATTTCAGGCGAGGATCAATTGGCTTAATTTGCAGCCTAGACACTGAAAACCAACAAATATCATCACACTTTAGACAGAACCCAGAAGAAATATCCACAACAATGAGCAATCACGGCATGAGATTCTTAAGTGTTCGATGAAATGCCTCAATGAAGAAAAGGTAAAGGAATTGGAAAACAACAAATACTTACATTGAGCGGCCACCATGGGAAATGTCGGAGTTGAGGAGGGAGAAAGCGAGGAACTGAGTATCGGAGGCGGACTGAAGCAGAGGAGAGCCATTTTCGCACTCTCCGGACGAGAGAGAGATTTGGATAAGCCTGACAGAAAAGAAGCTATCATCCTTTGGTTTCTTCGGTTTTGAAAAGATGGGCTGGGCATTTCTTAAACCCGAAGGCCCAGGCTTTCAGAAGCCTGATGAGACCTGCCTAGCTTAGCCGTTAGCATTGGACGGAAATACGGAATCATTTTAACGCGTGAACAATTTTTGCGCAACTCAACTGAAGACTAATTACTTTTTGAGTAATTTTAACAACACCCCTATATTAGTTTAGTATATATTTAAAAAAAAATTAATTATTTTTATTAATCTTAAAATATCTACTTTAATTTAAGTTATAAAACAATAGTTGTTGAAGCTGATTAATTAACTCTAATTTAATTAACAACCTATTAATTATTAGTTAAAGTAAAATAAACTTGATTCTTTTTAAATAAAAATTTGAGTTTGAATTTTATGAATGAAGAGATAAATATTGAAAGAGATTTTCTATTATAAGATTTGATGCAATTTAATTTCAAATTAGTTAAATTTTAATATAATTTCTAAATATTTCAAAGTTTAGTATAAAAAAATTAACGCTAACTTAATAAGGGGTTGATTAACTAACTCTAACTCAATAAAAATGGCCCCATTGTGAAATTTCTCGTGGGCTTTAAACTTCTAAGACTTCAGGAAATTTGAACGGGACATTTTAACAGCCCAAGAAATAATGAGAAGCTCTAGTTTCTCCATGGAAATTTTGATCAGACACTGATTTGTGTATTTTGTTTTGTTTTTTATTTATTATAACATTTGAATCTCATATATGAGGTATACAATTGAGATATCTCTCTCTTTTCTTTTTCCTTTATTTTTTTTCTAAAATCCCTCCCTCCAACTTCAATATTTGAATATAAAACTTTAAATTTAAAACTTAAGTTTTTAATCATTAATATAAGTATTACTTGATGTTTAAATTAAGATAAATGAAGAAAAAGATAAGGAGAGAATGGTTTTTCTTAATTAAATGACCTTTTCTCCTATTTCCTTTGATCTAAGATTACGGAATTGACTTGACTAGAGTAAGTTGTAATTTTGATTTTAAATTATATTTAGTACATAAATTATACCCTAATCATTTTCTCTCGTGTCTCTCAACCTAAATAATGAGCAAAGGAATCAAATCCACTAAAGTGAGTTTGTAACTTTAATTCTAAATGATATAAGGCAAATAGCCTACCTAGGCTATTATCATTACCATCGTACATGATTGTTTTTAATCAAAGCAAGAACAATTTGAGGGGACACTTTTTTTAACTTCACGGCACTGAATAGGAAACGGTACAAAATCATCAAATATACAAAAATTTACCCCCCATACAAAAGGTGAAATTCACTATTTACATTTCGTATATCACTTTTTTCATAATTAATATTTTAAAAAAAATTTATTTTTAATCAACATTTTTTAAAAGTTAGAATTCTTAAAAAATTTAAAAATTAACAGTTAAATTTTTATTTACATCTTAATTTTGTTAATAAATTTTAAATTATAAAAAATATTTTTTTTTATAAAAATTGATATACAAAATATAAATAAGAAATTTAACCAATACAAAAAAGACATGATTAATCCTGAGTCATTGCTGCTAAAAGAGGAGACACGAAGATTCGAATAAAAGCGTAGAAAAGTATATAAAAACAAAGTGATGAGATGAGGAAGGCCAATCGATCGCATCGATCGATCTATCCCTTTATCCCTTTCTTGTGCTAAACGTATACACATAGTTGCTTTCTAGTTGTTATCCAAAATCTCTTTTGGGATATGCAAACGCACCCAATCATTGGTGCAATGCCATAGCCTTCGTCATCACACTAGATTCCCAAATGCCAATTGCTGTGTAATTTATTTTGGATACCCACATCCACGCTTTATGTGTCTATTGTTGCCTTAATTAGCCTTGCTTTTGTTAAAATAGTAGTATACAATTTGATTTTGCCTTGGTGATAATATGATATCTTGAATCAATCTACACGCAACATATTAAATTTGTGGTGTTAGAAGAATCAAACTGAACATCCATGAAAATTTGCTCTTTCATGTCACTTTTGCAACATGGCCATAACATTGTCTCTTAAAAACCAGAGATAAGACTTTCATGTGTTGTTTGGTTTTTTTAAGAAAACAAAAGAGGTAGCGTTATTTTCACTAATTTAATTAAGTTTTTTTTATCAATAAAATAATTTAATTAAAGGAAAAGAAAAAATCAAAACATTTTGATATTAAAAAGTCAAAATATTTAATAATGTTACATGATAAATTTAACAAAATTAAGTTTCATATCCCACACATTTAATAATTGTGATCAAATCTTAATATTTTTAATGATAAGGCATCGTAATTTTTTTTATATTTAATTAAATATAATAATTTTTTTTCTTCTTTTTAAAATAAAACAAATTTATTAAAAAATTAAAAAGTGAAATATAATTTGTTATACATAAATTATATTTTTTTATAATAATTAATAAAAGAATAAGTTTCTTAATATTAATAAGTCGTCTCGCCCTCAATTATTTAAAAAAAAAAATACAGTTCATCTTGCATTTTCTAAAAAAAAAAAATTAATGAGGATAACACGTGGGTCGATTTGTTGGAGTTTGAAAATATTTTAAAGTAAAATGATGATTTCACAGGTGTACATGCAACCTCAAAAAAAATCTTTACCAAACAGTCACTTGTTTGGTCCACATCCCAGTCCGCACCGTTTTTATTCATTATTTATTTATTATTTTGCTTGATTATACGAAACTCTGCATACATTTTTCTTTATTATTTATTTTTCTGTTGTGATTCACTGTAATTTTTTTTTCTTAGTTTATAGAAACTTGTAAAAGAAAATTGGGGCTCCGCATTTTGCCAAGAAAATGTCTTTTTCACCGAAAAAAAAAGTAATATTAAATAAGATGAAATACTCCACAATTTTATATACATGTTGTGATTACAGCAAGTCAGGAGTTGAAATCTTCAAGTTCTGATGATGTGATACACGGTAATTTTTTACCTTAGAAATTTAGTAGTAATTTTTTTAAATAAAAATAAGAGCTTTTACTTTTAAATTATTAACATTCAGTTGAAAATGGGAAAGGGATGGAAGCAGACAGGTCTATGTCCCATGTGAAAGTGAAAAAGATGCTTCAAATAATTTGTTCTTCAAAAATATTTTTTAAAAAAAGATGTTTATTAATCACATTTTAAAAAAAATATTTTAATAAAATACTTCAAAACATGTTGTTTAAATAATTTTTTTATTATAAAAATAAAATAATATACTCTTAAAATATGAATTGAACTGTTTTATTAAAATGATATTCTTTCAATTTATTTTTAGTAAATTTAGTTTAATATTTTAACTTTTTAAATATGAATTTTAAATAAAAATTCAATATTCATATGTAAAATAAGTTTTTATTAAATATTTTTATTTAATCAAAAAAATTTCAATTATTATTTGTATAATATATTAATTTTTTATTTAAAACTCACGTTTGAAGAATTAAAAAGTTAAATTAAAATTACTTAAAATGAAAAGAAGAATATAATTTTAAGATGATTTTTTTCTTTTTCTTTTTAAGTTGGATTGATAAATACTAATATTAAGTATTTAAAAGTTGAAATTTTTTTCTAAAAACTTAATTTAAAAAAATACTTAAAAATATGTTGTTTTAATAAATTTTTATTATAAAAATAAAATAACATACTTTTAAAATATGAATTGAACTGTTTTAATAAAATGATATTCTTTCAATTTATTTTTAGTAAATTTAATTTAAATTTTTGATTTTTTAAATATGAATTTTTAAATAAAAATTCAACATTTATATGTAAAATAATTAAATTTTTTTATATGTAGTTTTTATTGAAGATTTTTATTTAATTAAAAAATTTCAATAATCATTTATATAATATATTAAATTTTTATTTAAAATTTATATTTAAAAAATTAAAAAATTCAAATTAAAATTACTTAAAATGAAAAGAAAGAATATAATTTTAAGATGATTTATTTATTTATTTTTTTGAGGTTGGATTGATAAATACTAATATTAAATACTTAAAAGTTGAAAAAAAAAATTAATAAAAACAAACTTTAAATGTTAACAACCTAGTAAACGTCGGTAAACGGGATAATAGAGAGAAGGGCATGGCGAAGCCGAGCGGAGCCGAGTGAGTCGATATACAGCATCTTGGGCTAGACGACTACGAAGCTTTCGGTGTAAGCATCAAGTCAACAGAATCAAAATTCCAGGTGTATATTTCTTTTTATTTTTTTAATCAAAATGTTATCCTGACGTCATCATCGCGTCATGACACCTCATCTTCTTACGTCATCGCTGGCGCCTTTTTTTGCTTTTTATTTTGAATTATTTTTATAAAAATTTTCTGATCGTTGGATCAGATTACCTTCTCTATATCCTTCCCCCGTTCACCGCCCACCGTCTAGGAAAGTAGGGAAGTGTTTTCGTAATCCATCTTCTCAGATGTCTTTTTATGAAGGTAATTGTCTAAATTTTTAATTTTTATTTATATAAAATTTAAAATTTTTTATTTTAATTATTTTTTAATTTAAAGAAATTAAATAAAATCTACTAAATTTAGATAAAAAGTACAAAAATAACTCAAAATATTCAATTTTATGAAATCATAGTCATATATATTTTATCTTGGTCAACTTATAAAAGACTAACTCTAAGTTCAATTTAATTCGGTGATGATGATAGTGATGATAAGATTGGGAGAAAATAGCACATGATCTTCTAGACTAAATGGTTACAAACCATGTTAAATAGTACATCCTTTAATTTGTAGGTTGGATTCGAATTTCTTTTTTTTCAAAAAGTTGTAAATTATTTAAAAAATATTTAATTTTTATTTATATAAATTTTTAAATTTTTTATTTTAATTATTTTAAAAATCAAAGAAATTAAATAAAAACTACAAATTTTAGAAAAAGAGTACAAAAATAACTCAAAAATTTCAATTTTATGAAATCATAGTCATATATATATATATATATAGATTTTATCTTCATCAAATTATAAAAGATTAACCCTAAGTTCAATTTAATTCGGAGATGATGAGATCGGAAGAAAATAGCACCTAACTTTTTAGGCTAAATTATTATAAATCATGTTAAATAGTGCACCCTTTAGTTTTTAGATTGGATTCAAATCTTTTTTTTTCAAAAAGTGGAAATTAATTAAAAAAAAATGATTTCTATTCTAGAAAATTACATGTTAGACCGCAATTTTGATAACTACGGTTACGTGGTTTATTGGGTTTTGTTTGTTTGGATATAGCATTTACCAATTACCATCTTAAGAATAAAAAGTTTCCAAGGCATATACAATGAAATTAAAATATTGAAAACAAATACTAACTCCATCACTGCCAGAATGTTGGTTTTTGAATTTTTATTCAAATTAAAAATTTATGAATAATTTATGTTATTATTATTATTCTTAATAAAAATATATAAAACAAAGAGAGACTTTTTTTGATAAAATAACTATTTAAAGTTAAAAAAATTATAAAATTAAAAAAAAAGTTATCTCTCTTAAAATATAAAAGGAAAAAATTAATCTCATACAAATTTTAAATAAACCAATTATTATTTTAGAACAAAAAAATATATATAATAGAATTACGGTTTTTTTAACCTATACTAATTAATTTTATCAATCATTTAATTAAATCATTTTATGTGGTATTGATATTGAGAATTAAATTTATTTTTATAATTATTTATATAAATTAATAATAAAAAATACATTCAATATACTCTTAATAAATACCTTAAAAGCACAGGTTATAAAAATTCATAGAATTAAATCTCCCTCAGTCTATAGGTTTGGATTATGAAGGTTTTGAATCTTCAATTCCGTTCCCCAACTACTGGATGAGTTAGTTCATAGAAAAGGGAAAAAAAAACTATTGGATGTGTTAAAAAGAAAAGAAACGAAAAGAAAAGTAGAATTAGCATCTCTTTCTCTTCCCAAGTTAGGGGTGGGGACTGGGGCGCATTCCGAGGAAGTTAATGTGGTGAAGTTGCAGGGAGACTAGTGGACTCCGTGGTTACCTAACCCCATTTGAGAACATGCGACTGTCGGGACCATTTGGTCTTTAAATTTTGCTAATTTATTGTAAAGAGACAGAGGAAATTTACACTATTTTAATAATTAAAATATTAAAAAATTAAAATAAAAATATTTTCTATAAATTAACATATAAAAAATTTATTAAAAGTATTGAATAATTCTATAAAAAATTTTGGCATTTAAAATGTGAAAATATCTTAATTTTTACTTTTTTTTTTATTTAAAATTTCTCTAATCTGTATCCTTAGAATACGAGTTAATAACGTAATAAATATATGTTTATAATTAATTTATATAAAAATTTTAAAATTTAACATATATTTTAATATTATTAACACGTAAATAATTTTAATTAGTTAATTAATTAAACTAAAGTCAATATTTACACTTTTAATAAAAATTAATTATAAATAATATTGTTGTAATGGCTCTCGTGCTCTACCCTAGGGTTTTGGGGTGGTAAGCTTCTCCCACTTAGGAGCTCTTGCTCTTTTCTTTTACTTGGACCTGCTCCACTTGCTTGCTCTTTTCCTTGTTTCTTTTTGGTTTCCCTTTTCATTTTGGTTCAATTCTTTTGGATTTGGGAAACGATTGCTGGGAGGTTGTTTCAGATTTACATGACAGATTGCTAGGGTGGAGGTGGATTGTTTCGGTGGGTTAAGGACGACTAGGGTGACTACAGACTGGTTAGGTGGGTTGTAGTTGGATAAGGTTTGGTAGTTCAATTTAGATTTGGGAATGGCAGATGAAGAAATTGGAACCATGCTCGGTCATGTTCGTCTTGCCGAGGATGAAGACAGTATTCTTCCCTTGCTCTTGGTTTGGAAACTAGATGATTTCAAGGTGGAAAAGCTACAGTTGGTGGGGAAGATCTTCTCCCAAAAGAGGATCAATTTAAATGGCCTCCATAATGCTTTAATGGCCTCATGGAATCCCAAGAAAGTTTTCACAATTTCTGAGATTGGAGAAAAGATATATCTATTCTAATTCTCTGTTAGAATTCTTAAGGAGATGAATGGTATCAGGGGCACTTCCTTGGCCACACAAATGGATCCTTTCCCTCCATTTGTGAGTTAAAAATCAATTGTGGATGAACAAAGTATTGTAGTACTGGGAGACACTATATCGCCAAGTCCACTAGATCCTATGCTAGGTTTGGGTAATAAAATAAATGTGATTACCAGCAGCATTAGTAAGCTCTAGCGCATGCACTCTTTTTATGTTATTACATTGCTCTATCGATACCCTTATGACATATACTAATATTTAGAGGTTCCTAGTTCCTATTGTCTCTATTTGTATGGAATATTTAATTCTATATGTTAGTGTTAAAGGTCCTTCCTAATTTTTCTTTTTTTCTATTCCACTACTGGAAAA
>BPVZ01000097.1:398534-409197 GCA_020521535.1 Rubroshorea leprosula
AAAATGAAACATGATTTTTTGGAGTTTCCCAAAAGAATTTTTTCTATTTAAGGGTTTTTGTGACTTTATAAAATTTTAATTAAAATATTTTATTATTAATTTAATAGAAGTGACTAATGTTAGGATTAAATTTAATAATTAAAAAAAATTAAAACCATTTTTTAGTAAAAATAAAAAATTAAAATAATATTAATATTTATAACAAAAATTAAGAACTAAATTAGGTGTTTACCCTCCCTTTTACTGTCTCAAAAATAAATTGAAAGAGGAGAGTATTATTTTTGTGTTGTTTTTTTCTTGATTAATCTTTCGGTATTTGGAAATCACTCTAAATTTTAATTAATCTAAAATCGAGTCGCGTCGGACTTCATTAAAAGGGAAATTCTTTTAGCACCTATTTTTTTATTCACAAGAGTCAAATTCAAAATTTTATTTAAAAAAAATTAAATTCTTTTTATTTAAATCAATATATCATTGGTATTTTTGTACTGTTTTTATAGCTCTATTATTACCCATTGCAAACTATTTTGCTAAATTTTTAATCATTATATTATTTGGTCGGTTTCCCATTATTCCCTCCTTGCCCAAGCAAAAAGTTCCTAATTATGGACATGGGTCTTATTACATCAAGCACCTGGTCCCGCAGATATGATATGATAGTACTGTGATTCCAATTGCTTTTGGCATTTAAAAATTTGTGCCTTTCTTTATTTATTTTATTTAGAGTTTCTTTAATTTATATTTTAATAATACATATTAAAAGATTTAAAAAATATTATTTAATTTATTAATTATTTAATTAAATTTATCTATTAATAATAACATTAAAATTAATATATATTTTTATTTTTTTTATATAAATTTATAAAAAATATTTTCAATATATTTTTTTAAAAATATGAATTAAAAAAATCTTTTTATTTAGTACTAGACATAAGTTTTTTTTTTTTTTAATCATCAACCAGACAAGTGGTTGAATATGTACAAGAAAGGAGATTCATAAATTGGAATTCTCATCCCTTTTATATTTAAATATTTAATCAATTGATCCAAAAGCCTTTGTCATCAAAAGTTTTTTCGTATTTGGATTTCACCATTTTTAGGAATAGAATAGAGGTGCAACAAGTATTTTTTCTTAAAAAAAAACTAAATTAGTACTACTAATTGTAATGAAAATTAAATTTTTATAAACATATATTTATTGTTAATTAAAATTTTATATATACTTTTATTAATGAGGGTAAAATTTTAAAAAACTTTAATATTATATTAAAAGTTAAAATTAAAATTAATAATTAATAATTAATAATTAAATTAAATTATCTCTTCCTTTAAAATGTGTTACACGTAAAACGTACGGGAAATAATAAAATTTTTCTTTAAAAAGAAAAAGAAAAAAAACCACTAACGGTGCTCAAAAATGCGAAAGGAACAGATTTAACGCGTAAACAAACGACACCGCCTGGCGCGGCTTAACAGTCAAAACTCCTCAGCTCAAAGCCACTCACACTGTTTACTACAATAGACCCATAGGCTTCTCTTTTAGCTGACGCGTGTCCAATACGACGCGCTTTCTCCCCCTATTTATGCCTCCCTTTGCCTCCCCCCATTTCCCTTCTTCTTCACTCTTCGACCCCTCACTTTCCTTCTCCGATCAACGTTCTGGTCTCATTCTTCGGCTAAGACATACATGGCGTTGTCGGAGAATCTTGCTAGTGTTGAACCATGGATATTCAGAGCACCGTTTACTGATTCTTGGATCTCTGAATCTTTTGCTCGTGACAATGAAACCTTAACCAAAGCGCTCGAGAAATCTCTCTGCAGCGCTGCCGGTTCGGACTCGGTTGTTTCATTTTCTGACTTAGTCATGACTGGTACTGGTACGCCAACCACGCCGACTGCTTCCAACGTTTCCGGCTCGGACCTGGAGTCGCCAGCGCCGAAGCGGCAGAGAAACGGTATTCCTGTTTCGGGCGGGAAGGTGTCGAAGCGGAAGTCGCGTGCGTCGAAGCGGTCGCAGACCACGTTCATCACGGCGGATCCCGCGAATTTCAGGCAGATGGTGCAGCAGGTGACGGGGGTGAGGTTCGGGAACGCGCAGCTGCCGGTGGCGCAAGTTCTGAAGCCGGAGCCGCAGAGGGCTGGAAGTCAGTTGACCGGCGCCGCCACGGGTGGATTCTTGCCAACGCTTGACACGTCGGCGTTTCTGTTGGACCACCACCAACAGAACGTTCCGATGGGCCCTTCTGTGTCTGGGGTGGGCTTTGGGCCAGGCCCACTTGGGTTTCAGTCTTCTGTGGCGTCTAATACCGGTAGTGCCGCGCTGGATTTTGAGACTTATGCGAGCTTTCCCACTCTAGATTCCTGGAAATAATGTGATATTTTTTGCGTTTTTTTTCTTCCCCCCCTCTTTTTTGTTCTTAATTTTCCTAGTATTTCTGTATTTTGTAGTGGAGGGTTATGGTGTTGTTAATAGTTGGGTTTACTTTTTTTTTTTTTAATGGTATTTATTTTTTTTAAAATTCTACTCTTTATTACAATTGGCCTAAAAATTTCTTTTCAATTTGGTAATATAAAATGTCAATCTCATCAAATCACAAGGAACCATCTAGAGGGATTGTTTGATCAATTCCATGAATCAGAACGGTTTGGATAATAATAAACATGGACTCCATTGTAACATAAACAAAATGGAAATTCTGAGGGTAAAATTAGCTAAAGCGTGTCTACTTGGGAAGGACCTCCTTGTGAGCTTTGAATGAGAGAATTACATTCCAAATCAAAGCAATAAAATTGGCAGCTAGGACCTGAAATTGAAACATGGATGAAATATGTTGGAACATATGCTATGAAAATGTGGAGTTATATCAAGAATGGAGTTAAGACCGTCTATTGTAACAATTGAAATGGTTTTGGAGGAAAGGAGATTGGGTATTCAAACCTGGAATTGCTGAGGGACGTAACGGAAGTTGAGAAACTGGAAGGGGATCCAAAGCTGCCAGTTTGCGAGAACAGCTGAAAACCATTCCTGTAAAGCAAATGTAATGTTAGCGATTTGTTTTCCTTCTTAAAAATTCACCTGTATGTAAATTGCAGCACCTGTTCAAGTTTGGGCATGACTTGTTCTGGTTTCCCCTCTAGAGTCATCAACGTGGATAGGAAAACTCCAATGAATATAGGACTGAAGATGAACTGCAATGTATTGTTGCATGACAAGAAAAGAAATGCTTTTAATATGGAGAATGTTTGGCAATTTAATTTGATAGAATAAGGAGTTGCTTAAGATCACCTGATCCAGCACAAGGCGCAGAAAAGCACCTGATGCTCCAGGCAACGTTACCAATTTACTGAGGTACAAATACCTAAAATGAACAAGGATCCACATATGAGAAAGGAAAAAACAATATCAGACAAGCAGAAGGAAATTCTTTACAGATTTAAAGTTATCTTGGTTCCATACATAGAACTTATATATAGAACTCTTCAACTCCAGACAACCTTAACATTGGTTGCCCAATATCAGACAATCACAGAGTCGTATCTAAAAGACTGTAACAACTTAGTGAAGCAGGAAACAATAATTGGCCAAGAATTAACAAGATGACTACATCTGAAACAAAAAAGAAGAGGAACTAATACAATCATGAGACCATAAATTCAGCTAGAAACAAAAACCAAAATTGGTAAAAAATTCGAGTAGCATGTGGAAAAAACTTTATATAAACATATATAGGTATCATAAGCATTTAGTGCTTGGAATATGAAGCATTTACCAGAAATGCAATGTTGGTCCAACCAGTACCATTCCCAGAAGAGTAAACAAGAACGTCCTTTTGACATCTAGTGATGGCACTTGATCAATGGCAAGCTGAAGTCAATATTTTAACATTTAGTAACATCATGGAGTACTACCCTTTTACCACCTAAAATGTGTGGTTATTTATGAATTTGAACTTAAAACCTGTATTTTCCAACATGTACAACTGGAATTGCTAGTCAACAAGTAGAATTTCTAGTCATTTTAAATATCATGCTTCCCTGATATACCGCAATTAATGATTCAGAAATTACTATTTAATATGAAAAGAACTTGTCACTTAAATTCAAAAAAGGATTTGAATACAGCCAAATATGCTTTTATCTCAAAAGTCATGATAAAAACAAGAACACCATGTTAGTTCAGGAAAATGAAATAATCATGCTTATTGTCAAATGTCAATTAACTTAGAAACCGTGGATAACACATCAAAGAAACACCAAACTCTACCTATTGACATATTTATCTTTGGGTGGGAGTAGGTGACCCTGCCTAAGTAAGTAAAAGAAACTAGATTCAGTTTACCTTTTTGAGATATGTCCTTCACTTTCCCTTCCAAAACTTGCTAGGATATGAATAAGTGGCATTAATGATGTTCAAGGATTTGGAGGCTGCGATCAAAATTAAAGTAATCTTCTAAGGGCTCAGCTCTAAAGAAGAGCTCAAGGGTGTTCAGTTCATTAACTTCTAATGTCTGTTAAAATATTTTTAGTGAGGCAATAAAGTTAGGTAGCAGAGAATAGTGTCAGCAACCTCAAAAGGTGTCAAGGAGGCATGCATCATATTGTTTTTCCTCCATTAACCAAGGCAACATACATCTTGTATTCCCATCTGTCTCTATTTCCAACTAAGCACGTCAAAAGACCAAAAATATGCTAGCAGAAGAGAAGTTCATTTATATACGCAAAATCAAAACATGTACCTTGATCCACCTACTCAAATTTGATAAAAAAAATAGGGTGGAAAGGATATATATAGAAGTTAATAAAGAAACACAGCAAAGTCTTCATGGATGGCAACTCTAGTACTTTACCTGGCAAATCAGATCCCCAATCAAAGTCAAAAGTGCAGACGTTATGGCTTTCGTCAGTACAGGATACTTTGCTAGAAGATCCAGATACCTGTAACAACACGAAATTCCCGATGGAATGGCAGGAATAAGATAACCTTATTCCAGACGGGATATGTGACAAACCAAACAAATTCAACTCAACAAGCGGTCTCTCTCCCTAGTTATCTTTTATGCCAAACCCACATTAAGATATCATTTTACAGATAGTTGGAAGTAAAAAGTCCTAACTCAAAATGCAGTTAGGTAACAATCAAACAATTAAACTACAGAAGAGAGTTTTAGCCTCCGTGATGCCTGTAATGGCATAACTATTGTATACTAAAAAATAAAAAAGTTTTCTTTTTGAGGATTAATTCCATTATAGCAGCCGTTGTAGAGAAAAAAAATTGACCAAAGATGAATAATTCAAAAGCAAAATAAAATTTATACACCACAATTCATTACCATGAAAGAAAGGACCATCTTCTTCCACCGCTGCCATCAGCACCTTCGCTTCCATCCCCAGAATTCCCACCACCAGAGCCTCTAAACCCACCAGTTCCCCCCGACCCACCACCCGATACTGCAGAAACGCGGAAAGAATCCAAACCCAATTGCTCCCGTCCCATTTTGAAAGCACCCACATCATTAAATCGAGCTCCATGACTAGAATTCAGAGAATATGAATTAGAACAACCCGAAGAAAAGCCCTCAAATCTTCTTATCTGAATTGGTTTGGTAAAGAGCCGAGCATGGGAACCAGAGTATGACGAAACAGGTCTCCGAGCATAATCCACTAAACGGTACAACAAAGCGGATTTCCGAGTGAGAGCTGCAGGATTCGGAGTCATGTTTCTTTTGCTGAGAACTGAATGGGGTTCTTGCTTCTGGCTCTGGGACTGGGACTGGGAGTCAAAGTGTGGGTTTTCTTTCTGGGTTTTAGGTGGCGGGTGATGAACAAAGCCCTCGCGCTCAACTCGTTATGCAGGCAATGTCCCATTGTAGACCCTCAAACTTTTGGATGAAAAGCATTAAGCACTTTAATTTTTTAGGCAAATGAGTTCGCTTTGTGAGAAAATTCTAATGTCACAAATACATGTATGAATGATTCAATCGGTTAATCAAAAATTCGGCACACAAATAAAAATTGTTCAATAGGTGCAATTGATAGGTATTTTGCATTTTAAATATTAATAATGACTTATCAAATTATCATTCACTAATTATATATTTGATGTGATATCTTAATAAATATATATAATGCATCTTATTATCTTAAAAAAGAGTTAAATAAATCACAAGGTTTTTTTTTTCTTTTCTTAATAAGAAATGGTAGATGGTTCAAGACCCCATTGGGGGAAGGGGTGGGGAGAGGAAGGAGATTCAAACCCTCACCTTATTGAAAAGCACTTTCTTATCATATGCACTTTAGCTAATTGGTATGGATAGCCTCTTCTATAAATCTCATGTTATTAATATAAAAGACACATGTCTACCTTATCTACTAAGCACAATATTATTTACTCATAAGGACAATCTTTAATAAAAAAAATATAAAAACAATAATTTAGAAGAAGTTTTTAAAGAATATAAGTCCTATTTGTATTTTTGTGTGAAAAGCTCATCTATGTAGGCTGCAGCCATACGAGACAAAATTTAGCGGGCACGTGAAGCATGTAATCTTCTACGGTTAATTTTAAATTTTTTTTCTTTTGTACCGTTCTAAACTATAAAGGGCTTATTTGTTACAAAAAACAGATGAGAGACTTAACTGGCTTTTATCTGAAAGTTTGAGAGTTAGACTTGAGTTTTGCCAACAATAATGTAGTAGCGTTATAAATCAATGCAAGTCAAAATAACGCTAGTTTTGAAACCTACGCATCAGAAACCCAGGCCCATATACAAAAGAACCTAGAAACCCAGGCCCGCACACTAGAGAACCTAAAAATAAAATGGTAAGTGGGTGTCTTGTGCGAGGCCCATAAAGAGTGGTTGCTGGGCCTGACCCTAGCCTTCTCTACATTCCTTTTCCTAACGTCGGCTGGAGCAAGGGGGAGCAGGTAGGTAGAGTCGACTATACATCCAGCATCGCCGCCCCTCCAGGTCCATGGTACCAACTCTCTCTAAAGAAATTCATTTTTCTTCTGGTAGAAAAAAATTGTGTTAAAAAATGTAGTTTTCATGATGCTCTCCTTCGATTATGATGTTTGCTTTCCGCCGTGGTGTTGTTTATCGTGTTCTTTAGCAATTGCTTTCTTCCATTTATTTCCAACTGCAAGTGGGTTGAGAATTTTGACATGAACTTGTTTCTTTGTAAGCGTGTTTTAAGTTGTTTTCGATATTTATTTGATAATTATTGGAGTTTATGAACTTTGAAATTATGGGTTTGAAACAAGGCAGTTTGTTGATCTGATCATACGCTGGGTTAGTCTAATTTCTATATAATTTTAGAGGGTTGAGGGTTCTATACTCATTTCTATAAGGAATTTAAAACTGGGTTTTGAACTAGTCTCCATGAGAAGTATTGGAAGAGTGTCAAATCGTAATAAACAGGCTTGTTGAGACTTGAAAAAGTTTGTAGATGAATCAATGTTGTGTTGAACTGGAAGACCATATGGAAGCTGCAACTTAATGCTTTATTGAAGTTTGTGTGAATGGTGTAGCTACAGCGTTTCCCTTTAAATTCTTTCAAGGGTTTCAATTCGAGAGAGTATTATATGTGACTTGTATGTCTTTCTTTGTTTTTGTGGGTTAGGAGAAACTTAGTAAGATGGTTGTGATCTCTTAATGCTTCTTCTATTGCTTATATTCTAAAACAGAATTATAGCTGTGAAAGACTAAAGGCTTGATAAATGGGTGGAAATGGATTCTGCTTGCTAATACTCGGCTAGATAGAGATAGAATGGTTTTGATAGTGAAGAATAATCTATTATCCACACTATCTGATCAAGTATTTCAGTTTGGGAGATGTGCAGACTGTGGTTATTCAGTTTATCTTTCCAATGTGATTATTTGATATAACCTCTATAATCTGTTTATAGATTTTGAGTAATAGCTGCAGTTTCTTTTATTATTTTTCTTTCTCTGTTTGTTGTATTCATACCATGTGACAGACTGATGGTATAATCTGTGGCCCCTTGAACCTTTTTTTCTGCTTTTCTGATAATATTGTTTTTCTTGGACTGGATCCATGTCAATGAATCTATAATGACCAATGTTATGTCCTGATGCGTGGTACAAAACAAGTTAATGCTAATTTCTCTATACATTTAAGTGGTATCAGTATGTTGTAACTAATTCCCAATAAAAATTGTTTAAATTGGTAGGTCCTGTGAACACAAGCTGCCACAACATTGTAGAAGAAAATTACTGCCTCTAAGTGCATATTTTTCCAACCTTAATTCTGCACCGGATTGTTTTCTTGTTAGGATATGGTTAAAATTTTAGCATATATCTGCTTAGTGACCATCATTTCTGAAGCAGGAATGAGATATGATTAAACTGTTGGCTTCTAGTGGGGTGGAGGTTCTTTCTTGACTATCATGCAGTGTTCAAGTGCACTAATTCCTCTTGATTTGATGTTTTTTTCCCCAGTGCTGAGTGATGGCAAAAGGTCGAATATGGGCAACAGCAGAAGATTTAGCAAGGAATAGGGGTCGAGTCCTCTCTCTTTACCGACAACTATTGCGAAGCCTCAACTCTCCTAAGTTGCCACTCAATTTAGCAGCAAGACTGGCTAAGAAGGCTGAAGTCCGCACTATTTTCATGGTGGCTTCTGAAGAAAGATCCCTGCACAATATTGAGGACCTCATTGACACTGCTGAATACTCTCTTTCCCTTTTGAAAGAAGGCAAGATCCCCAAACATATCCAATAATTGTTTGGTAACTCTTCACTGGCTCTGTTCACTGGCTCTGTTCAATATATTTTTATGCTCAACCAGTCTTCTGTATGGATTGGAGATGGAGATTGGCCTTCTGCATTTTGCCCTAATGGTGGATGACTTTAGTGAAAGAAAAACTCTTCTTTTGTAAAAATATTTTTGTAGCCTCAAACCTTCAATTTGTTACTTTTATAGTCCCTCAATTTAACAGGGGCGTAAACTGTAGGTCTAGATGTTTCCGCCACAATTTTAAGGGTGCTGCTATATTAAGTAACGAAAAACTTAGTTGAGTTGGTATTTGCTAACGGTAAAATTTTGATTTGGTATAAATGTTACATTTGCATTGCCAAGCCCCTAATTTCTAATGTGCCAAAAAGATCTTAGTGTAATATTTTCAGCTGAATTTGAGCTTATATATAACTGATTGCAAGTAAATTAAAAAAACAAAAAAGGAAAAAGAAGTGAACCCTATTTTAATGAAGGCAATTTCTGCCATTCTATAAGTCACTTGAAAATGTATAAATTTCATTCTCCATTTTTCTGATTGGAAAATATTTGGTCCAAGATCATTTTCACTTTTCAATGCCAAACTCATTTTCTTTGAAATGTTCCATTCTCACATGATAAGACAAGAAAATGGACATGTTCTTTCCTATCAAAATTATGATTAATTGAAGTGTTAAATTGAAATTTTAATGTAGAATTTATGTTATGTCATTTAAATTACATAATTTAAGTATTAAATAAGAGCAAATCTCCTTATGTTAGGGACAATTCTCCATCTAACTTGATTTCTATATTAAAATTCAGACATGAGATAATAAAACAAGATTCTCATTATCAAAATTTAAGTGTAACAATGGAAAATACTAGTTACACTGAAGTTCTGAACCGAGTCAGTTATTGAGGATTTTGGACCGGTTCTGATCCGATCCTATTTGCTTAAACCAGCTTGGATTGAATTAGTAGTTTTCCAAGGGCGTCGTCGTCTTCTTTTATTCATCCCCTACGTTCTTCCTCGGCTAGAACTGAAAAATGAAAAAACGACGAAATGACGCCATTCCATGAATCCTCATCATCCAACTTCTGATTTCCAGAAAACCCTAGCTCTCTGCGTAACTGAAAATCTTCTTCGAACAAACTGATCAAGGAAAGGAAAATCTAGACTCTGAAGTGAGCACGGAATTTTTCTCCCAGTAGGCGACATTTCAGATCTGATGAAGCCTCTCTAGATCTGGAATCGTTCCGCATCTTTCATGGTAACTTCCACTCTTTTTCCAGCTGTTGTAGATTGTGTGGTGGTTTTTCATGTTGTTTCTTCGACATTTTATTCTTATTTAGAGAGTGTAGAGTGATTGAAGTTGTTTTGTAGTTAAATTTGATTTCATCCTACTCGATTGTTGATCCTGCAAACATTTTTTAATTCAAATTTGAACAATTTTGCTTTGGAAATATGAAATGTATATAGCTGAGATCTTTCTACTGTAATGGTGTGTCTTTTGATATGAATTTTCTAGGGTTTTAAAAATGCTAAATGGGGTTAATTGATCGCAATGTATAGGTTAGAAGTTCTGAATAATAAGCTTAATAAACCATGAGACTATCCTCAGTTGAGGATCGAGGAGTTGTCACTCTTAGTGGTGGTGGAAACCGGGATGCTGAATTGCTCTTTCGTACAAAGCCAATATCTGAAATCAGAAATGTTGAATCCACCACCAACAAACAGATTCAGGACAAGAAGGAGGAGCTCCGGCAACTGGTGGGCACGCGCTACAGAGATCTCATTGATTCTGCAGACTCTATTCTGCAAATGAAATCAGCGTGTGAGTCCATCTCCTCCAACATTGAGTCCATCCACCAACACATCTGCTCCCTATCTGCCTCCCCTATATCTGAAGTTCCAAAGTTCCAAA
>BPVZ01000097.1:444643-455378 GCA_020521535.1 Rubroshorea leprosula
TGTTAAAAATAAAAATAAAATTTTTTATTTTTCTATACAAATTAGTGAAAAATATGTGATTTAATAATGGTATTAAGTTTTTTAAGAAATAATAAAATTTAAATTATAATATTGATTATTGTAAATTAAAATTAGAATCCTGATCAATGTAAATTAAAATTATTATCTTAATTAATTATTACATTTGATATAGAATTTAAATTTTAAAAACAAAATGTTGCAAAATATATATATACTATATTTAACAATTTTCAAAAGTTTAAGGGGCAACTTGTCTAGACAAACATTTCGTTAACTAAACTAGCTAAATGTTTGTCAAATAGATCATTTTAAAACAAAATTGATAGTCTATATATCATTTTAAAAGAAAAAATTGTTTCTAAACTAAACGAAAATAAACCACATAATTAATAAACTATTTATTAAATTTAGCCTATCTAAATATTCAAAGGCCTATATCTGGTGTTTAATCTAACATGTTCAGGTAAGTTGCAAATATTTACTTATATATTTGACTTAGGAAAAGAAAAGGTTTGCTATAAGATACTTATTGTTGTTACATGTATTATATGTTTGGTTTATTATTTATATGAATAGATATTATTCTGTGTGTGATTTGCTAGGTTTATAAGCTATACTTAACTTTTATTCATATTTTTGTATTTTATTATTTTTATTTTTAAAAATTACTGTTATTATATATAGATATTAAGTATAATAAATACATGTAAAATTTTAAATATACAAGTAAAGATAACATGTTAATTAAACAAATTGATTAAATAGATTAAGTAAATAGTTTTGAATTCTTATATTTATTACTTGATTTAATATTTATGGATATATTATTTTCATATTCATTACATATTTATTTTTTTTATAATTCAAATATGATTCTTATCCAAACAAATAAGGTACTTGCAAATGATGGGTGTACGTACCCAATACCACTCACCCGTAGAGCAGAGGTTAATGTGTTTTGGAATTTTCTTTCTTTCTTTTTTTTTCTTTTTTTTTTTTTTTTTGAAAATAGGCAATGGAGGGAATTTTCTTATGCCCCAACTCATAGAAATAATATTTAAAATCAAAATAAAAGATAGAGAAAAATAAAATTTAGGATGATCTTATTCCATTATATTTTAAAGATTAGAATTGTCAGTAAAGATCTATTAGTTTGAATAAAAAAACTTAATTTTTCTTAAATAAAATTTCAATTTCAAAATTTATAAACAAATAGACAGTCTCTTGGAGAGTTTTTTTCTTTATGAGATCTAATGTGACTTGATTATAAATTAGTTAGGTTATAAGGTGATTTATGAATACTAGGTTTTAATAAAAGAAAAGGAATTGCTTGTAAGATTGTTTAAATATTGTTAATAAATTTTTCTTATGTATTAATGTATTGATTTATTTAAGTTTTTTTATTACAAAAATATTATAGTTATACTATGTAAGTTTATAACATAACTAGTATATAATTAACTCTTTTCATTTAAAAATTTATATATGATATTATATATATTTATTTATTTAATATCACATTATACTTATTTAATATTGCGTTATTATTGTAAGTTTACAATCTTTGCATATTATAATTATAATATTGTTATTTTTTTACCATTATTGATTTGTTAATTGTCTGAATGTTTTTATTTTTGACAATTTAAAAAAATATTATATAATTTAAATTGTTTCAAATTATTTAATGTTATTTAATTTTTTATAACATTATACTTATTTAATGTTACGTTATAATTGTAAGTTTACAATTTATATACATTATAATTATAATATTGCTATTTTTTTTACCATTATTGATCTTTTGATTGTCTAAACATTTTTGTTTTTGATAATTTATATAATTTAAATTGTTTTGAATTATATGAGATTAATTATTAAATAAAAAATAAGCGCATTAAGGCTTTCCCATTTAATAGTGCCTATTTATAGATAAAACTATAAAATAGGATTTCATTTTAAAAAGTAATCTAGAATTTCTAAATTAATTTCAAGGGAGAAAAAAATAAAACCAAAATAATTAAGGATAACAACGAGTCCACACAGAAATGGGGACCCCATCTCCATCCCGTCCCCATCCCATCTCCATCCCCATCTCCATCCTTGCCAATGGCAGATACGGGGATCTTTATAAAGATTTTTAACAAAGGCTAAAGATAGCCTCCGTCCCCATATTCATGGGGAATAATAGGTTTCTGTGAGTATATGAAGCCTCCATCAAATATTAAATACATAAAATGTAAACTTATATTTTTTTGTAAATTAAAAAAAAAATGGGAAAATTTTGTAAAAACTCATACAAGTAAATATGTTACACATACAGTCCAATAAAGCAATGTCTAGCTACAGCAAATACACACTGCCATTCACGTCCTATAAGCCCGACAGCAAGTTCATGGAAAAAAAAGAGAGTATAAACTGCCATACATGTCCAACGACAAGTTCATAGAAAAAAAAAAAAAGCATAAAAGAAGGGAAATTTAAAACAAACAAATACATAAAATAATTTAGCAAGGAGCAAATGCATATACATCCATTCCATCTAGCAAGGCAAAGGTAACTCTGCAGTAACAACTTAAGCTTGATCAACAACTTTAAGTTGAGAAAATAACTTTCTAAAACAAGTACTCTAAGTTATTTGAATGTAATTATATATAATCCAAAAAAAAAAAAAGCTAAGTTAATTTTATATCTTCATAAGTAATTTTGATTCCTAACAATTTCTAAGAGATATCACTCCATCATTAGAAGAACAACTTTACAAAGATTATAGAATCTGAAGTATACATCTGAGCTACTTGTTGACTTCCTTGACCTCCTCTAAATCCGTAAGTGATTAAGACACAATTGCACCATAAGTCAAGGTAAACAACTCTGCATTCTACATCAATTCAATTTCAAAGATTAGAAACACACTAACCATCAATAAGAGCATAATAATCCATTCGTTTGCCCAACAAAATGCATCAAATGAAATGAAATTAGACGAAACTATCAGATTCTACATAAATAAAGCTACGTTCGTTGTAATTTTCTCCAAAAACAAAAGAATTAACACCTCAAACTATTTGCCTCCTCTAGTTCTACTTTGTTTTCTCACTCCTTTCCTCTGCCTCTCTTTCCTTTCTCCCTCTTCCCATCCTTATACTTTGAGTGAATTTAGAACATATTACCTTGATAGAGTTGAAAGAGATGCAAACTGCAGTAGCCAGTATGAGATGATTAAGGACTAATGAAGTGAGGAATGGAGTAGGTGCACCATGCAGGGAGAAGGACCTAGAGTTGGAGCCTTGGAGTTGGAGGCGAGTGGAGACAAGCAGCCACTATCGAGAGCTTGAGGAGATGAGGAGTAGAGAAGGAATTTGATGGTCAACTAGAGCTATTACTAAATGAGCTGATGTTGCACTTGCGAATTTGTAATTGCAATTTGCAATTGGCCAATTGCTTTATTAAATAGGGTTTGTGAAGACTAAATTAGGTTTAGGAACATTAGAAAAAGAATTGGGCTAAGTAATTTAGATTGGATTGGTATTTATATTAATCAATTAAGTTGGTTGAATAAAAATTAATTGATAATATATTTATAAAAATATATAAAAATAAATTTATATTTTTTTATTATATATTGATCTCCATGGATCTCTATATGATGGGAAAAATTTTTTATGATATTAAAAATAAATAAATAAATAAATAAATAAAAACCCTATCTTCACCTTACAAAAAAACAAAGAATATTTTTAGAACCTTCACTCCTGGAGCAGGGATCCCGCGAAGCTCCACGATTCTAGGAGGAAATTGTCATCTCCAAAAAAAACATGCCATTGGATATTCCTTGAAAAACGACCAAGCCCACCACATTGTCTCTGCACTACACGTGCCAGAAAACAGTATACTTATGGCTAATGCAAGGCAACCTTCATTAACACGCCACCTGTCGATTCTAATTTCCACGTCACCATTTTTCAATCGCAGAAAAAAAGGGGAAACTTTGGTAAAATATAAAAATCCGAAAATTTGGTAAAATATAAAAATCCGAACACCAGACCCAGACCAAAATCCAGTCTAAAGAGTTGCGAAAAGAGCAAGATCAAGAAATTGGGGAAGAAAACAATGAAATCGGAGACATTGACTCTTGTTCTGGTGAACCTGGCGGGCATCGTGGAGCGAGCAGACGAGTCTTTGCTCCCCGGCGTCTACAAGGAAGTGGGTGCTGAATTGCACACGGACCCGATCGGGCTCGGGTCGCTGACCTTGTTCAGATCAATTGTCCAGTCTTCCTGCTACCCCATTGCCGCCTTCCTAGCGGTGCGCTACAACCGAGCCCATGTAATTGCTCTTGGTGCGTTTTTATGGGCCGCCGCCACTTTCCTCGTTGCCCTCTCCTCCACTTTTTTTCAGGTAAACATCACAAAGTCACTTGCTTTGGTTCTGTTTCTGGGACTCGCTACATTTCTTGATTCGTTTGGAAGCTGGCAAAGTGAGGGAAAACTAAGTGCCGGCATTTAGGGATTGTGTAATCCTTTCCTGGTTATGTCAATTGAGTTGAATTTCTGAATTGGTTGTGTTTGGAAGCATTATAATAACATATAGGATGCGTTCGTTAAACTTTGTGTCTTGATTGGCGCATAATTTTAATAATACCATGTGATTGGCACTTAATTTTATTAATTCCCCTTTTTTTTTTTTTTTTTTTTTTGACATGTAGAGTTAACATAATATACCAATGAAGAAGAGTTGGGGAAGAATTGATGAGAAAAAAAAAAAGTTCGAATTAAATTCTTAGTCATTTGGCTATTGGTGGGCAGGTAGCTGTATCCAGGGCTCTAAATGGGATTGGCCTTGCAATAGTTGCTCCCGCAATTCAGTCTCTTGTTGCTGACTGTACTGATGATGGTAACCGCGGTGTGGCTTTTGGGTGGCTACAACTCACAGCCAACTTTGGTTCGGCAATTGGGGGGCTTCTTTCAGTTTTAATAGCACCAATAACATTTCTCGGAATTCCTGGTTGGAGAATTTCCTTTCATATTGTTGGACTGATCAGTGTTGTTGTTGGTATTTTAGTCCGCCTCTTTGCCAATGATCCTCACTATTCAGATGGTGGTAGAAAAGCTAGCAGTCAAGTTTCAAGTAAATCCTCAATGGCAGAAATGAAGGACCTGATTCAGGAAGCAAAAGCAGTCATAAAGATTCCGTCATTCCAGATTATAGTAGCTCAAGGTGTCACAGGTTCATTCCCGTGGTCAGCATTGTCGTTTGCACCAATGTGGTTGGAGCTACTTGGCCTCTCCCATAAGAAAACTGCAACGCTGATGGCCTTGTTTGTCATTGCTACTTCCCTTGGAGGCCTATTTGGGGGTAGAATGGGGGATTTTCTCTCTAGGCATCTCCCAAATTCTGGAAGGATAATTCTATCTCAGATAAGCTCAGCATCAGCCATCCCTCTAGCAGCAATTCTCTTGCTTGTTTTACCTAATGATCCGTCAAAAGTGGCACTGTTTGGTTTGGGTTTTTTCATTCTGGGTTTTTGCATATCATGGAATGCTCCAGCTACAAACAAGTAAGGTCTCTCAGACTTACTTTTTCTTTGTTCTGTTGTAATAGTTCTCTTTCTAGCTTTTTAATATGTCGAACATTTGAAAGAAAAAAAGTTTACAGTTAGATGGGAGTTATCATAAATTAACCAAATCCACTATGAAAGATGCACAACTAGGTCATTTACTTGAATCCTCCACGAATATTATAAAAAGATGGCAGCATATAGGACTTAGATCAAATGTTATACGGGAGAATTAGCATTTCCAACAGTACTTGGTCCCAAATGTCCAATTAATCCTTAATAGAGTAGCACTTTGTTTCTTTTTTTCCTATTTCTTTTTTATGTACTAGAACAAGTGGTTCAGGCTTGAGGGGGGAAGGGGGAGCATAGGTTTGAACTTCTACCATGAGGGTGTGGAAACCTTTTATACTAATGACAAAGTCACTTCCAACTACCAAGGTTCCACAATAGAGTAGTACTATAGGCTGGGAAATGACATGAAATTTTAAATCGTGAAGTGGTATGAGGGGCCAAATGAGTGAGAGATGAGGGCTTCAAAGGGGATTATTGATGTTGTTGTTAAATTGTTAGTGATAATTACATTTCCCATGCAGCCCCATATTTGCGGAGATAGTTCCAGAAAAATCCCGAACAAGTGTTTATGCTCTAGACCGTTCTTTTGAGTCCATCCTATCATCATTTGCTCCACCTGTGGTTGGGCTACTGGCTGAGCATGTCTACGGTTATAATAATCCTCTTCATAAAGGATCCAGTGAATCAGAAGAAATTGCTACAGACAGAGGCAATGCTGCATCTTTGGCCAAAGCACTCTACACAGCAGTAGGACTTCCAATGGCTCTCTGTTGTCTTATCTACTCTTTTCTTTATTCCACCTATCCAAGGGACAGAGAAAGGGCTCGGATGGAAGCATTAATAGAATCAGAAATGCGAGAGATACTGACCAGTCAGTTGCCTGAAGGTGGAGAATATTCTCAATCTCAGCTCTCAAAGACAGAAGAATCATATGTTAGGGATAGAAGTGTTATTGAAGTGGAGTATGAAAGTGATGATGATCATGATACAGATGAAAATGATGAGAATGCTTTTCTTTACCGCCAGTTGACATTCTCAAATTTAGGTGAATAGACTGATATCTTAATTGTGTCAATGATGATAAGACATTCTTTCCGGCAGATAATGTAATAAAAAATTTCCATTTTTCATCTCCAGGTGTATCAGGGAAAACAAAAACAGAAATGTAAAAAGGAGAAAAACTGATGAAAGCTTGAAAATATTTTTTGAGGATCTCAGTTTGGTAAACATTATTCATCTCATGACTGATTGTCAGCTCAAACAAATTAAAAAGCAACTATACAGATCAAAGAGTAACAAAAGATATGCAGACTTGTACTTTTGGAAGACGTGAAATATATCATATATACATCTGGCTTTCCAAGCCAAGGTTTTAATTACTTTTAAGGATGTCATACAGAGTGATATAACGAATGTTTAATTGGGTTTTCTGGCAGAGAACATCACAAAAAGTTGATTCCTCGTACAGGTGAAATCAACTAGTCCACAGGTTCTGCAGACTTCCTCAAGTTCACGTTCAGATAAGAAGATCTGGTTGCCTGAGATTGCGGTCAAATTCTGCATAAGACAAAGCAAGTCTTCACCATCAGCCATTAAAGAGGAAATAATGTAAATGTTTAAATGAAGCTTCTTGGATAATAGACAGAAGAGTATGCATAGCACACAGATGAAAGATTAATCGCCACACTTATGGCCCAAAACAGGAAATTATTATGAGAGGACATTGGCATGAAACTTTTCCTGTTGACTATAATTCTTGCTCTATTGTCATTTAAGTTCGAAGATGAAACAGCATACCTCCCGTAAGATCCTTACAAATGGGTAAAAGGTGAACGGTCCATCAAGTACGTAGGTTGTAGCAACAAATACTCCCCCAGGTTGGAGAACTCGACTTATTTCTGCTACCTACAAATGACATGGGTACCAAATCATTGAATAATCAAAAGAAGGTAACTAGGAAGGGTAAAACAGATAAATTTCTGGCTGTCTTTTATCATTTTGTGTTTTTTAAGAAAACTGAAAGTATAAATAAAAGGAACCAAAACGTGGAACCATATATTCATTACCGAATTTATACACACACATGCACCTCAGAATCAGCATCCTTAGAGCTATAATCCAGTTTTAACACAAATATTATGTTTTCCTTCTTTTCTTTAATCCTCCACAGCTTCATCATCATTCAACAAAAACTGAAACAACTATCTTACGTAAATCTGAAAAACCATCTCAGATTTTGTTCTTTAAGATGCAATCATACAAATGCTCTTTCCAGGGAAAACTTCTAACCAACTCCAAATTCTCCTATTATTCAGATACTCTTCGCAATACAATCACATAGTAAAGAAGTACGATATTATTCAACTTCTGTCAATATTTGTTTTCCTTTAAGCATGTCTATTGTCGCAAATTGTTTTATCTGATTTTTCATAGGGAGAAAAAAAAAAGGAACACATGGTAGGCCACTACTTCAAAACATATCAAAACTCTGTTTGGACCTACTTTTATAACCATGACAAGTCATTTTGGCAGAGCATTATCAACAAATTACTAGTTCAACCATAGAGTGAAAGGCACAAAGCATGTGCCCCTTGAGTGCATCATACTTGAAGATGAAAGTATTAATATCTTCTCTTTCAAGAGTCACCCTAAGACGAGCCTAAGTGCCTTGTAAAACTATAGTTAATAAACTCAATGTCTGCCAACAGTTAGGTCAACTGAGCAAGTAAATTAATAGTTCTAAAACTAACATAAAAGAAATGCTTACAGCTGTTGTCGGTGAAGGCCAACAGTGTATAGCTGCTCCTGCATGCACAGCATCAACTGAACTTGAAGCAAAAGGAAGCCTAGAGATGTCAGCTCTGACCAAGGTAATTTTCCTTCAAAACGAATTAAATAAAAGGAATTCCATCATAGATGATATCCAGATAATAGAATGAAGAGTCAAAGACAATATCATGGAGATTTTATCCAATAGAAGGCATGATTTAAGTTAAAGCTTGGATACTGTACTCTTTGGGAAAGTTCTCTTCCTTCTCAATGAATTCATAGCACTGCTGCAGCATGTTCTCAGAGTAATCCAGAGCAACAACATGCGAAAACAGTCCACTCTTGGCAAAAAGTCTTGAAAACAACCCACTACCACAGCTAGCATCAATGATATTTCCACCTAAAACTGGCTCTAAATAATTCTTCATCATTTCAAACTGCAATGAAAGTTATTTTTTCTGTTAGTTACTCCACCATTAACGAGAAATGTCAAAACCATAATATAATGAAGCAGGAAGATTGTTCCACCAGCTTTTGAATCTAATGCAAGCAACTCAAATATGTAAATGGTAAATATGATGATAAATGTACTATTTATGTCTATCATTCATTGGCCAGTACTGACTACCGAAACAAGTCTGTCTGTTCACCTGTATATTGGTGAAATTAATTAAGAAGCAGGTATTGCAAGATTCTGTAGAAATATTTTTTCCTTAAATTTCATATCGTAAATCATAAGCAATGGAAGTTCCATACCTAAAACTATACTGTTATAATTACAAAAAGGGACAAAGGGATGGTTCCTTCATATTATGATCCAGATGAAGTGATTTTAGTTTCATCATCCAACCAAAGACATTTAACTAACTAAAAAGGCTGCAGACTCAAGGCTTTTATAAGCTAAAGCACTCCAAAATCAATAATCAATAATTAAAATTTAGCACTAGACTAATATTGAAGAAATGTAAAATGAAGGTACTATCTTCTTTCTTACCTCTTTCTCTGGACCCGGAAAACCACCCCATATGAAGTTCTGACGCCAACCCCTCTCATAGAGGAATGATATCAATGGAAGCCTGATTCAACAAATAAGACATCATAAGAAAATTAAAATAAATTCTAACTAAAGTTTTGACTTTGTTGTAGTTGAGAACAAAATTGTAACAATATCAATAATAGATACATTGGTTCCTGGATGCACAACAAACATTCTTACATAAACATCATACAGGAAAAAATCTTCAACGTCAATCAAAGTCATGAAAATTGTAAAGAAGAAGTAATCCACACCTGAAAAACTCAGTGGTGAGGGAAATATATTCCCCATATTGTTTGGACCCACTAGCAGCCGTGAGGTCAATATGCGATTCATTCCCAGAATAAGTCTTCTTGCAAGTGTTACATTGTAAGCTAGACCCAGCTGAAGTTGCTCTGCACCATACCAAATTCAACCACTTCAAACACCAAAAAATTGAGCATGATATGTAAAAGCCATGATTTCAACAATTACTCACAGGGATAGAGCCGGGCCATCCAATGTTAGTAGGTTATAACATATGGGACAAGCTAAATTTTTTATGCCCGCACCGACTTCCTTCTCAACCACAATAGGATCCTAAACACAGCCAACAGATTGGAACCCAGAAAACGAAATTAAAACATACGGAGAGAAAGAAGAAATAACATCATTCTAAAGTATCGACCCATCATAATTTAACAAATTCATAATCCGAATGCTTGAATACCTCGGGTTTGGCCTCAACGAAGGCGGTGGAAGAAGCGCGAACTTTGGCGGTAAAACTGCGGCTGAAGATGGACGACAGCGACAAGGGTGGTTTGCAGAAGAAATTTCTCGAGTTTCTGCTGAGCTGAGCGGGTAGTGAGATGGGTGTGAATTTAACGGAAAGAACAGTGGTCATGGTGATGATCGGAAATTGAATCTGAGAAAAATGGAGCGCAGGGAAGGGGGAGAGGACGTGTGATAACAATAACCTGAAATTTAAAACAAAAATATGACGATGATTTCCGGCAGGCTCTGTCTGTTTCGGCTGTCTCGATTCTGCGGGAAATGGGCTTTCTTTCATTCGAGTCAAACTGGGCCGAAATGGATCTCCTCTGATTTATTACTCTTTCCATTTTTATATGTAATTTTGGATAAAATTTTTTTGAGCAATGATAGAATGGAGAAAATTTTGAGATGAAAATTTAAAATTAATGAAATGATATAAGTCATATAATTAAATTGATTGATATTTATAAAATATTATGGGTTTTAAAAGTGTTTATTTTTTAATATTTTAAATAACACAATAT
>BPVZ01000097.1:513260-523963 GCA_020521535.1 Rubroshorea leprosula
TTGTTAAATAATATATTTGGTAGAATCAAATATTGGCACTAAAAGATGACACCATAATCACTATTTCATTGTTGCCATTAGTCTTACAGCTCATAAACATATGTATTTTTCTTTACTTACGGTTTTTCAAATGTGGTACAGACTCACTAACCTTTACCTACGACACATAAAGCTGTAAAAATATAACCACAATCACAGCTAGTAGCTAGATATCTACAACTACATTGCATATACTTACACTTGACTTGTTACGTTTTTTTGCCATATAGCTATGGATTTTTTCTGCAGCCATATGGAAAGTTTGCTGTGTAAAAATAGAATTAGATAATACCATTTAACCAATTTTCCACGGTTTATGTAATTAATTATTTAAAAGGTGGGGTCAGATACTTGCAAAAAAAATGCCCACCTAGCAGATTCAGATGCTGCTGCATCTGTTAAGGGCCCTCAGTTGAGCTGCCACTAAACCATTTGGATTGAGAGAGTTGAGGAAAAAGGGAGGAGAGTGAAGGAGAAGTCTCTCCTCTCTCTTTTTTGGATAAAGTTATTAAGGAAGGGGGATAGAGGGAGAGGTAGATAAAGGGGCCATGAATTCCCTCCAAATCCTTTATTTTTAATCCCTCTAAGTTAAGAAGATTTAGAAGGATTTAATTTACTTTTATTTTATTTTTACTCTTTTTCAAAAATGTAATTAAAATTTCTATTTTAGTTTTAATTTTAATTTTAATACATAAATTTATAAAATTTTAATTAATTTTATAAGTATTTTTTAATGTATTTAATTAAATAAAAAAAATAAAATCTTCCTCTCCATCTCCTTCCTCTTTTTTTAATCTATTTAAACAAAATTAATACTAATTTTTTACTCTCATATTCTTCCCTCTTCTTCCCCTCCCTTTCCTTCACTTTCCTTTACTAATTTTTATCCAAACATATCTAAATAGTTAATATTAAGAAAAAAAAGGAAAGCAGTTTTTAGAGTTCAGGGTACGCAGAAACTTACATGTTGCTGCTTTGGTACTTCTGATGGACTGACAGTTTCATATATTGTGGAACTCGGTTCTTCATTCTTTCCCTGAATCGTGCCACAATATTATTCAAAACAGTTCGAAGGGAAAAAAACAAAGCACTTTATGATGGTACCATTTTCAAAATTTTGGAAAAAAATATAATTAAACTGAAAAAAAGATTTTTTCAGTTTCCAAAACAAAGTAGAATTTTGCAGCAAGAATTTAATTTTGAAAAAAAAAAAAAAGAATCAAAGAACTCTAACCAAATAAAATTTCCACATTCAGTATCAAAATTTAAATGAGAAAGAAAAAAAAAAAATATTACTAAACGGTTAATAGGATTCTATTTGGTATGATTTTCTTTAATATGTTTGTGGGTTTTTAGATTTTAGTTTTGGTTTTAGTCAATTTTGCAATTACTAAAAATCAAAACAAAAAACAAAAATTAACAATTTTTTTAAGATGAGTTTTAACACTAATAACAAAAAATATAAACTTATTTAATAATATTAAGACTTTTGTTTCTTATTTCTCTATTATTCATAATAATATATTATAAAAGCAAATAAAAGTAAATGAGGTTTATAGTTAAAGCTGCAAAAATTTATAAAAACCAAAAACCACAACTATAGTACATGAAGCCTAAGTTTCTATTTCTCTAGTTGAGCAAACTTACCCATTCACCTCCTTGCGAAACCTGCAATTTGTCAAATCTATTTTGATGCTTCTCCACTTCCCTTATTTGCCCCTGAAACCCAGCTTCCCACTTAAGATCTCTTACTTCCTTCTTCAAAGCTCTTACTTCCGCCTCAAGCTTGGCTTCCCTTACTGCCGCCTCAAGCTTGGCTTCCCTTACTGCCGCCGCCTCAAGCTGGGCTTCACTTACTTCTGCCTTAAGCCGAGCTTCACTTACTTCTGCCTTAAGCCGAGCTTCACTTACTTCCGCCTTAAGCCGAGCTTCACTTAAGTGAGCCTCAAACCGAAAGTCCACACTATCTTTCTCTAATTGTTCTAATTTTTTCTTTAATTCTGCCATTTGAGTCTTCCTTTTTAACCTCCATTCCCTGTCCTGAATACATCATAAGTACTCATATGTCAAAACTTTATGTTTGGTTGGATGAAATTCATATTCCTTAATCAAACCTTAAACATCATATATAGCAAATAAGAAATTGCATGAGGAATAAGTATGTAGCTAAAACAATCGATAATAGTTGAATTGAGAGGATGTTTGATACAATTTTTTCAAACTAACAATTAGCTGTTTATCTAATATGACAATGAATAGTATTATTTGAATTATTAATTATAACAATTATTAATGGTTGGATTCAACAAAACTGCTAATTGTTAGTTCCTTATTGCTATAAGCTATATATAAGCTACTTGAATTCTCAAAAGGGGCATGGTATTGAAAAAAGTTTAAATGGCAATTTTGGTCCTTCAACTTTAAGGTTTTGTACAGTTTTTATCCCTCAACTGTTTTAAGCACTATTTTTGTCCCTCAACTCTAAGAAATGCACTTTTTTAGTTTTGCTGTCAATTAGTCCATTAAGTATATCCATATATGCACATTTTATAAGTTCAAAGACTAAATATATAGATATATATATAGACAGACTTAATAGACTAACAGAGAAAAGACCAAAAAAGTACTTGAAATAGTTCAGGGCAAAACCAAAGTTCAGGGACCAAAATTGGTATTCAACCTTGGAAAAATGATTTGGAAGACATTTAAGAGTTTTTTGAAGAGATTTGAGATTGGCTTTCTAATAATGTAACTTTATCTTAACAGAAAATTTTTCTTATCTCCTCTGTAGTTTTTCCCTCACAAGGATATTCCACAATAATAGGGGTTCTTCTTTGTTAATTTGTGGTGATCTTTTTCAATAATTGACCTTAGTGTGAGTTAAATTCAACAATTGCTATCAGAGCTTAAAGAGGAGTGAGATGCGAATCACAACAAATTTTTCACAGTTAACTCAAGGACCCAAGGTGATTATGATATGGTGGGTGACGTGTTCCATGACATGAGTTGAGTTGCTAATTTGAAGGTGGTTGCCAGTTTGATGGACGTGGTTGAGGATGTTGCATAGTCATGAAGAAAGCAAATTTGGATGAAGCAGTGGTGGTGAAGCAATAAGACTTGTGGGAGGTTGCTACCAACAAAGGAATTTGCTGTGAAGATATTTGATGATGATGAGGGGAAGTTGTTTGACGCACTCCATGAGAGATGAAATCAATTTCAAGAAATCGCAATTCAACTTCAATAAGTAAGCCGATTCAATTAGTTTACTCAATAAATATTATTAAATTTATTTTATTAATTATAAATTATTTTTATTTTAATTGATTTTATTTTTAAAATTTATTGAAATCACTTTTACATTAATCAAAGTAATTCTTAATTTTAAAGACTTTATTCTAAAAATTATTAATTTTAAATTAATTTCATTCATTAAATTTATTAATATGCAATATCATACAAATTATAAAATTCTTTTTTCTATTTATTAATTTTAGTCCCAAATTTGCTTGAGAATTGTTTTAATTTTAAATTGATTTCATTCATTTTAGTCATTTATTTTATTTTCAAAATCAAATTGATTTGATTTTAAATTAATTTCACTCTTTAAGCTGAAATAATAATTTAATTTCAAATTAATTTTATTTTTTAAAGTTAATTCAAATTACATTTAAATTAATTTAAAATTTTTCATATATTTGTATTAATTTGAATTTAAATAGATTTTACAATTTAATAATTATTATATTATCTATAAAATAAATGAATAAATATAAAAATTAAAAAAGAGAGAGAGAGAGAGAGAATATTAAAAATGAACTTATTCTGGTCTATAATTTAAAATCAGTCAGGTTTAATTACTACCAGCCAAATATCATTACCCAGCCCCTTTTTAAGACCAATTTTAAACAAACCAGTTAAATTAACCAATTCAGTCAGAATTTCAAAACAATGTTAATTCCATTTAATTTATTGCATTCTTTGTTTTGCTTAGAAGAGTTGATTTATTTTGTATGAAAAAAAATTACAAGGCCTCGCTAATGTGTAATTGCGTGTACGATTGGTTAGCTAATGTGTCAAGGTGAAGTGGGAATAATTACACAAAGGATAATATCAATTGTTGATACCTAGTAATAATTGGGTGATTAATTGAAAGATCACATGGATCACTCGCATGGATAAGAAAGAGAGCTTAGTGGTGGATGGTTTGCCATCACACAAGAAGAAAGAGGTTCAAGTTCGAGGAGTACTTCATTCAAGGGAGAGTATTCAAAGAATTCAAGATCAAAAGGGAGACTGTTGGGATTGTGCCTTGAATTCACGTGGAGATTTGAAATTTATCAAATAAAAGGAAAAAGGGGTAGAATGTTGCAAACTTCTAGAAACAGAAAATAATTTTTGAAACATTAAGCCTTGACCACAATTCCTCTGTGAGGTAGAAACTGTTTCTTACGTGGAGAGTTATTTAGTTTTTTTGGCTGACTTCAATTTAGAGTGTAACTAGAAGAATTTCTACTCCAACCCAAATTTCAGTAGTTGTAACCTAATATAAATGTGTTATTAGCAACTCTAAAATTATACTAACAAGAACTTGGTTGAGTTGGTATCCACTACCTTAAAAAACTTGATTTTGGGTCAAAATCCAAAGTTCAAATCTATTTGCTAACCCTCTAATATAAGAAGAAAAAAAAAAAAAGAGAGAGGGGAATAGCAACTCTAAAATTATATGTCTACAAACATCAAGAGTGGTGTGGTTTAAACCCACAGCACTGGGGTGATAAGAGTGTCTCCATTCTCTTTGGATATTGAGATAGTGAGATTCCTCTATCCAATTAGAGTGTTGAGAATGACTTTTTAACCAATTGAGATTGAACTTCTAATATTATGACTCTTTCTTAATAGTGAATTTTTCTCTTCTTTCTCTCTGATTTTTCACTCACTTTGGAGAGTTTTTCACTTGAAGTGTTCTTCTTTCCTCCTTATAATTCTGCTTAGTTATTTAATCTGCTTACATTATTATATGATAATGCAGTTCATCAATTGGCCTAGGTTATTATTTGCTTTATTATTAAGAAAAGGAGGATTTAGTTCCCAACAAATTGGAATCCTTACAATCAAGCAAGCTTTTGTGTTTTTTCTTCACCAGCTTCCCTGATGGTTGGAGTTATGAAGAAATGTAGAAGACATTTTTGAAATTTGGCAGTACATGCAATCTACAGCCTGAAGAGCAAGGATAAAATAGGAAGCTGATTCAGGTTTGTGCAATTTCTAGAGGTGAAGAATGAAAAAGAGCTAGAGCGCTGCTTAGATCAAATCAGGGTTGAAACCTTTAAGTTAAAGGTTAATTCCTTGGTTCAGCTTGAACAATATTGGTCAGGGTGGCAGAGACACGTGATCTCTTAGAAGGGATCAGTGAAGGAGAGGGAGGAGCAATAAAGATGGATTTGAAAGATAGGGCTGAGAACGTTAGGTTAGAGAAGGATGGGCAAGAAGGGCAGTTGAGCTGAAGATAGGTTGAATGAGATAAGGCGTCAATAGGGATGGGGAACCACCAATCATTGAGATAGGAAATAATTGTGGGCTAACCCAAGATAGTAACAATATTGAAGGAAGGGAGACATCTTATAGAAAGGCATGGAAAGTGATTCCAGGCATGTTAAAGAGCGGATGGGAAGGGGAGAAAGAAGAAGAGATAAAAGAAAAGCAAAAAAAAGGAACAAGCTACAATTGTGAATAAATCAGGGACAAGAAGAACAAGAGAAGACAGCTAAATAAGAAGAATAATCTGGAAGAGGCAACACCATTTTTTTTTTCCAAGTATGTAGACTTCAATGGCAAGAGGATGTATCGGTGATCGTGGAATTGCAATTCGCAACAGGGAAATTTGCAATTTTGAGAGAAGAAATGTAACTAAACAGATGTGGACCATTGCAAACAAACTGGAAGTGACTGCTCAAGGCGATGAGGAAATTATTCAACGAATTAAAGGCATCAAAAACAGAGATACAAATGCAAGGAAAAAGGCTATGGGGAAAGAAAATGGTGGAAGGAAGATAAGTTGCGGTTTTAAATGATTACTAGACCTTAAGCCACGCTTCACAAGGTTTATCTGTATTTTTTTTTTTTTTTTAGATTTTTACTAATTATAAGTTTTTTAATAATAATTAACTATAAATACATCCATCTTAGAGTATTCTTTTTGATAATTAGTAATTTTAAATGCACTAATTCAAAGAAGAAAAAAAGTCTAAATGGTAACATGAAAAAAGATTTAAGTGTACAAATTAATCAATATAATATTAAAAACTAAAGACAAATTTTCAAAATTTGTTAATTTATTAATAAATTATAAAAATTTATCAATCATCTCTATTTATTCTCTCTATATTAATAAATTATTTGATGTTATTCTTTCTCTCCCTTATTATCTCCTCTACTATCTCTTATCCCTATTATTTACATATTTTTCTCAGTTTCTTACATTAAGATAGTATTTCTCTCTATATATTTCCATGAAGAACCTTCAATTTTTTTAATGTGTTTTATCACCATACACTTTCATCATTGTTATGTATTTTAATTCTAAAGTAACTTAGTGCTGGTATCTATCCTCACTTCTCTTTCTTTAACTTTATATTTTTCACATTATTTTACATTTTCATTAATTTTTTGGGTTTATTTCACCTTTACACTCTCATATTATATCCATCTATGATTCTATATATATTTATTTGCAAATCTCTCTATATTAATAATTTATTTTTATATTATTCATTATCCCTTAACCTCCCGTCTCTCTTGTTCTTGTTTAATCATTCGTTGCATATATTCTTTTTCCATCCCTATATATTTTTTTTAAACTAATTTGACTTCCTCTCTCTCCCTTTTTGTATATTAAAAATGTTTTCAAGTTTAAACATAAAAGGCACCACTTATTAGCATTATTATTTGGATACTTAATTTTTTGCATACCTTTAGTCCACCTCCCATTAAGTTTTATTAAGACTCCATCTCTCAGTTTTTTCCTCAAATTTTATAGTATTATATTTAATTCTCTACTTTACATATTATTCTTTCTTTGATTATCTTCCCATCTCTATCATTCTTTTTTACATATTTTGTGCATCTTAATCTATCATTATATATTTTATTTTTTACCCTTTTTCTATTTCAACATGTTTTCATTACAAAAATTTTATATCAAAACTTAAAAGATGTAACTTCTTAATATTATTCTCTTAGTACTTTTCACTTACCTTTACTCCACTTTTATCATTATTTTGTTTTTGGAACTCCATCTCTTAGGTTTTCCTCTTACAATCTAGCATTATATTTCTCTCTACAATACATTCTCTCTCTATATGTATTAGCAAATTGTTTGTTATTATTCTTTCACCACCCTAATCTTTCTTTCTATATTATTCTCTACCAGTCACTGCTTGCATCCTCATCTATTATTATGTCCTTTCTACCCTATTTCCCCCCTTCTCTCTCTCCCTCCCTCTCTCACACACCTTGTCTGTATTAGACATGTTTTAAGCCAAAACATGTGGCGTAACTTTTAAACAATATTCTCTAATTTTTTTTTCACTTATCTTTACTCTAGTTCTCTTATTATTAAATTTCCTTGCAGCTCCATCTTTTTTCCTCGATCGAGTTTTTCTAACCTATACTGTACCCTAAAGATACATTAATTGCACTTTTTTCTCAATAATTGTTATGCAAAAAAATAAAATAAAACAAAATTTGGCTTCAATTTTATTAACAGTACAATTAAAATTTATCAAGTGTTATTAGCGTTGAAAATGAAGTTAATTATTGTATTTTTCTATACACATTAATGAAAAAGAGATGCAATTAGACAAACCCCTTTGTATTAGTAATTCTCACTCTTTATTAGTATTTTATTTGTTTTTATTATTTTTACCATTATCATTTTACTTCTATTATTATTTCTTAATCATTCCTAGTATTTTAATATATCATTATTTATATATTATTTTACCCTAATTCTTGTCTCTTGCCCCTTCTCCATATTAAAAATATTTTATATCAAAACATAAATAACACAATTTCTTAACATTATTATCTTAGTACGTTTTCACTTACTCCACCATTTATTACTTTTCTTGAGCTTCATCTCTTAGGTTACTACTCATTTTATCATTATATATATTTTTACCTTATACTCACTTTAATTTTCTCTCTCCATATTAATAATTTATTTGTTATTATTCTTTCTTATTTACTCTTTGTATCTCTAATTATCATTATATATCTACCCTAATTTCCTTCTATCTTTCATTATCTATATTAGAACTGTTTTAGGTCAAAATATTTGCAAAACTTCTTAACATTATTTTCTAGTTCTTTTTCACCTACCTTTACACCTTAGGGGTCAGAGTACCCCTTCTACTCCTTTAAAAGTAGTGTTCAACTATTGCATTATAATCCTTTTTTTGGTTCTCTTTTTTCCCCTTTTTTTTTCTTTCTAATAGGAGTATTAACAGCCCAACAAAAGTCTTGATAAAATTTTAATATAAAATTTACTAACTTTCCTTATAATACTTGATAGGTTGAATTCTTATACATAATATGATGCTAATTTAGCTTAATCTTATTAATATTTAAATAGATTTAATGTGATTTTATTTAATTTTTAATTATTTTCATTATTTGTATAGGATATGACTTAACTTTTTAGAATCATTAATTTGGAATTAAATCACAATGTTTTACAAAGAAAAATGATGAATAAACAGGTGAAATTGAGGACTAAATTGCAGAATTATAAAATTGACTAAATCTTAAAATTCTGAGATCTAAGTATTAAAATGTAATAATTTTAGAAAATTGAGGACCAACACTATAGTTTTACAATTCTGAAAAGAACCAAAATTTCAAAATTTGATTGTGTCCGGCACCTTTTCTTCTGTCCCCTTTTAGTTGTCCCTTTATATAATTGTAACCCTAACGCTATATAATTGAAAAGATATCAAAGAAATATCAAGTCAAATCCTATAATAAGAAAGTCTAAATAAAATTAATAAGAAATCAACTCTTATTAAGGTTGGATTATAGGAGTAGTATTTAGTATATGGTAGATTTAAATTATTTTTTAACAGGCTTTTTTTAAAAAAGCCCATTGGGTATTTATTAAAAAAATTTTAGAGCCTATTGGGTATTTATTTAGGATTGTTTTAAACCTCAATGAGTATTTGTTTGGAAATTTTAAGAAAAATTTTGTTGTTACAACAATTTTATATAGATAGTTAAGATTAAGATGTTGTCCTATATAATGTTAAAGACTTAGGTGGGAGGCAGATTGATAATTTAAGAACCATGGATAAGAAAATTTCGGACATTTGATGAAAATTGTGTGACATCCCATACCAAAGTGCATGATCACAACTAGTAATATTGTCCGCTTTGGACCTTCAAAATGGGTCTCACAAATTTAAAAGGCCACGCTAGGATGAAGCTCTAGTGTTGTGCATATGGAGTTCTTTTTGAGTGAGGTGAAGATCTTTCTAGTGAATTGAACTAACCCTTAATAAGATCTCTACTATTTTAGTTGCCCCTCTAAGAATTGTTTATTAAGATCATGCAAAGCATGCTTATCTAGAAGATAAAAGCTGAAAATATGTATTGTTTTGCATCCATACAACCCTGTAACCTAAGTGGTCTTACGTATATTTTTAAATTCATAAACCTACTTTCAGCCAAAGGGCAGAGCATAGGATAGGAAGGATTTTCCTTTCCTATTGATTAAGCTGTGTTTTTTTTTTTCTTTTTTCTTTTTTCTCTGAGAGGAAGATGATGACTAAATGGACATACATATTCACCAGCCATATTGGTCTTAGTGTCTTACATCTCTCTTGCTTTCTTCTCCAGCGTTTGTTTGAGTTCGAATAGAAATCTTAGCATTCTAATCTTTCTTAGGGTTCTAATAGAGTTTGGTTGGTTTTTCAAATCTGATTCTAACCCATTATTTTCCCTTCAGCATCCTACACTTCGATTCCAAAAAGGTGAATGACCAGCTAAAAGCTGAATACCTAAAATTCAGCTGTGGGAAAAGTAACAACTAGCTTTCTCATTCCTTTTGTCATGGGGTGGCAACTCCATGGATAACGAGTTACACGTTAATGAGCTTGAAAAAAGCTTGAATCTTTGTACAAGTTAGAGGATTAGGGAAGGGTGTAACAGTATAGACTTTCAGAAAAGCCAATTAATGTTATAAGGATTGGTCTGCCAATGCATTGAATATGAATTTTCATTTCTTGGGTTCAGCAATTGGGTTATTTTTTCTTCTGTCACATTCTTCTCAATATTTTCAGAAGCCCAGTTGGCTATGTTTGTATCGCTTTTGAAGAGCATATATTTATTTTTATATATATATAGTGGAAATCTATTCACACACAAATCTTACACATCACACTTACACAAAATCTCAACTATTGAATAAATGTTGAATAATTTAGATTTATCATGACTTTTGAAGTGAAAAAAGATATTTATCTTTAATAAAAATAATAAGTTTGGTGCATAAGACGTGTGTTATTAAATTCCTACTCATATATATATATATATATATACATATATATATCAACATTTAATAAGGTAAATTTTTTATGACTTTTGAAGTGAAAAAAGATATTTATCTTTAA
>BPVZ01000097.1:637675-653808 GCA_020521535.1 Rubroshorea leprosula
AGATAAAAATTAAAAAAAATTGTCTTGAAATCTAAAAAGATTGTAGGGAAACCTGATTTGTAGCCAAAAAAAAAATAATAATAAAAACTTCTAAGCAAATCTTTTTTGAAGCAAAGAATTCGAATTTTTTAGCAAAATTTACTTAGAAAATTACTTTATTTTACTAAAAATCAAGTTTCTCTCTAACAAATTTTAAACTCAAAAATACAAAGATTTTACAATTTTTAACTTCACTTGAAAAAATGCTCAGCCAAACAGCCTCAAACTGCATCTTAAAACAAATCCACAATAGTTAAATGAAGATATCTTATACGGTATATAAATCCAAGTATATATATGAAGCATCTCTTTATCCGCTGAAGTGATTTCTGGAATATTTTTTTCTCTTGAATGAGAATATTCAGAGGACCCTAATACTCAAAATTGCAATGGCAAAAAGTAAAAAATTCATTTTTTTTCTTCTTTATTTAACAAAGGTGCTATGCCTTTCAATGTGCACAGATACATATACACCGGAAACAAATTCATTTAGGAGAAAAGGAAACAAAAAGTATAAGAACATCTGCGATGATTTGTCGTTGCTCTGTAGGATAGCTTCAAATTAATAATTTCATAAGTGAATGAAGACATAGTTTTCATTTTCTAGTAAAATATCAACTAGGCCTTTCTTAAGGCTCCTGAAGGCATTGAAATGTTAGAAAATCTGGAATATCTTGATTTATCTTGTCCAGAGCTGGATCTGTTTCAGGTTCAGCTGTAATCTGTGATGTGGGGAAAGAAAAACTAAGAAGTTCATAAAATTAAAGATGGAACCAAGAAGGAATATGACAGCAGCTCATACACCACAGTAAAATGGTGTTTGTGAAAGAATAAATCGTACTATCCTAGACATGGTGCAAAGCTTAATGACATGGAATGTTAAATGAATTTTGGCTAGAAGCAATTAATTGGAGTATTCAATGTTCTAAATAGTTCTACTACGATGGTAAAAAAATATGACACTGAAAGAAGCACGAAGTTGCAGACGACTGACTGTTGCCCATTTCATAATTTTTGAGTATATAGCATATGTCCATGTACCAAGCCAGAAAGGAAATAAGTTGAATGACAAAAGAAATGTGATTTTGTTGGCAATTAGTGGTTATTCTAAAGCTCATAGGCTTTATAATCTTATTACCAAGAAGATTGTTATCAGTCTAGTCGCACTCTTTGATGAAGACAGAATATAGGATTGGAATGCTAAGATGGCTAGCAAGCCATTGCTAACAAATTTTGATGTTAAAGACAATCCGTCACAGCAGACAGAAGTAAGACCGTCTTTGACAAAAGTGGAAAGGCAGCCAGAACAGAGTCAACCAAAAGCAACAGAACAAATTTCGCCAGCAACTAAAAATGTTAGCTATCCAGCAATCAACTCACCTCTAAAACACGCCAAGAAAAAGCCAGTTTGGATGCAAAGTAATGAGATATCAAATAAACCTAAATCTAATGATCAAGTCACCCATACAAAACGATAAATTATAAAAAAATAAAATTAAAAGAATTTTTTTATTAGAGTTACAAAACTTATAAAAAGAAAAAACTACAATCATAGTATACAAAACCTAAGTTTCTATTTCTCAGTTGAGCAAACTTAGACGTTCACGCCGTAGCAAATCTGCTTTTTGTCAAGTATGTTTTGACCCTCATCCGCTTCCTTCGTTTTCACATCAAGATTCAGATCTAGAAGTGCAATATCATTCTTTAATTGTTCGATTGCCTTGTTTTCATTCTTCTCTTTTAACCTATATTCCCTATACTGAATATACCAAAGTACTCATATGTCAAAACTTTATGTTTAGTTGGATGAAATTCATATTCCTTAATCAAATTTTAAAATTTGGGTAAATTATACAAACGTCATGCATAACTAATAAGAAATTCCGCAAAGAATAAATATAAAGCTAAAACGATAGTAACATAAAAAAAAAAAATAAATAAATAAAAAAAAGGGGGAGAAAGAAAAAGAGAAGCTAAAACAGTCAGTAGTAGTTGAATTGAGAGGATGTTTTGTTGGGTTTTTTAAAACAAAGAAATGGAGAGAACCGAGAGGAAGATGGAAAATAGAGCATAAGCTGAAATGGAGAGGAGTACAATAATCACTGTCTAGTATTTCTTGAGTGTGCTCGCTGTCATCTTGCTTCTTTGAGTCTTCAATCGTCTCATTCTCAATGAACACCACATCTCTGGTTCTTATTAATTTTTTGTTTTTCAAGTCCCATAATCTGTAGCCATACTCCTCATCATTTCAGCTTATGCTCTATTTTTCATCTTCCTCTCGGTTCTCTCCATTTCTTTGTTTTAAAAAACCCAACATGGTATCAGAGCCCTATTGATCTTTGAGGGACTGTGAGAGAGTTAATCGAAGCATAACCAAAACCCACCTCTCTAAATGGATTCCAGTAGGTTCGTTTTGAAATCACTCTTCCATTTTTTAGCCAAATCACTTAGCAAGTGGTGATGAAGGCATATGGTAGGCCCACTATAGCTCAAGATCAAGCATAGTGAGGAGATGGTGTGAAGAGGCAAGCTGGACCTACAAAGAGAAGGTGTTGATGGATTCTACAGGCAACGGTCCAAAGGGGAAAAGAATGTCTGTCAAGGGTGCTGCCTGAGAAAGGAAGAAAACTCAGAGCATGCATCAAGTCATGTTCACTAGAACAGAATCTGATCATTGTGTTTATGTTAAGAGGTATCCAGATGGTGATTTCTTGATACTTTTGCTTTATGTGGATGACATGTTGATTGTTGGTCATGACACAAAGAAAATTGCAGCCTTGAAGACTGACTTGAGCAAGTCCTTTTCTATGAAGGATTTGGGTCCAGCAAAGCAAATTCTCGGAATGAAAATTTTTCAAGATAGAAAGAACAAGAAGTTGTGGTTGTCACAAGAAAAATATATTGAAAAGGTGCTTAATAAGTTCAACATGAGCAAAGCAAAACCTGCGGGCACTCCACTTGCTAGCCATTTCAAACTTAGCACAGAGCAGTGTCCTGCAAGCAAGGAGGAAGCAGAATACATGAAGAATGTGCCCTATGCTTCTGCAGTTGGTAGTCTAATGTATGCTATGGTATGCACAAGGCCAGATATAGCTCACGCAGTGGGGGTAGTGAGCAGATTTTTATCCAATCCTGGCAAGCAACATTGGGCAGCAGTTAAGTGGATTTTCAGGTATCTTAGAGGTACATCTCACATGTGCTTATGTTATGGTGAGCATGAATCTTTACTTAATGGCTATAGTGATGCTGTTTTGGGTGGAGATTTGGACTCTAGAAAGTCCACTTCATGATACTTGATGCTTTATGCAGGGGGAGCAATTTCATGGAAGTCAAAACTACAGAAAAGTGTTTCATTATCCACTACAGAAGCTGAGTATGTAGCTCTTTCTGAAGCAGGAAAGGAGATTGTATGGATGAAGACGTTTTTTGAAGAATTGGGTCTTAAGCAAGAGAGATTTGTGCTGTTTTGTGATAATCAAAGTGCAATTTACTTGAGCAAGAACCCACAGTTCCATTCCAGAACCAAGCATGTTGATTTGAGGTATCATTGGATACGTGATGCAATTGAAGAAAAGGTGCTTGATGTTGAGAAAGTTCACACAGATGACAACAGCTCTGATACCATGTTGGGTTTTTTAAAACAAAGAAATGGAGAGCATTTCGGGAGGAAGATGATGAAAAACAGAAGCTGAAATGGAGTTGGAGTCATATACTCCTCTCCATTTCAGCTTCTGTTTTTCATCATCTTCCTCCCGAAATGCTCTCCATTTCTTTGTTTTAAAAAACCCAACATGTTTGGTATATAGTGATTTCAAATTAACAATTAGTTGTTTTATCTAATATGATAAGTTGATAACAGATAGTATCATTTGAATTATTGTTAACAATCATTAATGATTGGATTCAACAAAACTGCTAATTGATATTTCGTTACCACTACAAGCTATTTGAATCCCGAGGAGGGATGTAGTATTGAAAAAATGATTTAGCTTAGATTAATATTGGGTTTCTAATATTGTAACTTTATCTTAATAGAGAATTTTTCTTTTCTTCTACGTAGTTTTTTTTTTTTTTCTCATTTAGGAGGGTATTTCACGTTGAATTAGATGTAAAGAAATTTTTTAAGAGTCAACTCAAGGACCTCAGGTGATTCTGATGTGGTGGGAGACGGTTTGGTAATTTGGGTAAGGATGCGGATTTAAAGGTAGTTGCCAATTTGAAGAAAATGGCAGGGGATGCAACGGATATGTGGAGAAGCAAATTTGGATGAATCAGTGGTGATGACAAAGGGATTTGTTGTGAAGATATCTCATGATGGTGAGGGGAAGTTGTTTGACGCATTCCATGGGAAATGAAATCAATTTCAAGAAATGGCAAATTGACTTCAATGAGTAAGGAGAGTCAAGCATTGATCAAAATGGTGAGGTAATTCCCAATATTCTACAACTCGGCCTAGTGATTGACTCATTTTTGTCATTGGATCTGGTTCAACCAAATGACTTAATAAATATTATTAAATCATTTTATTAATTATAAATAATTTTTATTTTAATTGATTTTATTTTTAAAATTGGTTGAAAACATTTTTACGTTTATTGTTCAAAGCATTGTCACTCTATCTCTTTTTGATGGTTGCAGAAGGCCTAAATGGTATCATCTCTTCGATGATAGCTCCTCACAGGGTATTTGAAGGCATAGAGGTGGGATTTACTTGGATGCAAGTGTCACATCTACAATTTGCAAACACACCATCCTATTACCATCCTGTTTGGGAAAGCAACAAAGGAAAATGTATGGGTGACAAAATGTTTCTTGAGAATTTTTGAGGTTGTGTATCTGACCTTAAGATCAATTACAGGAAAAGTCAATTGATGGGGGGTTTTTGTGAATTAGGATTGGAAAGCTACAATGGCACACATGTTAAATCATAAAGAAGGAGAGATGCCTTTTGAGTACTTAATTAGGCATTCCAGTGGAAAGTAATACAAGGAAGATGGCTGCGTGGAGACCCTTGGTTGAATCTTTAAAAAGTGGTCTGGTTGGAAAGGTTGATACTTATCTTTGGTGGTCAAATTATACTCCTTAATTCCGTGCCATCAACTCTACCTGTGTTCTTCATAATAGTATACTTTGATACCTAAAGGAGTTATCAACATTCTCGACAAAATTAGAAGGGGGTTTCTATGCAGTAGGAGTGAGGGGAGGAAGAAAATTAATTGGGTCCAATGGGACATAGTTTGTAAGAGCAAGAAAGAAGGGCGATTAGGTGTGAAAGACCTTAGATTATTTAATTTAGCTCTAATAGGGAAATGGTGGGGTAGATTGGCGGCAAGCAAATAGTGTTTTTGTAAAAGGGTTTTAGAAGCAAAATATAGGTGCACTGGACATAACTAGTTTAGTTGGGTGAGGGAAGGTAGGAATGTAGGGTCTTTGCAGTGGAGAAATGTATGCAACTTAAATGATGTTGAATCTAAAAAGAACCGAGTGGACAATGGGTTTAGATTGAAGCTTGGTGAAGGAAAGGACGTTGGTTTTTGGACGGATTTGTGGGTGGGGAATGAGTTGTTAGCTAAAAAATATCCTAGGCTGTTTTCGTTTTCAATAGGAAAATACAATACAATCTCACAAATGGGCTATTGAAACAATGGTGAATAGAGCTGGACACTTAAGTGGCGTTGCAGGCTATTCTTATGGGAAGAAAATCAACCGTTGGAATTGAAGAATGCAATTAAGTGCATCAAGTTACAACAAGGAAAGAAGGATCGGTGGAACTGGATTCATGATGAAATGGAAAACTACACAGCTAAATCAGGATATCTAATGCTAATAGAAGGCCATCAACTTGACAATGGATGACCCCACAACAAACTTTGGATTTCTGCACTCCGAGCCAAGGTTAGTGCTTGGCAGCTACTACAAGCCAAGTTTGCAACTAAAATATTCTATTTCAAAGAGGTATTTTGACTAATATTGAACAATTAAAATGCTGCATTTTGTGATGGAAAAGACGAGGATGCTAAACAGTTGTTCTTACATCGTAATTTTGCTTCAAGTGTGGAACATGTGTCTACAATGATGGGAAATAGTCTCAATCACAGCTGAGGGGATTCTTGAGGCATTTCAACAGCAATTTTCATTATTCAAAGATTACAAGGTCACAGAGGGTTGGGCAATTATGTGGTGTTCAATAATTTGAGCATTATGATTGGCTAGCAAACGAGAGGCTTTTCAGGGACAGAGAGACAAATGAAGTCTAAGTTTTGGAATTGGCACAACTAAGAGCATTTCATTGGACCACAGGGAAATCAAAGGTACTAAGGTTGGGTTCAATGATTGGATATTGGAACCCAATGAGTTTGAAAATATGAATTGGAAGCAATGTAAACATAGTAGCTAAAGTGTAAGGGCAGGTCTAAGATCACTGATCTCCACCGAGCCTGTTTAAAATCAAAGCACAACTAGAAATCTCAGGAGAGGCATTCCCTGAGAAACGTATGGGTACTACATTTCTACAACATCTGACAAATGAATCAGGTGATACAGAGTCTAGATGGCAGTCAAGAGTATAACATATCAATTGTGCACCACAGTTTTCTACCTCAACTTATTGCCAAAGTTGTTGAATGTCTCCTCCCTGTTATATTTTATAAGTGATTGATAGAATTTAAAATTGAAAAAGTAATTTATTTGTGGACATTAAAAGGTTTTTTTTTAAGCAAACAATGTAATTGACTAAATAGTACAAGATGCATTTCAGTTAACAATTTCATATCCATGGGATAAAACTATATTCTGAGCTCTCAAGACAAATTACTGATAATCTTGGCAATCACTCATGTGATACTTCTTTAACTTGGGGTCAGAGTAATCAAGTAAGTAAGAAGCCCTCTTGATGGGCAACAAGTGAAAACAAATATGGAAGATAGTCGAATTGAAGTCGAATTAAAAGCAATGCCATATGTACTCATAATGTTGAGTGCAAAGGGATGCTGACCATGGTAGAGAAAATAGAAGTATATAATAGTTAGGATTATATAACATATCAGCTTTGCATAGGTCATGGAATCAATAACATTCTTAATAACTAGCAAAGGTAGATAGTGACAGGATGTATCTACAGGATTGTAATTTTAGTCTAGAACACATAAAGGAAAATGACCTTTATTAAGTCAAACTATCAGATTACTAGCCCAGTGTGCAGCCAAATCCAAAAAACATCATTAGAAAACTAGTCCCCAAATCCTTTAATCAACTTTATGTGGATCAACAATTTAATTACCATCAACAAGACCGTTCACACTGGCTACTAAAGATGTAGATTGTTAAAATTGGTACCAAAAGAAGATGCAATTTTAGTTTTAAAGGCTAACTACTAGAGGAAATACCCCCACTTAACTCCTCGATTGTTTCCTTGTGACTCAAGTAGAAGTACAATTATAATGGTTTCCAGAAGAACTCACTGGTTGTGCAATAACCATCATATTTTCCAAGGAAATCCATGTGAATATAAGCAACAGCTCACCAATTAAGAGACCTTGGTAAGAGAACCTTGGCCGATTAGGTGATAGATGAACTTCAATCATTCTGCTTTTAAAGTTAAAATGGCGTAGTTGGCTAAATCTCTGCAATAATTAATAATAAAATGAGGAATAAAAGATACATATCAGTAAGGGTGAAAAGATTAAGCAAAGATATAGCATGCCTTTAATTAAAGGAGTGCCCAAGCTATCAAACTTACATGAAACAAACGAAGGTAAGTTGTTTCTACCCTTTTTTTTTTTTTTTTTTTTGATAAGCTTGTTTGTTTCTACATTTTTTGTTCTGATCAATTATTAGTATTGGTACTACTATTTTTACCTTTTTTTTTTACAAAAAAAAATAGACGACGGGCGGGAAAAAGATAGAGAACAAAAGAAAAACTAAAGATAAAGACAATCTTGACTTGCATTAACCAAGAATGGTACTTAATAGGATAGTTGGAAAACTGAGGTAAGATGGATCTACAAACTGCCTAAAAATATAAAAGCAGCACAATATTTCTAGGTGCACAACCGGTCAGGGTAAGTGAAATTTAATTAATCTCTATTTTTTTTAGGATAATGGCCAAATACATGTATTTTAAATTACATGTATTTTGATTATATGTATTTAAAATAAACAAATTAAATTCAAATTCACATTGCCAAACACAAACTAAAAGAATTGCTAGCAATTTTGTTTACTTTCTAATTCTATAGTTTTGGGCTGTTTGGATTGCTTGAGTTTGGTCCCTACGTGTTACTCCCTCCCACGGTACAAGGTTGCTATAACCTTCTAAAAATAAAATTCTTTTTAATCGATCTTGAATTAAGGATTGGTGTTTATCAACTGTTAGTTTTAACATTGCAATTTAAGAGTAGTGGTCTTACCGTTAGTTTTAATGCGGCATGCATAATTTTAGAATTCTTACTGACTTTTCTTTGAAGCAGTGCTTGATTGATTTATTGCGTATTGGCTTCTGAGTTTCAAAACAGTGTCTGATTTTCTGCGTCCTCTAAATGCAATGCCTAATAAATGTTTGTTTAAATGCCTGAGTGAGTTTTCCTTCTATTTTGATGTCCCTTCTTCATGGTAGTTTTGATCTTTTTTACAAACTTAAAGGTAGATTCTGTCTAAACAGTATTTGTTGGGTTTAATATGATCATTGATATCTTTATTCATTTCATCATCCCTATGCATGTAGGAAGTTAGCGAGAATATAAAAGACTATAAATTTTAAATAAAAAACAGAAAAAAAAATTTTGAGATTGCAGGTAGAAGGAAGAATAATTTTTTTTTTAGAAGAAATACAATATATATATATATAAACCAAAAAATATAAAGGTTTAATACCCAATTTGGTCCCTAAACTTTCATTTCTAAACTTAGCTCGTCCTTTAACTTCAGAAAGCACACAAATCGTCCTTAAACTTTATTTTTTCGTAATCCAAATGGTCCTTCCGTCAACGGAACTGCATATCTAGCACATTAATCTCCACCAATTACCTTTTTCAATTTTCAAAAGTTTACATGGAAAAAACACCACACCCAATTGATGACATGGCAACAATTTCATGCAATGTCTCATTTTTTTCCCCTTCAGCCTTCTAAATAAAATAAAACAGTGGACACACATGTCATTGTCTTTCTCTTTATCTATGTAGACTCCCCTTCTAGATTCTACTTCACTTCACTATCTCTTTCCTTTTCCCCTTTAACCCTAAATCCTTCGCAACTTTCAATCAACCACATGATCCTCACACCGATCTTTGTCGTCGTGTTGGAGACCTACATCAGTTTCTTAGATACGGTGACGATTCCTAACCCATGCTCCACTAGCGCCTGTCTCCCTTCCATGCATATGCATTCGTAGAGTAACTTAATCAGAAACAAAATTTTTTTGCTTTTGGATCTGTTAGAGTCTAGTAAGAGCTCGTTTAAGATGCAAACGACGCCAAACTCTATCACCTTGAATCGGCTATTCTTTGACTTTTCTAAGATCTCAATTACAAACTCCAGCACGCATGTGTTGGAATAGGCCCAACACCCAAACAGGGCTGTGCATAGGCCCAACACCCAAACAGGGCTGTGCATAACGGGCCTAGGTTACTACCCATTAGCCCAAGCTGAAGGAGCATCAGTACAAGCACACCCTTGTGACTAGCGCCACGCGGGTCAAGGGGAGGCTTACACGTGCAGGTGTATGTCAGCACCAAGGGGCTATAAATACCCCCAACTACCTCCGATGAAGGTAATTAATCTCTACGCTTCTCTCTCTGCAATTACTCCTTGAGAGCATCTCTCTCTAGAATACTGAGTATTGCTGACTTGAGCGTCGGAGTGTTTTCCCCGAGGAAACAACCTCGGGATTTTCAGGTGTAGAAGCAGCTGAGGACTTCAACAATGTTGGACTGCGAAGCTGCCAAAACATTGGCGCCGTCTGTGGGAACACGTACAAGGAGTCGTGTAGCTTTACTTGCTGAAAGATAATATGGTTCGTACCTTTACAGGAGGTCGCCCTCCAAGAAATGAAATGGACGAACAGGAGGACACTCACGTATCCGAGCCCGGCTTGAATGACTTTAGGCCAATGCCAAGAAATCTTTTTGTAGGAGGAGCCGAACAGGATCACCTAAGTGAGACATGTGATGAAAGAACACCAACTGGGTATGCAACCCAGCCCAAACAGTTCCAAGTTCCAACAGGAACAAGGCAAAGACCTGCCAGACCGTACAATTCACAACGTGAAGGACCTGAAAGGTCAGCAGAACCTGCTCGGACAACCGAGCTCGAAGAGAGAACTAGAGTTCTCGAAATGGCAATGGGTAAAATCCTTGCCCGTTTAATTCTTGATGACCCCTTGATTCCTTTGCTGAACAGAGATGCACAACCGGCTGTGGTTGTTGCAACTCGAAACTCCCCCGCTCTCAGCAACATAGTAGTGCCGACTAGGCCAAGGGGAAGCGGGAAGTTGAATATCGAGCCCAGCTCGTCCAAACATAGTGAAGAACTGATGAGAAAAAATGCAGACCTTGAAAGACAGCTGCGGGACATACAAAAGTCTATTGACGAACTGAAAAGTCCCAGGTCACATTAACAGACTCTGGATTTGGATAGTGCACCACTAAACTTATCCATTACGGCAGAGCCGTATCAAGAGGGATTCAAAATTCCCCACCTGGAGACATATGATGGCTCGGGTGACCCTAATGAACATCTGCACACCTATCAAGCCATCATGAGAATCCAAAACGCCAATGATGCCATGATGTGCAAAGTGTTCCCAGCAACACTCAAGTCAACAGCCAGGAGATGGTATCACAAACTCCCTAGACATTCAATAAATTCATTTTCCCAGCTTGCCAAGCTATTTTCTAACAAATTTGCGAGCCAAAGGGAGATCAAGCGCACAGCAACCGAGCTGATGCAAGTTAACCAGAAGGAAGGGGAATCTTTGAGGGATTACATGCAGCGGTTCAACAAAGCCACCTTGGACATTGATAACGTCCCAGACACGATCTGCCTGTCCTCCCTGTTACATGGGTTGAAGTGTGGCCGGTTTCTAGACGACCTGCTTGAAAACCCACCAAAGACGTGGAACGAGGTGAATGACAGGTCGGCCAGCTTTATACTGTCAAAGGACTTTCAGTCGTCCAAGTGACGAGCTGATGACAAGCTGAACAAAGGCCAGGAACAACAACCGAGAAGAGAAGAAAAGAAGAAACAGAAGGTCAGTGAGCAATGGGGGAAACCAGTTGAGTTCCCGAAATATGCCAATTACATTCCTTTGACCTTACCTAGGTCTCAAATCCTGGCACAAATCCAGCACTGGGTTAGGAGACCTCCACCCCCATTGCATGATTCCCCGAGGGCAGATAAGAGCAAGCATTGTGACTACCATCGTGTATATGGTCACAATACAGAGGATTGCCAACACTTGAAGGACGAGTTGGAGTTTTTGGCTCGTAACGAAAAGTTAGAAGGGTATGTTCAGAATCCTCACACCCAGCAACCCGCTCAAACCCATTTTGTACAGGCGTACTACCGACCTTAAGGGCAGAGGTACCAGCTCGGCGGGACGCAGGATGTATATCAGGATAACCAGTACCCTTCTGAGCAGGGCAGAGCATACCGAGGACGTCCGTTCAACAGGAGAGGACAAGGACCGAGAACTACTGCCCCAAATCAAAAAGACAGGAAAGGGGTAGGTTATGCTGGAATACCCCCACCCTCTGGTAACATAAACATGATATCAGGCGGTGTTCACTCCGGGGGCCAAAGCGCCCGAGGCCGCAAGGCGTATGCACGCCAGGTGATGACAGTTAACAAAAACAGGCCTTTGAAATGCCCATTTGAAGAGCCAGAATGGGAACATGCCCCCATCACATTCAGCCCGGCAGACTACAAACGAGCAGAAGGAGAACCTGACATTATGATGCCCCATGCAGATCCCTTTGTGGCAACGGTTCATATAGGCAATCATAATGTCAATAAAGTGTTCATTGACACTGGCAGTTCACCAGATATCCTATACTGGAGTTGCTTCCAAAAGATGCAGCTAAATCCGAGCTCGTTGCGGAAGCATGAAGGCCCAATATACGGGTTCGATAACCAGCCCGTCCCGGTTGAGGGAGTTATTACTCTTCCTATATATGTGGGCTCAGAACCTCGCTTCAGAATGGATTCCGTCACCTTCCTGGTCGTTAAGATGGAATTAGCTTTCAATGCTATATTAGGAAGAGCCACCATGTGCGAGCTGAAGGCTGTTATCTCACAGCCCCATCTCTGTATGAAATTCCCAACTCCTCAGGGGGTAGGAGTGTTGAAAGGAAATCAGGAGATGGCCAGAGCCTGCTATCAAGACACGTTCAAGAAGGTCGAGCTCGCTGCAGCCCCGGCAAGTGTTGAAGGTCGCAAGCCAACCCAGCCCGGTCAACAAACAATGAGTATATCGGACATTGAGCATCGACCTGAGAGCGTTGAGCAGAAGGCAGAGCCAATAGAGCCAGTGGAAATAGTGCCTTTAAACCTGGATGTGCAGGAGAGAACAGTGAAGATCGGCACTAAACTCACAGAGGAAGAGCAGGCGGAACTTCTGAAATTTCTGAGGAATAATCAGGATGTGTTCGCGTGGACTACTGATGAAATGTTTGGCGTCCCAGCAGAATTAACAGTCCACAAGCTCAGCACAGACCCCACCAGAAGGTCGGTGGTGCAAAAACGTCGCCTTTTTGGCCCCGAGAAGCAAGCTGTCATAGATGAAGAGATACGAAAGCTGTTATAGGCAAGCTTCATCAGGAGAGTGGAATACTCTGAATGGGTGTCTAACCCTGTGCTCGTCAAAAAGCCAAACGGCAAGTGGAGGATGTGTATTGATTTCACCAACCTCAATGACGCATGTCCAAAAGACCCTCATCCGTTGCCAAATGTCGAGAAGTTGGTAGAACGGGCAGCTGGACATGAACGGATGAGTTTTCTAGATGCCAGCTCGGGTTACCACCAGGTCCAGCTGTTGTTAGACGACCAGGAAAAAACTGCTTTTTACGCTGGTGACACAATATACTGCTATGTTATGATGCCGTTTGGCCTCAAAAATGCTGGAGCAACATACCAAAAGCTGGTGCAAATCATCTTTAAGCTCCAGATCGGCAAAAACATAGAAGTGTATGTAGATGATATGATAGTCACCAGCGTGCAAGTTGAGGATCACATTGACGACCTGGATGAAACATTTCAAAACTTGCGTCGAGCTCAAATGAAACTGAATCCTTTGAAATGCACGTTTGTTGTGGAATCAGGGAAATTTCTAGGGTACGTGGTATCCAAGAAAGGAATCGAAGTAAATCCAGAGAAGGTACAGGCCGTTCAACAGATGGAACCTCCCAAGACAGTAAAAGATGTACAGCGTCTGACAGGTCGAGTGGCTGCGTTGCACAGGTTTATAGCCAGATCGGCAGAAAGGTGCCTTCCGTTCTTTAAAGCTCTGTGGGAGCCTAAAAACTTTCAGTGGACTGATGAGTGTCAACGGGCGTTTGACGAGCTCAAACAGTATTTGGCATCCGCACCCCTGCTGTCCAAGCCTGTCGACGAGGAATGTTTATATCTTTATCTGGGGGTCACAGAAGAAGCGGTGAGTTCAGTGCTGCTAAGGGAAGAGAATAAGAGTCAGAAGCCTGTCTGCTATGTGAGCAAGGTGTTACAAGGTGCCGAGCAGAACTACCCGCTAGCAGAAAAGGTTGCTTTTGCTTTGGTTTGCACGGCCCGTAAGCTGAGAGCTTATTTTCAGTCTCATCAAATCGTCGTCTATACCGATTTACCATTGAGAAAAATACTGCAGAAACCTGAACTCTCTGGTCGGCTTATTGGATGGAGTGTCGAGCTGAGTGAATATGACCTGAAATTTCGGCCGCGCACAACCATAAAAGGTCAAGCCGTAGCGGACTTTCTGGTGGAGTGCACCTCAATAACTAACAAAGAGAAAGCACCTGAACACCCAGTCTGGGTTTTGTATGTTGATGGAGCAGCTAACATTGAAGGGTCGGGTGCTGGGGCTGTGCTATTGGGCCCAGATGGCTTCAAGTCTGAGCATGCACTGAGGTTTAAGTTTCAGACGACCAATAACGCTGCAGAATATGAAGCCCTCATTTACGGACTAAAGCTGGCATCCGAGCTGAAAGTACAAAACATTTAGGTTTTTAGCGACTCACAGCTTGTAGTAGGCCAGGTGAATGGCACCTGCGACATCAGGGATCCCCAGCTCAGTCGCTATGCCTCTATGGTTAACAGATTGAAATTGATATTTGCCCTCTTCCAAATTGATAAAATACCAAGAGTAGACAACCACCGAGCTGACGAGCTGTCAAAGTTGGCCTCCTCGCAGGACATTAACCCTCAGAGATCAACAATTGTCGAAGCACTGGATGCACCGAGCTACACTGACTTCACAGTCGAGTGTCAACTGCTAAGTACAGACCCCTCTACACCGAGCTGGACCATCCCACTCATAAATTATCTACAAAGTGGCGAGCTACCTGAAGACCAGTCTACTGCAAAAGTGATTAGACGCAGGGCGGCACATTTCACTTTGGTAGATAACCAGCTCTACAAACGGGCATCCTCTATGCCCCTATTACGCTGCCTTACCCCCTACGAAGCTGAATACGCGGTGAGGGAAGTTCACGAAGGAGTATGTGGCACGCACATAGGTGGCAAGACTTTAGCTCGGAAACTCCTGAGGCATGGTTATTACTGGCCTACTATGGTCGAGGACGCGCTGAACTATGTCAAAAAATGTCCGACCGGCCAGTTCAATGCTGATGATATACACATGCCAGGTACCTAAGCCTGTTCTAAAGATCATGCAAACTTCCTGTTTGTCTATAAACTCAGCATAAATATCTTCCTTGAAACAGGAGAAATGCTATCATCTCTCACGTCTCCCCGGCCCTTTGCTCAATGGGGTGTCGACCTGCTCGGCCCCTTCACCAAAGGCAAAGGAGGCTGCACTTTTCTAGTCGTTGCAGTGGATTACTTCACTAAGTGGATAGAAGCTAAACCATTGTCCACGACAACAGAAAGGAAAATAAAAGAATTCTTGTTCAATTCAATATTGTGCAGGTATTCTTTGGTGACTTAGGTCATAAATAAACGGTATGCAAACGTAGTGTAGCTCAGCTCGGTTATCTGTGTGCAGGTTTGGCATACCTAAGCGGATCATCGCCGATAATGGGCCACAGTTCTGAGCAGCAGCACTGAGATCGTTTTGTAACGACTATGGCATTGAGCTCGCCTTGACGTCGGTATATACTCCACAATCTAACGGACAAGCCGAGTCCGCCAATAAAATCGTCTTGCGAGGCCTCAAGACACGTGTTTTAGCTGCACATTCTAATTGGGTCGACGAGCTCAATAAAGCGCTCTGGTCTTGTCGTACTACACCCAGCTCGACCACGGGTGAAACCCCATTTAGCCTGGCCTATGGAGCTGAGGCCGTCATCCCAATGGAGGTGGGATTGCCATCTGATCGAGTAGGCTGGCATGACGATCTCAGCAATGAGCAACTATTGAGAGAAAACCTAGACGTCGTGGAAGAAATCAGGGAGATGTCTAGAATAAGAAACATGGCGCATCAAAGTCGTGTGGCAAAATTTTACAATAAAAGAGTTCGAGCTCGCCAGTTTCAAGTCGGCGATCTGGTTCTACGCAAAGCTGGATTGACGAATGCTTACCTGCACATGGGCAAGCTCGCACCTAATTGGGAAGGACCTTATATGGTCATTTCTATTCAACGACCTGGGTCTTACCGGTTAGTAGATTTACAAGGTCGTCCATTACCATTCATTTGGAACATACATAACCTTAGAAAATTTTACAGTTAAGGGTTAACTTTACAATTAGTGTGTATGTATCAACGCTAAGGCCGTCATGGATCAATTGTAAATGACATTTCATAAAGAAATCAAAACATAGAAAGTTCAAAAAGGAAATTCAATTTGTATTTCATCAATGACCATTTACAGTTGGAGTACATGACATATAACGTCATTGATCAATACAAGTAAACAAAAGAAAATACA
>BPVZ01000097.1:668210-679115 GCA_020521535.1 Rubroshorea leprosula
TTGACATACAATTTCCTCTCTTTTCTGGTAGAGAGCAGGCATACAACTGAACTACAAGTTGAACAACAGCAGTGACCCTATCTAGAAAGTAAAAACCTGACAGAGTGGCAAGATTCTGAAAATAAATTAATGTGCAAAACAAGGGTTGTTAAATGTTAGTTGTGAGACATCAGAAGAAATCCTGGAACCAAAACCAGAACCATATATTCTTGAAACTAACAAGTTACTATGTCTAATCATTTATATGTTACCGTGTCTAATCATTTATATTAACATGGACGTCTGATCACATAATAATAATGGTGGATGTCTGATACCATTTTATTTTAGTGAACAGCACAAACATGTTATGAAATCCTAAGATTTTATAATTCCATATTGATGAAGAATTGAAGAAACTAAACGAATTAAAGCGATATCTAATTTCCATCAAGTGATGGACCGCAAACAGAAAGAAGTAGATGCAGGAGCATAAAGTGGTACATAAAAGCACTTACACGTACATGTTTGTGTGATTTTCATTATAATGTATATGCAATATTTTCTCAATTTTGTACCATATGATCATTTGTTTAATTCAATTTCATATACACTAAATTATGAACCTAGAGCATCTTCAATGATTTGAGATAGAGTGACAATTCCAATTTGTAGACAATTGAATGTCAAGAAACTGGACAATGTGGGTGATAAAGAATTGCGCACAACTGCAGAATCAGTTAAATGAAGGGATAATTTCAGTTGAGAAAAAGGTACAAAGCAAAAATCCACATATGATCATGCACTTTCTCCTCCCTTTAACATGATGGTTTTTAGTTAGTTGTAGATGTCTTATGGACAAAATTTTTATATAGTGAAAAATTCAGCTAAGATTGGCAAAGTCGTATTCTAATTATTTAGTTATATCTTTAGTCAATTTTTCTTCCAAACAGAAGTTGGAGTGCTCTGATGCCCATTCAGTTGCTTTACTCTTCCAAGAGCAGGTTCTACTTGAGCAGCCTAAATGATCAAGATTATAAGTAAATCTGGTATTTTGTTTGTGTGAGATAGGTGTTATAGTTTGTATTGTGTAAGAGTATACTTGCTATATATGATATGTTTATACAAATTGGAAAGAATGTATTGTGTAAGAGTATACTTGCTATATTTGATTATGACCTGGTAAGGTTAGAGCCTATGTATATTGTTGATCATTTGCGAAGAATATTGACTTACAGATTTGATTTTTTGTTACCTTTAGTTTTACATGCTTCTGAATTTAAGATGTGCTCAATCTTATGGTTGTGTGGTTCAAGTTCTCTTTGCATTTAGACAGGTGAGAGATTGATTGAGAACTTTATAAGCATTGGAATTTTATTATTTGCAAAATGACTTGAATGTGTTAAGGCTTTCGCCTAAATTTGACTTGCCTTATTTTTTGCATGTCTACACTATAGTGAGACAGTGACTGCAAGTAACAAAGAGAGGAATTCCAGTTGCCTATCAAGATAGTCCTCAAGTGGGCACACATCGTAATCATCCACAATTTCTATTTTCTGGGTTTGTGACTGTTATTACTTCTCTCCATTAAACTGCGAAACTTAATAGGTTCATCATATTTATATATAGAATTGTTTACCAATTGCTTATCATATCCTTGAATTTTTTTTTTTTTTCATGGTGATCACTCTTGATTTCACTGTGAATGGAATTTGGGATAGAAAACTTTACATTTTCCATGTGGTCGTTGTCCTGGATAACTAATAAAAATAAAAATAAAATAAAAAACTTTGTAAAAGATGCAAGGTATGGATTTATGTTAGCCTTTATTTTTTATTTCATTTTTTCTTTGATTTTTTTTAAACATGATTGTGTAAAACATGCTAATTATTATCAAAGCAGAATATGATTTAATGAAAATTATTTTGTTTTAGTTCTGGAAATGAGATAAGGGATGGATCACCGTCAAGAGGTGAGAGAGAAATAGAGAAGCAGATCCATAATCAGACTGGATATGCTCATAGGTTGATTATGGATCCACTGCTACAAAGATATCTTCCTGTTCCCGGTGCCAAATTGGAAACTGCTCAAGCTTAGGTCCTTTTCTCATGCTTTCTATTATTTGCACATAATTTTTTCCATATTCAGATTTTGATGTTAACATCTAGGAATGCATGGAGTAAAACTTGCAAGTTACCTGTATCTATTTCTGAATTATATGTAAATGGCATGTTACTTTTAAAGTTCACATTTGTTTCCCATGGGTTTATGTTTCCATTAGTTTACATCATATATGGAAATTAATTATTAATGATCACAGTATGGATTATTATATGCAGGAGACATACAACAATACGACATCATTGATATCAAACAGCTACAAGAAAATGGCCTTTCTATCTGGCCCCTTCTATCTAGCTGAACAGCAGGAGTTGCAGAGTTGGCTTTTGTTGGGATTAGGCCCAACACCTGCTTCGGGCCACATGCAGCAGACCCAGTTATACACCCACAAGCCCAAGATGAGGAGACATGCCCACGTGGGCAATAACACGTGGACCAATTGGATGAACACATGCTGAGCTCATGTCAGCAATTGGGGTTATAAATACCCCTAACTACCTTCGATGAAGGTATTTAATCTCTACTCCTCTCTCTCTCTGCAATTACTCTTTGAAAGCATCTCTCTTTAGAATTTCAAGTATTGCTGACTTAAGCGTCAGAGTGTTTTCTCCGAGGAAACATCCTAAGGAATTTTAGGTGTAGAAGCAGCTGAAGACTTCAACAGTGTTGGATCGTGAAGCTGCCCAAACATTTGGCGCCGTTTGTGGGAAACTGAATAAGAAGTTGTGTAACTTAACCTGCTGAAAGATAAAATGGTTCGTACCTTTACTAGAAGTCGCCCCCCGAAAAATGAAATGGATGAGCAGGAGGACACTCAGCTATCTGAGCTCGGCTTGAATGGTTTTAGGCCAATGCCGAGAAACCTTTTCGTTGGAGGAGCAGAACAGGATCAATTAAGTGGAATAGATGATGATAAAAGAACACCAACTAGATATGCAACTCAACCTGAACAATTCAAAATTCCAACAGGAACAAGGCAAAGACATCCCAGGCAAGGCAGTTTACAACATGAATGACCTGAAAGGTCAACAGAGCCTACTCGGACAACCGAGCTCGAAGAGAGAACCAGAGTTCTTGAAATGGCAATGGGTAAAATCCTTGCCCGCCTGATCCCTGATGACCCCTTAATTCCTTTGCTGAATAAGGATGCACAGCCAACTGCAGTAGTTGCAACCCGTAACTCCTCGGCTTTCAGCAACGTGGTGGTCCCAACTAGACCAAGGGGAAGTGGGAGGTTAAACCCAGAACCTAGCTCATCCAGGCATAATGAAGAGCTGCTAAAGAACGTTGACCTCGAAAGACAGCTCAAAGATGTGTAGAAGTCTATTAACGAGCTAAAGAGTCCTAGGTCACGCTAGTAGGCTCTTGACTTGGATAGTGCCCCCCTCAACTTGTCCATCACGGCTGAACCATATCAAGAGGGATTTAAGATTCCTCATTTGGAGACATACGATGGCTCCGGAGACCCGGATGAGCATTTGCATACTTACCAAGCCATTATGAGAATCTAGAACGCCATGATGTGTAAGGTCTTCCCTACGACCTTGAAGTCAACGGCCAGAAGATGGTACCACAAGTTACCTAGACATTCCATATCCTCATATTCTGAGCTCGCCACTCTGTTTTCGAACAAGTTCTCGAGTCAAAGAGAAATTAAGCGCACCACTAGCGAGCTGATGCAAGTTCATCAGAAGGAGGGAGAGTCTTTAAGGGACTATATGCAATGGTTCAACAAGTCCACTCTGGACATTGATAATGTCCCAGATACCATCTGCTTATCAACTCTGTTGCATGGCCTTAAACCTGGCCAGTTTCTAGACGACCTACTCGAGAATCCACCTAAGTCGTGGAATGAAGTAAATGACAGGTTGACAAGTTTCATACTATTCGAAGATTTTCAATCTTCCAAGAGATGAGCTGATGATAGACAGGGTAAAGAGCCCAACAGCCTGAAGGAAGAGATGAAAAGAAAAAGCAGAAAGTGGGCGAGCCGAGAGGAAAACCGCCATCCTATCCAAAGTATGACAATTACATTCCCCTGAGCTCGTCAAGGTCTCATATATTGGTGCAGATACAACACTAGGTCAAAAGACCCCCTCCCCAAACACATGATTCTTCACGAGCTGACAGAAGCAAGTATTGTGACTACCACCGTGGATACGGCCATAACACAGAAGACTGTCAAAGCCTGAAGGACGAGCTTGAATTCTTAGCTCGCAATGGAAAATTGGAGGGGTATGTACAGAAGCCTTACATTCGGCAGCCCACCCAGACCCATTTCGTGCAAGAGTACGGTCGATCTCAAGCACTTGGATATCAGCTCGGCAACAATCCAATTCCTTACCAGGCGAGTCAACACTCGTCCGAGCCGAACAAAGCATACAAGGGACACCCATTCAATAGGCGAGGGCAAGGACAGAAGACATCCACACAAAGTCAAAAGGACCACAGAGGGGTTGGATAAAGTGGAATACCCCCACCATCTAACACAATCAATATGATTTCTGGTGGTATGCATTCAAGAGGCCAGAGTGCTTGAGGTCGTAAGGCTTATGCTCGCCAAGTAATGGTGGTGAACAAGAATCGCCCTCTTAAGCACCCATTTGAAGAAGCAAAATGGGAAAATGCACCTATTACATTCAGCACGGTAGACTACAAGCGAGCAGACGGAGAGCCCGACGTTATGATGCCTCATGCAGATCGTTTTGTGGCAACGGTCTATATAGGCAATCATAACGTCAACAAGGTCTTTATTGATACTGGTAGTTCACCAGATATCCTGTATTGGAGCTGCTTCCAAAAGATGCAGCTGAATTCGAGCTCGTTACAGAAGTATGAAGGGCCCATCTATGGGTTTAACAATCAACCCGTCCCGGTTGAAAGGGTAATTACCCTTCCCATCTATGTGGGCTTAGAACCACGCTTCAGGATGGCCTCAGTCAACTTTTTAGTCGTCAAAATGGAATCAACCTTCAATGCCATACTAGGAAGAGCCACCCTCTACGAGTTGAAGGCAATCATCTCGCAACCTCATCTTTGTATGAAGTTCCCAACTCCTCAGGGGGTAGGAGTGCTTAAAGGGAACCAGAAGATGGCCAGAGCTTGCTATCAAGATACATTCAAGAAGGTTGAGCTCGCTGCAGCCCTGAGAGGCTCTTCTAGAAATCACAGGCCGACTCAGTCCGATCACCAAACAATGAGCATATCAGATATTGAGCATCGACCTGAGGGTGTCGAACAGAAGGCCGAGCCAGTAGAACCAATGGAAACGGTCCCTTTGAACCCTGACATTCTAGAAAGAACAGTTAAGGTTGGCACCAAGCTCACAGCGGAGGAATGAGCAGAGCTTCTGAAGTTTCTAAGGGCTAATCGAGATGTGTTTGTGTGGACGACGGATGAAATGCCTGGCATTCCAGCAGAGTTAGCAGTCCACAAGCTCAGCATGAACCCTACCAGAAGGTCGGTGGTTCAGAAACGTCACCTTTTTGGTCTTAAGAAGCAAGCTGCTATAGATGAAGAAATACAAAAGCTACTACAAGCAGGCTTCATCAGGAGAGTTGAATATTCTGAGTGGGTGTCCAATCCTGTGCTCATCAAGAAACCAAACGGCAAGTGCAGGATGTGTGTTGATTTCACCAACTTAAATGAGGCGTGTCCGAAAGACCCTCACCCCTTGCCAAATGTTGAGAAGTTAGTAGAGCGAGCAGCCGGACATGAATGGATGAGTTTCCTTGACGCCAGCTCGGGTTATCACCAGGTTCAGTTGCTGCTAGATGATCAGGAGAAAATAGCTTTTTACGCTGGTGACGTAATCTACTGCCATGTCATGATGCCATTTGGCCTGAAAAATGCGAGCGTGACATATAAGAAGCTGGTGCAGGTCTTCTTTAAGCTTCAGATCGACAGGAATATTGAAGTATATATGGACGACATGATAGTCACCAATAAGCGAGCTGAAGATTACATAGACGACCTGAATGAAACATTTCAGAACTTGCACCGAGCCCAAATGAAGCTGAATCCCCTGAAATGCATGTTTGCTGTAGAATCAGGAAAGTTCCTAGGGTACATGGTATCCAAGAAAGGAATTGAGGTAAATCCAGAGAAGGTTCAAGCCATTCAGTAGATGAAGCCTCCCAAGACCGTAAAAGATGTGCAGCGTCTGACAGGTTGTGTGGCTGCGTTGCACAGGTTCATAGCCAGATCAGCAGAAAGGTGCCTCCCATTCTTTAAAGCCTTGCGAGAGCCCAAGAACTTTCAGTGGACCGATGAGTGTCAGCAGGCATTTGACGAGCTCAAACAATATCTGGCGTCAGCACCCCTGCTTTCCAAGCCTGTGGAGAGGGAGAGCTTGTACCTATATCTAGGGGTTACAGAGGAGGTCGTGAGTTCGGTTTTACTCAGAGAACAGAATAAACAGGAAAAGCCCATCTACTACATGAGCAAAGTTTTACAAGGCGTAGAGCAGAACTACCCACTAGCAGAAAAAGCTGCTTTTGCCCTGGTCTACATGGCTCGTAAGCTGAGAGCTTACTTCCAATCACATCAAATTATTGCATATACCGATCTGCCATTGAGGAAGATATTGCAGAAGCCGAAACTTTCTGGTTGGCTCATCGGCTGGAGCGTCGAGTTGAGTGAGTATGACCTCAAATTCCAGCCGCGCACAACCATAAAAGGCCAGGCTGTGGCGGACTTCCTAGTGGAGTGCCTTACGGCGACGGTGGAAGAAAGGGCACCAGTATACCCGGTCTGGGTTTTGTATGTAGATGGAGCTGCTAATGACGAAGGATCGGGTGCGAGGGCATTGCTAGTGGGCCCAGATGGCTTCAAATCCGAGCATGCATTAAGGTTTAAGTTTCAAATAACAAATAATGCTGTAGAATATGCAGCCCTCATATATGGTTTGAAGCTAGCATCCAAGCTGAAAGTTCAAAGCATCAAGGTTTTCAGTGATTCTCAGCTCATTGTGGGCAAAGTGAATGGGAGTTGTGAAATCAGGGATCCTCAGCTCGGTCGTTATGCCTCTATGGTCAACAGATTGAAATTAGGATTTGCCTCTTTCCAGATCGACAAGATACCCAGAGCAGATAACCAATGACCTGATGAACTATCAAAATTAGCCTCCTCGCAAGATATCAACCCCCAGAGATCGACAACTGTGGAGGTACTTGATGCCCCGAGCTACATCGATTTCACAATCGAGTGTCAACTGCTAAGCACAGATCCCTTCTTGCCGAGCTGGACTATCCCGCTCATAGAGTATCTGTAAAGTGGCGAGCTGCTTGAAGACCCATCCGCAGCAAAGTTGATTAAACACAGGGTGGCACATTTCACCTTGTTAGATAATCAGCTCTACAAGCGAGCAGCCTCAATGCCCCTACTACGCTGCCTTACTCCTTATGAAGCTGAATACGTTATGAGGGAAGTTCATGAAGCAGTATGTGGCACACACCTAGGTGGTAAAACATTAGCTTGGAAACTCCTGAGACATGGGTATTACTGGCCTACTATGGTCGAGAACGCACAGAACTATGTCAAAAAATGCCCGACCTGCCAGTTCAACGCCGATGACATTCACATGCCAGGTATCTGAGCTCATTCTAAAGTTCGTGCAAACTTCATGTTTGTCTATAAACTGAGCATAAATATCTTCGTTGAAACAGGAGAAATGCTCTCATCACCCTAGCCTTTTGCTCAATAGGGAGTCGACCTGCTTGGCCCTTTTGTCAAAGGCAAAGGAGGATGCACTTACCTAGTTGTCGCGGTGGATTACTTCACCAAATGGATAGAAGCCAAACCATTATCCACGACAACAGAAAAGAAAATAGAGGAATTCCTGTTCAATTCAATATTATGCAGGTATTCTTTGGTGGCTTAAGCCATTTGTACATTGTATACAAATATAATTTGTAGCTCAACTCGGTCATCTGTGTACAGGTTCGGCATACCTAAATGGATCATTATTGACAATGGTCCACAGTTCCGAGCCGCGGCACTGAGGTCGTTCTGCAACAACTATGGCATTGAGCTCGCCTTGACATCTGTATATACCCCACAATCAAATGGACAGGCCGAGTCCGCCAATAAAATCGTCTTGCAAGGCCTCAAGACGCATGTCTTAGCCGCACATTCTAATTGGGTTAATGAGCTCAATAAAGTGTTCTGGTCATGTCGCACTACACCCAGCTCGGCCACAGGCGAAACCCCATTCATCCTTGCCTATGGAGCTGAGACCGTCATCCCTATAGAGATCGAATTGCCATTCGACAGAGCAGATCGGCACAGCGATCCTAGTAATGAGCAACTTTTAAGAGAGAACTTGGACCTTGTAGAAGAGGTTAAGGAGATGTCCCGAACAAGAAACAAGGCACATCAAAGTCGTGTTGCTATATTTTATAATAAGAGTGTCCGAGCTCGTCAATTTTAGGTTGGCGATCTAGTTTACACAAGACTAAGCTCACTAACGCTTTCTCACATATGGTGAAACTTGCACCGAACTGGGAAGATCCTTATATGGTTATTTGTGTCAAGCGACCTGGGTCTTACCAGTTGGTGGATCTACAAGGTCGTCCATTATTATTCATTTGGAACATACACAACCTTAGAAAGTTTTACAATTAACATGTATGTTATTATCTTATTCAAGTTACACAACCTTATTCAAGTTATTGTCAATCAAATATAAATGGCAATACAAAGGGTAAACACAACAATCAATATAGAAATTGCAAAGGAAAATGTTCAAACTTGTATTTTCATCAATGCTTTTTTACATTTGGAATACATGATGAGTTGGTTCGCTGACCAATACAAAAATACAAAAAATAATACAATAGAAACAAAGAAAATCCTAAGCTAATCATCTGTCAAGTCAACGGGGATGGATGCGTCAATGGGCGCAGCAACAGATCGAGCAGGAGATGACCGATCTAAAGGAGAAAGAGCAGGAGCAGCGGCTGGCACGGGCTGAGAAGATGGGGGAGTGCTGGAAGGCTCCGCAGGCACATCCTAGGGCTCTGCCACCCAAGCATCAAAGCTTGGCAGCCCCTCTGTGTCTTCCCCCTCTTCCACAATAGAAGGGGGCCATACGGGCAGCCCCTCTTCATTGAGCTCCCATTTCAGCCTCACCCGGGTGTCAGCTGGAAAGGCGAGGCTCTTCCCTTCTTCGTCAATCTCCTCGCCCTTGAAGAAGGCCAACTCGTCGATTGGGAAGTCAGCCCGGTGTCGCAGCACCTTCCCACGAACCTCGTTGAAGATGTCTGTGGTGGTGTTGGCTGAGGCTACTACGATGGCGTCCTGGAACATGTTTGCTCCCACCAGCCACTCTGCCCCTTGTGCTCGGGCAAAGCAGACATCACGTTGGTGGTTCCTCTTGGTCTTCTCCAAAGACGCCTCAGCCCGGGCAACGTGCAGATCAGCTTCCAAGACCCTCTCCTTCAGGGTGTTTAGCTCATGCGGAGTCTTCTCTCTGTCAAACTCTGCCTTCTTAGCTCGGTCCTCTGCACGGCCGACCTCCTCCTTGGTAGCTTGAATGCCGCTCTCCTTCTCTAGTTGAGCTTTTTCAAGCTCTTCCCTCAGCTCGTTGACCTTGCGGGCCAACTCATCAACTCGGCTTTTCGCTGACGTCGCCCGGTTAGCCATCTCTGAGCTCTACAAACGACTGACCTCGTTAGCCAAACTGGCTTTCTCAGAGGCCAGTTGTTTGTAGTTCTGTTGCAGCTCGCAGTTCTGCACCCGCGCTTCTTGTTCGCACTCGAAGAGTGCGACGGTATAGCTGAATGCCTGCCATATTTATTCACTCGTCAGTTTATAGCACAAAATGATAAAATACAACAATGAGCTCGGCAAGTATACTTACATCCATCAGTTTCAAAAGAGCAGCATGACCTTCATGCTGTTAAACGTGCCCCTTAGCACGTTGCCGATCTGCAGGAGGCACAAAGCTCTGCATACCCTGTACCATTGTGGCCTGACAATCAGTTCTTACATAACTGAAGCCATCCGGGTAGGCAATCCTTGGCCTCACTACAGAAGACGAGGCAGGTGCTGCTTCAGCGACCTCACGTGCTGGCCCCTGGGGCACGTTAGCAGGCCACGCTGCAACGGTTGAAGCGGGCTAAGATCTTGTACTCGTCCTTCCCTGGATGAGGGGAATGTCATCCTCAGCGTCAAAGTCCTCTCGCACGCGCCTTCTTGAACTGGAGGGCGCAGCTTCAACTCTCTGCTCGACACGTGGTCTTGGTGCCGAGCTCGAACTTTGGTGCGACGAACTGCGCCCTGGTGCAGCAAGTGGCCGCTCGTCAAAATGAGTTTGACGTTGGGAACCGGACTCAGCTCCACGGTTCCTTGAGCCTTATGATCGTTGACGCTACCTTTCCAAGATGCTGCTTATTTCTCCTGCACAAACAAAGGCATAAGACTCAGATCGGCTAGAAATCCTAGCATGCTATAGAAATATACCTTCACCATGAAGGTTTGCCACGTCGACAAACCCAAGTAATACGATTTGCTTTGGGGTAACCAAGGCCTCTAAATCCACCAAACCCCTCGCCTTAACATGATCGAGCAGCCGGTTCTTCAGGTCGACATCACCAACAGTCAGCTGTGGGTAGTTCATATAGGCGTTCGGTGTACGCCACTCTGATAGACGGGCGGCGAGCTGGTTATTGATTCTTTCAGTTCGTGCATCACGAACGAAGACAAACTGTTTCTTCCACCTCGCCACCTTATTTCTGATATTGGTGAATATCATCATCTTCTCTCTCTCGGAGATGTAGTACCATCTCGTTCCACTGGTGGACG
>BPVZ01000097.1:706297-738111 GCA_020521535.1 Rubroshorea leprosula
TTCAACAGCCGCTCTATCTCTTCTTTGACTTTTAAAGTGACTTCTGGAGACATTCGTCTAGGCGGCTGTTTAAAAGGCTTGAAATCTGGTCTAATCGGTAATCTGTGCTCTACCAGATTTCTGTCCAGACCTTGCATTTCAGAATAGTCCCAAGCAAAACAGTTCTTGTACTCATGCAAAATATTGATAATTTTATCATGCAAACACGGCTCAAGGGAACAGCTAATAAAAGTAATTTTCGGATCTGCCTCAATACCCAGATTTACTTCCTCCAGGGGATCTTGTACTTCTGCCTTCAGATCATCAAGTTTTGCTAATGCCAGATCTAATTCCTCTAGTGTTATCTGATCCTTCAAGTCTTCCTCTTCACCTTCATAGACTACTTCAGATCTGTCTACACAGATCCGTTTTTCAGCAAGGTAAGCCGCTAATTTTCTCTTGATTTCTTCCACGGCCTCCTTTTTCTGGTGCTTAATTCGATCTTTCTTCATGGAATTTCTTCGATTTCAGGTTCCTCCCTCGGCCTAAAAGGAACAATTGCTGTAGGCCGAAGTAGTTCATTACACACCTCTTTCACAGTCTGTCTGTCTGTCCATTGCAGATCTGGTGCAGGCAGTAATTCCAGAAGGTCTGCCATAGCGGTCCATCCCAAAGAAACGGATAGTCCCAATATCTTCATCATAATAACGAGCTTCCACTGCATTGGTACTTGCCACGAACGGCTTGTCATCTGCTGTCACGACTTTAGTTTTGCCACCATTCCAGAATATCAATTTTTGATGCAGAGTTGAAGGAACACACCAGCTGGAATGTATCCAATCTCTCCCAAGCAATGCATTATAAGTGGCAATGGTGTCAACCACAAAGAATGCACACATGAGAGTTCTATTCCCAACGGTAAGTTCTACTGGCAGAATTCCCCTTGAGCGATTTACTCCACTAGTAAAGTCACTGATTGTCACTTCTGTCTCCATTAAATCACCCAAAGATTTGCCAATTTTGTGCAGAATACAAGTTGGCAAAACATTGACAGCTGCTTCGTTATCCACTAGAACTCGATTTATCGGCATACCATCTAGATGTGCATGAATATATAATGGCCTGATATGTCTGGCCATTCTCTCTTCTGGTTTTTCGAAAATGATTTTATCTGCTGAATCCAAACCAACATCTTCCTTAGCTGGGATCTCATGACTTCTTCTTCCTCAGTCAAATCTGTCTTGTGACAGACTGTAGATTCTGACTGCTCTCTTGCTTGAAAGACCAAAGGAAGAGTGATTACCATGCAAGATAGATTCACGAAAAACTCACCAAAACAGATTACATCTAATGAATTTTTCGCTTTATCTGACACGTCAAACTTCGCCTTCAAATCAGTTTCTTCATTGGATTCCACAGCCAGAACTCGAGGTGATGTTGGAATTCTGGGTGGTTCTTCCTTTTCTGGAGAATTCTGACCAGATGAACTCCCTTTTTCTTTACGGACCCACACTGATTTTCTTCTTGCTGGGAGCGACTGTGCCTGATCTGCCATGCCCCCCGAGTCTGTAATTTGCTGTCGGTGTCTTTCTGCAGCCCTTTTGCGTTGTAAACGCCTCCTTAAGGTCCTTGGATTCTAACCCTTAGGAAATTTTGGATGCACCACACGTTCCCACCGTTTGGTTGGAGATCTGGGTGGTGGTTTTACCATTCTGGGCTTTTCTGCGCGTCCAGATATCGCAGTTCCTTGATTTGCATTATTTTTCTGTTGAGTTGAGTTGTGCCCCCCGGGTTGTCTCCTTCAGTATGAACCTGATCTGACCTGATTTTTGCGAGTCTCGGCCTCCTCAATGACCCACCTCAGATCATTAGCTGCAAGTCTGCGCCTATAGTATGTCTAAGTTATGTCCCTGGCAATGCTCCTGAGATCTGCCGCGTTCACCCCAACAGACATGGTGGGGAATGGATCTGCGTCAACTCCCATAGTTTCTTTGGCCTTATCTGGAAAGCGCAGAATTCCCTTGTCGATTTTATCCTGTAAAACATTTCGAAAAATCACACAATCATTAGTGGAATGTTTCCAAGAATCGTGATATTTGCAATATTCTCTATTTCCAATTTCGCCAGCCATTGGGATTTTATGTCCCGGCGGCAATTTAATTAGACCACTCTTTTTAAGGTGGTCAAAAATTTCATTAGTTTTTGAAATGTCAAAGGTGTATTGTTTTCCAGCCTCTCCGACATACGTTTTACTGTTCAGTCGGTCTGCTGGGCCACTTTAACCAAATCTGGGCAAACAACTGGCTTGTCTGCCACCACTTCTGCCACGTTTAGATCAAAGTTGGCATCACCATAATACGTCCCATGAGATGCAGATTTCCTTTGTGTGTCCTCTCGCAATAAATTTTCATAACGAGCCACCTTGTAAGACAACTCGAAGAAATCACGAAACTCCATTCCCTCAAACTTCTTCCTCAATTCAATGTCCAAACCATTTTGTGCCAGCTTGATAAATTCCTGTTCTAGCAGGGCAACTCTGCGCTTAAGTCTGGCCTTCCGAAATCTGGCTAGAAAGGTCTCAGAAGTTTCTCCAGGTCGCTGCACCAGACGAGATAAATCTGCCATGGACACTTCTGGCTCACTACGGTAGAACTGGATGTGAAAAAGATCTTCCATCTGCCTCCAAGTATAAACAGAATTCTGTGACAGACTTAGATACCAGGTGAGAGCTGTACTAGTTAATGAGCTGGGAAAAAGTCTAAGTTGCAAATTATCATCACCGGAGGCCTCGCCACACTGAATTGTGAAGCGGCCTATGTGTTCAATAGTAGAATATCCACCATCTCCAGAAAATAGAGTGAATTCTGGAACCTTGAACCCCCTTGGAAAAGGATTCTCTTGGTCTATGAAATCTGGATATGGTTTTCTGTAAGTTGGTCTGACTAGAGGCCTCAGAATTGGACCATAAGCCTCCTGCACCATGTCGATGATATGATCACGATTGATGTACTGTCTTGGCAGATTTTGAAGATTTTGTTGCACAGGTGGCACATAAGGCTGAAAATGCTCCCTTGGTGGAGGTGCATTATGTTGTTGATGTCCTCCATTTGGTCGACGCGGAGGTGGCAGATATCTGGGATGCTAGTGATTACCCAGATCTGCCACAAGTGGTGCAGCCTCAACAGGATCTGGCTGCACTGGTCCGCCTGCTGCCTGCTGAATCTAGGGAGGTGGCTGTGGCAGATTAACTTGCCCCCCGAGTGTTGGAGCTGGAATATTCTGATTCTGCCTTTGAAGATCTGCTGCTTGTGGCTGAGGCTCAATTCTGACACGTCGAAATGCCTCCTGCATTCGTTCTGTTTCAGCTTGGAAAGCTCTCCAATTTTCTGCATTTTGCTCACGCCAGATTCTGTTACTTTCTTCATTGGATCGTCGCATGTCGGCTACACTTTGGGCCAAATTCTGAGCCAGATTCTGAAAAGACTCATCCAACTGCCTAGAAACCTCTTGGCTTCTCTGTCGAGCTTTCTCCTCAGATTCCATCAGTGTGTGCCTCATGATGCTAATCTGATCTGACACAACTTTCACAAGGGAATCACCAGATTGAGCAACATCATCTCCAGATTCACTACCCTTGTTGAAGGTAGGATTGACAAATGAGTGCTCCCTAAGTATTGGTGACAATGGTGGTGGAAGGATTGGCTCATTCTCTCCTTCTGAGTGTGCTGGACTGCCTTCACCAAGCCCAATCTGTAAAGTCTGGACAGCCTTCCCAAGGTTTCTTTTTGGTGGCATGATTGCACTTTTTCTTGGAAAAAAGAACAACGGATCTGAAAACTGTAAGTAAGACACGATGAGGTCCCACCGGGCGTGCCCAAAAAGGATTGTTTCCTCAAAAATCCTCTAGTGGCCTCGCACGTGTGAAATCTGGATGCAGGCGTGCCACTTACTTTGCTAAAAGTAAGAAAGGAGGACCTTCCCAACGACCCTCTCCTTCCTCACGGTCGACCTCTTTGTAGATGGCGGGAAGAACGTTGGCTTAAAATTGAAATTGCGCCTTCAGACAATTTGCAAGAGGGAGGGATACCTTCCTGCAGAATGGGTTACGAAATCTGCCTTGGACAACTCTAAGGACTTAAACACTACCGTGACTTAAAAATTAACAAATCCTAATTGAACTAAATAACCTACAATTTAAAGTAAATTTGCGAGAAAAAGTTGTACCCAAATTAAACTAAACAAGTTCGTTGTTGAATTAAAATGTAATGTACTGGCAGATCTAGAAATTAACACGCTGCAGAATTAAAGATTTCAAAAAAAGGATTGTTTCCTCAAAAATCCTCTAGTGGCCTCGCGCGTGTGAAATCTGGATGCGGGCGTGCCACTTACTTTGCTAAAAGTAAGAAAGGAGGACCTTCCCAACGACCCTCTCCTTCCTCACGGTCGACCTCTTTGCAGATGGCGGGAAGAACGTTGGATTAAAATTGAAATTGCGCCTTCAGACAATTTGCAAGAGGAAGGGATACCTTCCTGCAGAATGGGTTACGAAATCTGCCTTGGACAACTCCAAGGACTTAAACACTACCGTGACTTAAAAATTAACAAATCCTAATTGAACTAAATAACCTGCAATTTAAAGTAAATTTGCGAGAAAAAGTTGTACCCAAATTAAACTAAACAAGCTCGTTGTTGAATTAAAATGTAATGTACTGGCAAATATGGAAATTAACACGCTGCAAAATTAAAGATTTCCTCCTAATTAACATTAAAATTAACGTGAACAGTAATTAAACTACCATGCTTGAGATTGAAAAGAGGTATGAACACCACATAAGTAATCATTGAATAAAATGCTACTTATTATAAACATTAAATTAATTACAAATGAAAAGAAAACAATACCTTGCATAAACTTGAAGGATTGAAGTTCATTGCATGAAAGGAAATTGTTTAACTGAATATAGGAATTAATTTGTCTACTGGAATGATGAAAAACAACCTAATTCTAATGGAATCTGTGCTGAAATACGAAATCTGTGCTGAAAACCGAAATCTGGAAGCATGTGCAGAGAAAATTCAAGTATGAAAATTTGCTGATGTTTGAGTAGGGCTGGCCATGTCTGTTCCTTCTTCCGAAACCACCTTTTTGTTCTTCTTGTACCGGCAGTTACTCAATCATGGGTAGTTTGTTGGAGTAGTGGGACACCTCACCTTTTGACCTAGTCTAATCCCCTTTCAGATTTCGTCACCTGTACTTTATCAGATTAAATCCCCTTTTTAACTGTGATCCTCCCCTATTTTCCAGTTGCCATTATCTCTTCTGTTTCAAGAAGATAATTACTCCATAAAACATTATCTTTACCTCTCCTATCTTGCCAACACATGTGCTGATATGTCATGGGGCCCAAAATCCGAATCTGACATGGCTCAAACTCCTCCAGCCAATAAAAATTTTACACATGGCATTAATTTAAAATTTTGCAATTTATGGTGTAAACAAAATGAAAACAAAAATTAAACTTTCAATGGGAAGGAAAATGAGGAGAACCTTCAATTGAAACTTCAGAGAAATTGAGCTGAAGGATAATGAGAATGAAATCGGAAATGAGGATAATCGGAATGGAAATTGGAATAGGAATCCGAAATGAGCTTGTGGAGAAATTCTTGAAAGAGAAGAGAATGAAAATTGTTTTCTAGAATGTTTGGGAAAATGCTTTCTCGACCGTAATTTTCTAGTTCTTCTCTTTAACTAATTTCCTGCATTTACTAAATAAAACGCAAGGAGTTACCTGTGTTTTGTAAAACGCTACGACAACAAAGTGGGTAAAAATAAAAAAAAAAATATTAGTTGATTAGCATTTGGTACAAACGCAAAAATAAAAACGCAGGGGACAGGTGATTTTCCTGTAGTGGATCTTCCTTAAATCTTCTATATCTTCTCGTTAACCACTCGTTACATGTCAGCCCATGTGGATTACGATCTTCACACACCACATATACTAGGTCTGCTAATAATACATTTATATTAAATTCAAATGGGGTTTTTTATAATCTTATTAAAATATAAATTTAAATTCTAATAAAAATTATTATATATTATAATGTGGGTTTCCAAGTTTCTTCTAAGGTAAGTTGAAATTAATTAAGAAACTAAATCTTACTAAAACTCCACGTGATCTTCAAAATTTCTTGAACATGATTGAGCCGCTCTTCAATTAGGATTTCAAAATTGACTTGAATTATAAATTAGGAAACAAATTGAAGCGCATGGATTGCCAATTTTCTGCTGAGGTATCGACATATTAGCTTATAGTGTCGACACCACGATGTCTGAAATACAGTTCCAGAACTTTGACCCAGGGTTCCTAAATCATTTTGGCCAGTGTTGTATTTTCTCCTCTTGAGATGTCAGCATCCTAGTCAGAGGTGTAAATACCTTTCTTGTTCAAGGCAAATTCCTTCTTCGAGCAATTCAAGGCACATTCTCAACAAGGTATGAGCAGAGCTTCCCTATGAAATCCACCTACGTAGCCACTCAAGTTTTCCCTAGTTCTCTGTTTAATCATCATCGAGTACTTTGAATCTCTCTTAGGTGGCTTAGATTGAATAAAATGGGAGATGAATAGAGAACTTAACTGTTTAATGAGGTGATGAATCTATCAGGTACGTCAGCAAACCAGGTAGAAGTTACGTTACGTAGGGCAGTTGGGAACTGGTGGCACATGATTGCATCCCAGCATATACTCATTTGGTGGTTGCAAATGTACTCCACCGAATCAGTGGCATCATCGTATGTGCCCAGCTGTGAAGATATCTAATAAATCGGTAGAGGTGCTTTCATTATCTCATTGTAGAACTTCTGGCCCAGCACAACTTCCTCAACTGAAATATAGACACCACCGGTACAATAAGTTATGACAATTTCTAGCGTTGACTAACTTTTGTGCCATTGTTTTTTATGGATCTGTGATTAAGTTTCTTTGAAGGCCGTAATTAGGATTACGATTATGTGTAGGGAGGAGATTAAGATGATGTAAGTTTCATTTAAGAGGTTAGTGGAATTGTAAAACACAATGGATTAAGAGAATAAAGTGAACCATGGGGATGAAGCACATGATATTCAAAGTGATTCAATTGCGGATTTAAAGAAGAATGATTCTCTCCGTCGGTCACTTCTAGTGAAGAAGACACCACTTCGCATGATAGCGCCATTATTGGTGCCAATAGTTGCCCCATTGAGAGCCTGGATTATGAGTATGCTTGCAGTCCTCTTCTCCTTAAATAAATTGTTTGTCTATGCATTCATTAAATTGTAATTTGTCATTGTTGTAGATTAAAAGGCCTTATGTGGCATCTCGAGTAACGCTATATATACAATAATATAGCATAGGCTGCAGGCAACTGAAATCTCTTTTGCTAAGGTTACCTTCGCTGTTAGAGAACTTGCTTCGCTTTAACCATAACTGTGTAATTTCCAGTAAGTGTTTTGAGTTAAAATCCACCCTTCGCGATGACAACAAGATGGCCAGGTGCTAGGCTGGTGATAACAAGATGGCTGAGTAATTGTCTAGTATGTTTATCTCACATTTTGTGTATTAAAGGATTGTGAAAAATGAATTATTGCAGCAAGCAATACAAATTAAAGCACGATTCAAATTTAAAACACACTTCAGCTAATTGCTTCTCGTTTAATACAAGATAATTTCTATTTTAAAACACAACTAAAAATTAAAACACACTTCAACCAATCTATATTACTAAATACTACTTTTTTTAAAATAGGCATAGGATCACGAAATACTATCGTGCAGGTAGAACTACGTAACAAGAAACTCATCGTGTTATAGAATACATATTAAAATATAAATAATGAAGTGCCAAACCAACAGTAAAGCTGGCCTCATGTACCTCACTACTTGCCTTCTAAACCGAAATACTTTCGTTCAACATCAAACCCTTAAATGGTATTGTTTCCTCAAAAATCCTCTAGTGGTCTCGCACGTGTGAAATTTGGATGCGGGCGTGCCACTTACTTTACTGAAAGTAAGAAAGGAGGACTTTCTCAATGACCCTCTTCTTCCTCACGGTCGACCTCTTTGTAGATGGCAGGAAGAAAGTTGGATTAAAATAAAATCTGCGCCTTCAGACGATTTGCAAGAGGGAGGGATACCTTCCTGCAGAATGGGTTATAAAATCTGCCTTGGACAACTCCAAGGACTTAAACACTACTGTGACTTAAAATTAACAAATCCTAATTGAACTAAATAACCTACAATTTAAAGTAAATTTGCGAGAAAAAGCTGTACCCAAATCAAATTAAACATGCTTATAGAAAAATTAAAATGCTATACACTAGCAGATCTGGAAATTAAAATGCTGCAGAATTAAAGATTTTATCCTACTTAACACTAAAATTAACGTGAACAGTGATTAAATTACCATGCTTGAGGTTGAAAAGAGGTATGAACATCACATAAGTAATCATTGAATAAAATGCTACTTATCATAAACATTAAATTAATTACAAATGAAAAGAAAATAATACCTTGCATAAATTTGAAGGATTGAAGTTCATTGCATGAAAGGAAATTGTTTAACTAAATACAAGAATTAATTTGACTACTGGAATGATGAAAAACAACCTAATTCTAATGGAATCTGTGCTGAAATTTGAAATCTAGAAGCAGATTGCAGAGAAAATAAAAGTATGAAAATTTGCAGATGTTTGAGTAAGGCTGGCCGTGTGTTCTCCTCTCCAAAATCTCCTTTTTGTTCTCCTTGTGCCGGCAATAACTTCCACTTTCTGCAGTTACTCAATCATGGGTGGTTTTTTGAAGTAGTGGGACACCTCACCTTTTGACCTAATCTAATCTCCTTGCAGATTTCGCCACCTGTACTCTTATTGGATAAAACCCCATTTTTAACTGCAATCTTCTCTTATTTTCCAGCTGCCATTATCCCTTTCTGTTTCAAGAAGATAATTACTCCATAAAAAATTATCTTTACCCCTCCTATTTTGCCAACACACGTGCTGATCTGTCATGGGCCCAGAATCCGAATTTGACCTGGCTCAAACTCCTCCAACCAATAAAAAATATTTTACACGTGACATTAATTTAAAATTTTGTAATTTATGGTGTAAACAATACCCTAACACTTGATTTTATAAAGATAAATCTAAGTGTTATAATTAAATAAATTGTCTCCCACACCATAATTACCTATGCCACATGTCGAATTCCCTTTAAAAGTGATTTCACAAATATCTCGTAGAGCAATTTTCTAGATAAACCCCAGCCACTCCTTTTCAAAATTCATTTGATTTTCAAATCCAAAAAGGTAAAGAAAAGTCAAACTTACTTTTCCTTTTTGCATCATTGTCGGCTGCCTCTTTTCCTTCTCACCATCTATGGCCCCATCAACCTCTATTTTAAGTAAAAATTTTTAATTTTCAAAAACAAATCCCAAAAGCAAGGATTCTTTGAAAATTAAAAATAAATTTACTTTATCTTCTTCATCTTCCATGGGCCAACATCACCATCTCACTGCCGACCCAACCTTTCCATTTTTACCTTGCTTTACCGCCGGCTGCTGCTCCTCTTTTCTCTTTTATTCACCAAACAGCTTCCTCTACTTCTACCCATCTTTTGACCTTTAAGCTTCTTCCAGTCACTACCGGCTTCTTTCCCTTTTTTTTTTTTACTTTTCCAGATCCACCAAAATCAGCAACCCATTTCTTAAAACATCCCAGATTTACTGCCGGCTGCTCTCTCTTCCTTTGGTTGTCCAGATCTGCTACCATACTTAGTGGTCCCCCCGGAAACTCTTCTTGCCCCACAGGTAGTTGCCGGTTGATTTCCTTTTGCTCTTTATTTGCAAAAATCTGCCTTGCATATGTCCGGTGGCCCACCATCGAAAATCTTCCTTGTTTGTGTCTGTTAGCTGATTTCATTTCTCTTTTTGTGTTTTTTTTTTAATTTTATTTTTGTGTTCAAATTTGTCTTGCTCCACCTTCCCCTGTCAAAACTGCTTCTATGGCCGGCGCTCAAGAGGGGCAATCTATCTCCGCCGAACCTTCTCCTGCCAAAGCTAGTGTCAAATCTTCACACCCCAAAGGACTGCCAACTGCCGGATCTACCTCCATGGCCAGTTTTAAAGCCACTCGTTTCTTAAGATCACCTCCTCCATATTTGGTTAAACTCTTTCAAAACCAAAATCTTCAAGATGATGTGAATCGGGTACTCCAACAACAGAAACCATGCCATTCAACTCAACATTTCGTTCCTCATAAAAAATCCCAGATTTTGGGTCCATATTTTGTGTCTCATCCGTCGGCTTCTCTTACCTCCATTTACCCACAGCCAAAAGAACATCTTCTCCCTTTTCAAGTAAAGCCTGACTGGGGTAAATGGGTTGGATCTTTTGGAGCTTGGCCAGCTTGGCGGAAATCAGAATGGACTGACTGGATAAACCGTCTGGAACCTGCTTTTGGCCAAATTTGGAAGGATGCGGGTTTGTTTGAATTTATACAACTGACCAAGTGCAAATTCACCATGGACAAGCCGGTCTTGGGTTCGGCTTTGTTATTTTGGTCTGGTTCTTTCAATTGTTTTCATTTTCCCTGTGGAGCCACGTCTGTGAGCCTTTTTGATATCAGTTCGTTAACCGGATTGCCCTGCACTGGAGAAGAAATTTCAGCATTGTTGACCTTGCCTCCAGGTGTTGAGTACAATGCAGAGTTGAAGCCCTCTTATTCAGCTTTTGTGAGATCTGCCTATGATAAAAGTAAGCCTGTCAGTGCTGATGAGCATATTTCATTTCTGCTTACTTTAATCTGCAAATATATAGTCTGCTCTGCTGGTAAAGGTCCCACTAAAGAGTTTATTCCCTTAGCTGCTGCTTTAGCACACGATAGACAAATGGCTCTGGGTCCTTTTTTGCTTGCTCATTTATATAGGAGTTGCCAAGACATCACGACTCATCCCTTAGTCATTAGTGGTGGGCCGCTTTGGGTTTTGCAGTTGTGGCTGTATTCTTATTTTCCAGCACTCGCTCCTGTCTCATTTGTTGTTCCAGCCCGAGATCTGCTCACTTACGGCTTCATGTTCAAGAATGCCGTGGAGAACAAGAGAAGCTTTGAGGAGTGCCTCAAGTTTTTTGCTTCTCTTTTTGTTACAGACCTGATGCGGACTTTGCTGTGTTTCTAGGCAGATCTCACAGTCCTTCATGGTACAGGGCCGATGTCAAATCCCCAGATTTTCGAGCATTTTGGTCTGTTTGTGTGACCTCCCGGGATCTGTTTGTTGGCTGTAGTTTGAACACTCTCAACTTCAGATGTGGCGTGGAGCTCTATGCACCGAACCAGTTTTGCCGGCAGCTAGGGTACTGCCAAGACATACCATTCCCGCCACTATTCTCCTTCAACCACAGCTATCCTCTTCGGTTTATGATTGGGGATTCAAACATTTTGACCGCCAAGCTTGCTGACATCACAAACACTCTGCAGACAATGATCTTGCCAGACCCTCCATTCCGACCGAGCTGCACTTCTTCCTACAGAAGTTGGTGGCTTCCATTCACGGTTCCTTGGTGTTCTGGATAATGTTTCTGCTTTGGCTCTTCCACCACTCACCAAAAAATTTGAAGAAAAGCAAGTTGCAAAGGAGAGTGAAGACCTGGAATCTGCCATGGCCACCCAGATCAGCAAGCCAGATCTGCCAAAGAGAGCTCCTATAGCTCAAGTCAAGAGGAAGGTTGCTACTCCTGCAGACTTCACGGAAGAAAATACCCCCTCCAAGCAGCAAAAAATCGGAGGTAAATCCGCTTTGGCTTGCAACTTTGTGACATGTTTTCTGCTAACACCCCTTTTTTTTTTTTTTTTTTTAGGGATCAAGAGGTCAGCAATGAAACCATCTGCAGCCAAGAAACTTATCAAGTCTACCTCTCCCTCGAGGTCCACTTCTGCCACGGAAACTGAGACTCAGCCTGATAAAACAAAAAATGTTTCCCTCGGTCCTGCTGCCACAAAAGCTCCTGTTGAAGGCATATCTGCTGAGGGTGGTGAAAGCAATTCTGGCTCCTCTCATACAAAATCTGGCGATGGTTCTTCACCCGCCACAAAGGTTAGGGGTTCTAGATTCTCTTCACGCATAGCAAACAAAAGCTTTAGAACAGTTAGACCAAATGAACTCATCGATCTAAGCCCAGACAAAGAGAATACCCCTACACCCGTAGCCTCTCCTGTTAGGCAGATTCATGTTGATGATATTGAGGTTGTTTCACTGTTCTGAAATCTGCTTAGATCTTGAAATATGTCACCATAACTGCTAGTTGCTATTTTTGATCTTTTTGTCTTCAAATTTTGTAGAGTGTTGCTGTTGATGTATCCATGATTGATGATAATTTGGAGAATGAACTTCTTTCCCAACTGGACATGTTGATGGATCCTCCGGCTAAATATGGATCTGCCACAGATAGTAAAGGGAAGGCTGTTGCTGAAGAAGCGAATCTTGATATCAACCTCCCTACCCAGGAGCAGATTAGCTTTGCTATTATGACCTTGCAAGAGCTCCTTGAAGGTGATCCTTCCCATTTCTGCAAAGTGCCGGACCAGTCAGCCGCCTTTGAAGCGGCTCAGATCCTCAATCGAGCTCCGCAATTATCATCTATTCAACAAAAGTTCTAGGCAGACTTCACTATCATTTATACACATTTCAGCAGGAGATTCCGGGTGCTTGAGAGCAAAGTAGTGGCTGCAGAATCTGTGAGAAAATCTGTAGCGGATAGCACTGTCGTTGTCTTTAAGAAGAAAGAAGAGTTCTTGGCAGCAAAGGAGGCTCATATCACACAAGTTAAACATCTCCAAAGGCTTAAAGAAGAAATCGCTAACCTTGAAGCCAAGCTTTCAGAGTTAAGAAACCAAGTTCCTCTTGCGGAGCAGACTGAAAAGAGTTTGGCAGAACAAAGAAACAAGCTCCGCGTAGACATGGAAGTTGGTTTGAAATTTGCTGCCAAGATCAAAGATCAGCTACCTTCTTTCACAGCCTCTACAGATGAAGCCGCTGAAGAAATCAAGAACATGAGGGAAGAATGGAGTACTTGGCAAAACAACCTTTGTTGATTTTTTCTTTTGTGTATCTCCTTGTCTCTTTGTTGGTTGAAATTGCACATTGTCATGTTTGAACTTATTGTTTGCGGCCCATTGGCCATGCAAACCTCTTTTTCAATGTTGATCTCTTTCTTAGCTCATATTCTGGAAATCTGCTTGTTGTATTTTTTGTTCATACTCTATTACAGGTTGAAATCTATCATGGCCAAAATCTGGCCGCTGTGATTATTCACAGCCAGATTTGGCCTACTTGCAGAGTCGGCTCAGCACTTTTATTGAATGATAAAATGCCTAAACAATGAAATAAAATATTGTACAAATCTTACTTCAAATCTGTCTCAGGTAGAATCAATGGCATCCAGACCTCTAGCCTCCCATATCATAGGATAGTAAGGCTTAAGGTAGATTCCATTTATTTTTCGAGGATGTAACTCTCCATTTAATGATTCAAGCCAATATGCTCCTCCTCTAAGCACTTCATGTATACAAAATGGTCCTTCCCAATTTGGAGACCATTTCCCAAATCTAGGGTCTTTCTTTCCAGGTGGCAGAATTACTTTCCATACCAGATCTCCTACTGCCAGACTTATGGATTTCACCCGTTTGTTGTATGCTCGAGCCACTTTTAATTTATGCGTTTGCAGCCTATCTAAGGCCATCAATCGCATACCTTCAAGGTCTTCTAACTCTAGAATCATTGCTTCATTATATTCTCCAGAAGTGAGACCATGTTGAATTGCTATACGCAATGATCTAGCAGACAATTCCATGGGCAGAACAGCACATGTCCATAAGTTAAAGAGAATGGAGTTACCTTGGTAGAACTCCTTTGTGAAGTCCTGTAAGCCCAGATTGTGTCAGATAACAGCTCATGCCAACACCTTGGATTATCATCAACCATTTTTTCCAGCAGATTTATCACAATTCTGTTGGAAGCTTCAGCTTGACCATTGGCTTGAGCATAATGAGGGGTTGAAGTAAGTAACCTAAATCCCATTTCTTTTGCAAATGCCTCAACTTGTGCACCAACAAAAACTGTCCCCTGATCTGAAGTCACTGTTTCTGGCAAACCGAATCTGTGAATAATTTCTTCCTTAAGAAATTTAATAATATCGGTCTGATCAACCTTCTTCATTGGCTTTGCTTCCACCCACTTGGTAAAGTAATCGGTGGCAACAATAATAAAAGAATGCCCCCTAGTTGAAGGAGGATAAACTTTACCGATCAAATCTATGGCCCATCCTCGAAATGGCCATGGTTTGACGATTGGATGGAGTTCTGACGCTGGAACTCTCTACAGTGGTCCATGAATCTGGCAGGCTTTGCAACCTTTAGCATAGCTGATGCAATCTTTCAAGATCGATGGCCAAAAGAACCCATGTCTATGAATTAGCCATCTCATCTTAATTCCAGCTTGGTGTGCACCACAGATTCCATTATGCACATCTGACATAATTTGGCAATACTCATCTGGACCAAGACAACGCAATAGTAGTTCGTCATGTCCTTTTTTATAAAGAACACTTTCCAATAGAACATAATTCAAGGCCTGCATTTTTGTTCTTCTTGAGGCCTTAAAATTTGGATTTTTGAGGTATTCCATGATTGGATAACGCCAATCTGTCTGGGTTACATCTAGGGAACAAGCAGAAATTACCATACCACGCGTGTGAATAGATGGCAGAATTCGTTTTTCCACAACAACAATTATACTCATCACGCCTTCTGGGATTTTTAAGCCCGAGGCGATTTGTGCCATCTTATTTGCTTCTGTGTTCAGATCTCGAGTAACATGCCTCAATATTACATCATCAAATTCCTCCAAGAGCTGTACTGCCAAAGCAAAATGAGGTGCCAAAGACAAACTAGTGCACTTGTACTCACCTTCTAATTGCTTCAAAATTAATTATGAGTCACCAATTATTTCTACCATAGGTACCTTGAGCTCTACCAACACTTCCAACCCAATAATTAGCGCCTCATATTCAGCTTGGTTGTTGGTGCAATTGAAATCTAGCTGAAATGACATCTGGGTTTTCAAACCAACTGGAGAAATAATAATAATTCCTGCTCCAGACATGGAATCTATGCTAGATCCATCAAAAATAAGCTTCCAAGGAACTAGGCTTATGGAAAATAAATCAATACCTTTTTCTTCATCCGCTTCTACCTCTAGGCACGGATGATCTGCTAGGAAATCTGCCAAGGCTTGCCCCTTGACAGCTTTTTGAGGCATATACTTCAAGTTGAATTCTGACAAAGCCAGAACCCATTTCCCAATCCTGCCTCGCAATAGTGGTCGAGACAACATGTACTTTATCACATCAGTTTTCGAAATAACATAAACCTCGGAATAAAGCAAATAATGCCTCAATTTTATTGCAGCAAAAAACAAAGCAAGACATAATTTTTCGACCGAAAAATATTTCACTTCAGTCTGTGACAGACTTCGACTCAAATAATAAACAGCTTGTTCTTGCTTTTTACTATTTTCTTGAGCCAGCAGACAACCAACAGATTCATCTGCGGCAGATATGTACAAAATCAAAGGTTTGCCTCTTAAAGGAGGCATTAAGACCGGCGGCTTTGATAAATAATGCTTTATTTCCTCAAAGGCGGTCTGATGATGTCTCTCCCATTTGAAATCTGTTTCTGATTTCAGCTTCAGCAGTGGCGAAAAAACTCTGGTTTTTCCTGCCAGATTTGAGATAAAACGTCTCAGAAAATTCACTTGCCCAAGGAATCTTTGTAATTCCTTTTTACTTCTTGGCGGCTGTACTTCAATAACAGCATTTGCCTTGTTCTGATCCACTTCCAGACCTCGCTCATGCACCAGATATCCCAGAAAATTTCCAGCAGAAACACCAAATGCACATTTTAAAGGATTCATCTTCAGACTATGCTTTCTCATTCTTTCAAAAGCCAGCTTTAAATGCTCTAGATGTTCTTCATCTTCATTAGATTTCACAACCACATCATCAATATAAATTTCCATAAAACGACCAATCATGTCATGAAAGATGGCATTCATGGCTCTTTGATAAGTTGCACCCACATTTTTTAAACCAAATGGCATTACTACCCATTCATACGTACCAATAGCTCCTGGGCAGCGGAAAGCGGTCTTTGAAATGTCCTCTTCTGCTATAAAAATCTGGTTGTACCCACTGTGGCCATCCATGAATGACAGAATTCGGTGGCGTGCTGCACCATCCACCAATAAATCTACAATAGGCATAGGATATTCATCTTTTGGTGTTGCCAGATTCAGATTTCTGAAGTCCACACAAATTCTCAGCTTGCCATTCTTTTTAACCACAAGAACCACATTAGATAACCATTCCACATATCTAGAAGTTATGATGAAACCAACCTTCAACAGCCGCTCTATCTCTTCTTTAACTTTTAAAGTCACTTCGGGAGACATTCGTCTAGGCGACTATTTAAAAGGCTTGAAATCTGCTCTAATCGGTAATCTGTGCTCTACCAGATTTCTGTCCAGACCTAGCATTTCAGAATAGTCCCAAGCAAAACAGTCATTGTACTCACGCAAAATACTGATAATTTTATCATGCAAACACGGCTCAAGAGAACCGCTAATAAAAGTAATTTTCGGATCTGCCTCAGTACCCAGATTTACCTCCTCCAAGGGATCTTATACTTTTGCCTTCAGATCATCAAGTTTTGCTAATGCCAGATCTAATTCCTCCAGTGTTATCTGATCCTTCAAATCTTCCTCTTCACCTTCATAGACTACTTCAGATCTGTCTACACAGATCCGTTTTTCAGCAAGGTAGGCCGCTAATTTTCTCTTGATTTCTTCCACGGCCTCCTTTTTCTAGTGCTTAATTCGATCTTTCTTCATGGAATTTCTTCGATTTCAGGTTCCTCCCTCGGCCTAAAAGGAACAATTGCTGTAGGCCGAAGTAGTTCATTACACACCTCTTTCACAGTCTGTCTGTCTGTCCATTGCAGATCTGGTGCAGGCAGTAATTCCAGAAGGTCTGCCATAGCGGTCCATCCCAAAGAAACGGATAGTCCCAATATCTTCATCATAATAACGAGCTTCCACTGCATTGGTACTTGCCATGAACGGCTTGTCATCTGCTGTCACGACTTTAGTTCTGCCACCATTCCAGAATATCAATTTTTGATGCAGAGTTGAAGGAACACACCAGCTGAAATGTATCCAATCTCTCCCAAGCAATGCATTATAAGTGGCAATGGTGTCAACCACAAAGAATGCACACATGAGAGTTCTATTTCCAACGGTCAGTTCTACCGGCAGAATTTCCCTTGAGCGATTTACCCCACTAGTAGAGTCACTGATTGTCACTTCTGTCTCCATTAAATCACCCAAAGATTTACCAATTTTGTGCATAATACAAGTTGGCAAAACATTAACAATTGCTCCATTGTCAACCAGAACTCGATTTATCGGCATACCATCCAGATGTGCATGAATGTATAATGGCCTGATATGTCTGGCCATCCTCTCTTCTGGTTTTTCAAAAATGATTTTATCTGCTGAATCCATGCCACTATCTTCCTTAGCTGGGATCTCGATGACTTCTTCTTCCTCATTCAAATCTGTCTGGTGACAGACTACAGATTCTGACTGCTCTCTTGCTTGAAAGACTAAAGGGAGAGTGATCACCAAGCAAGATAGATTCACGGAAAACTCACCAAAATGAATTATATTTGATGAAATTTTCACTTCATCTGACATGTCAAATTTTGCCTTCAAACCGGTTTCTTCATTTGATTCCACAACCAGAACTAAAGGTGATGTTGGACTTCTAAGTGGTTCCTCCTTTTCTAGAGCATTCTGATCAGATGTGCTCCCTTTTTCTTTACGGACCCACACTGATTTTCTTCTTGCTGGGAGCGGCTGAGCTTGATCTGCCATGTCCCCCGAGTCTGTAATCTGCTGTCGGTGTCTTTCTGCTGCCCTTTTGCGTTGTAAACGCCTCCTCAAGGTCCTTGGATTCTGACCCTTAGGAAATTTTGGATGCACCACACGTTCCCACCGTTTGCTTGGAGATCTGAGTGGTGGCTTCACCATTCTGGGCTTTTCTGCGTTTCCAGATATCGCAGTTCCCTGATTTGCATTATCTTTCTGTTGAGTTGAGTTTTGCCCCCTGGGCTGTCTCCTTTGGTATAAGCCTGATCTAACCTGATTTCTGCCGGCCCTGGTCTCCTCGATGACCCACCTCAGATCATCAACTGTAAGTCTACGCCTATAGTATGTCTGAGTTCTGTCCCTGGCAATGCTCTTGAGATCTGCCGCATTCACCCCAACAGACATGGTAGGGAATGGATCTGCATCAACTCCCATAGTTTCTTTGGCCTTATCTGGAAAACGCAGAATTCCCTTGTCGATTTTATCATGTAAAACATTCCAAAAAATCACACAATCCTAACTTAAAATTAAGAATCACACCTACCTACACACTTTCTTCAAAAATCTTGAACTTGGTAGAATTCTTCAATATTCTCCCAGTCTGCTTAACCTACCTGCACCGTCTTTCTCCTTCTCTTTTAGTCCAGCTATAGGCAAAATATAAGAAAATAGCCAATTTAGTGATATGGTCTAAGAAGTCCCGGTCAAGTGGGTCTTAATGCCTCCCCACTTGGCCTACTTCTCATCCAACCACCTGTTATTTGTTTTAACAGGTTGTTGACAACTAAACTATATTAATTTCTCCTTAAGATAGGTACTAGGACTGCAGTTTATTAAATTAACATGCAATCCCCTAATTAACAAATATTATATATTTGTCCCTAATTTTAGATGAGATAAAGGACTAACTTAAACTTAATGCAATTAAGGGCTTATTCTCTTTAACTTATTCCAAATAAGGATCGGGATATCACATTCTTCCCTCAAAAGATTTGGTCGCCAAATTTGTTTTTACCAAAAAACAACTGAGGATACTGTTTTCTAATCTACTCTTCTACTTCTTAGGTAGCTTCTCCCTTTGTGTGGTGTTTTCAAAGAACTTTAACCATAAGAATAACTCTATTTCTTAACACACTCTCCTTTCTAAAATCTATACTGGTTCTTCAATATGACTTAAATCTTCCCCAAGCTATAAAGATTCATTCTTGATGATGTGTGAGGCATCTGGCTCATATTTTCTCAAAACTGAAATATGGAAAACATTGTGCAACTTGGACATCTTAGGTGGCAATGCAATCCTGTATGCTACCTCCCCAACCCTTTCTAGAATTTCAAAGGGCCCAATAAATCTCGGTTTCATTTCGCTTTCATGCCAAATTTGTTTATTCCTTTTGAAGGTGTGACCTTTCAAAACACATGTTCTCCCACTTTAAACTCCAGTGGTCTTCTTTTCTGGTCTGCATAAGCCTTCTACCTATCCTGAGCTGCTTTCAATTTCTGCTAGATCAATCTCACCTTTTCTGTTGTTTTCTGAACTATTTCAAATCCTCACATCTGTTCCAACATCTGCTTTTCACCTACCTCAGTCCAACAAACTAGGGTTCTACATTTTCTGCCATACAATACTTCAAATGGTGCCATTCCTATGCTAGAATGGTAACTGTTATTGTAGGCAAATTCAATTAATGGGAGATGTTCATCCCAACTACCTGAGAAGTCAAGTGCACAAGCTTTTAACATATCTTTAAGAGTCTAAATTGTTCTTTCTGATTGCCCATCTGTTTGTGGGTGAAATGTTGTACTCATTCTCAATTGTGTGCCCATTGCTCTCTGAAATGACCTCCAGAATCTTGTTGTAAATCTGGTGTCTCTATCTGAGATTTCACTCACTGGAATACCATGAAGCTTCACCACTTCTTTAACATAGAGCTTAGCTAAATCTAAATTATCAAGTGAATCATCCACTTTTGTTGGTAAAAAGTGTGCTGATTTGGTCAGCCTATCAACAACTACCCAAATTTAATCATGCTATCTTGTAGTTTTAGGCAGTCCTTAGACAAAGTCTATAGAGATTTGCTCCCATTTCCATTTGGGAATAGGAAGAGGCTATAACTCTCATGTTGGATTCTAATGTTCAACTTTCACTTGCTGACAAGTCAGGCATTTGGCTATAAATTTTGCAATATTTTTCTTCATACCATGCCACCAATATTCTTTTTTCAAGTTCTGGTACATTTTGGTGCCTCTAGGATGTATAGTAAATTTGGATTGATGGGCCTCTTTTAACAAATCATTTTTCGATTTTGCATCATTAGGAATACACAATCTATCTCCTAATCTGATCAACCCATCTGCAGCCATTCTAATTCCCATATTCTTATTCTTTTCTTCATCATTTAACCACCCTTGCAACTGTGCATCACTTTGCTGAGCTTCTTCAATTCTAACCAATAGCTCTGGTTGCACTCTCAAACTAGTGATAATTGATCTAGGTTGCTATTGCAGTATCTTCAAATTCATTTCACTAAAATCTTCAAGCAACTCCTATTCTGTCACTAACATTGCTACAAAGCTGTCTTGCTTTTTCTGCTGAGAGCATATGCTACAACATTACCCTTTCCTGGCTGATAAGCAATGCTGCAATTGTAATCGTTCAAATACCCCATCCACCTTCTCTGCCTCAAATTTAAATCTTTCTTGGAAAACAAATATTTTAAACTCTGGTGGTATGTAAAGATTTCAAATGCCTCACCATATAAATAATGTCTCCACAGTTTAAGTGCAAATATAATGGCAGCTAATTCCAAATCATGCACTGGGTAATTTTTCTCATGATTTTTAAGTTATCTAAATTCATAAGCAATAACCTTGCCCTCTTGCATTAACACACACCCTAACCCCTTTAGAGAAGCATATATGTTTATAGAAAATCTACCCTTCCTGTTTGGTAGGGCTAGAATAACGGCTGAAGTCATAAATCTTGGAAACTTTCTGCACACTTCTCATTTCATTCAAGTTTCTGGTTCTTCCTAGTTAGCTAAGTTAAAGGGCCAGCTATTTTCGAATAACCCTCTACAAATCTTATGTAATAACCAGCTAAACCAAAGAACTTCTCACTTCTGTGGCTGTAGTTGGTCTCTCCCATTTCACAATAGCTTCAACCTTGCTTGGATCAATTGAAATACCTTCACCAGAAATCACGTGCCCCAAAAAACTGACTTTATCCAACCAGAATTTACATTTGTCCAGCTTAGCATACAATTTTTGCTCCCTCAATATCTATAGCACAATGGTCAGATGTTCTTTGTGTGCTTCTTCATTTGGTAAGTAAATCAAAATATCATCAATAAAAACAATAACAAATCTGTCCAAGTACAGTTGAAAAATTCTGTGCATCAAACCTATAAAGGCAGCAGGGGCATTGGTTAACCCAAAAGGCATAACAAAAAATTCATAATGGCCATACCTAGTTCTAAAAGCTGTTTTCAACACATCTTCTAATTTAATTCTCAATTGGTGGTAGCCTGATCTCAAGTCTATTTTAGAGAACACCTTAGCTCCTTAAGTTGATTAAATAAGTCATCTACTCTGTGAAGTGGATACTTATTCTTAATTGTTACCTAATTGAGTTTTCTATAGTTGATACAAAGCCTCAATGACCCATCTTTCTTTTTCACAAAAAGGACTGGTGCTTCCCAAGGTGAGGTGCTTAATCAGATAAAATCCTTATCAAGCAGCTTTTGTAGTTGTTTCTTCAATTATATTAATTCGATGGGTGCCATTCTATAAGGTTATTGAGAAATAGGAGTAGTTTCGGGAACTAGATCTATTGTGAATTTTATCTCCCTTGGTGGAGGTAATCCTGGCAATTCTTTAGGAAATACATCAGTAAAATTCTCCACCACACTGATTCCCTCAACAGAAATTGACTTTTCTTTATTTTCAAACACATAAGCTAAGTATCCCTGACAACCCAATTGTAAAAATCTTTCTACTTGTATACTAAAAATTAACATAGGGTTGACATTATGTTTTTCACCTTGAAATCCATTCACAAGTTGATTTGGGACATGAAATGTGACTATTTTGTAAAAACAATCGACCATAGCAAAATGGCTTGTCAACCAATCCATCCCCAAAATAACATCAAATTCTTCTATCCTTAAAAAAACCAAATCTGTTGGCATGTTGGCATATTTTTATCACCCAACATAACTGGACAATTCTTATAGGTTGTGTTTGGGAACTTGAATTTGAATTTAATGAGTGTAATTAAAATACATGTATTTGAAATACATGTATTTAAAATACATGTATTTTAAAATACATTGTTTGGATTAAATTAAAAAAAATAAATTTCAAATACATATATTTTTAAATGCATTATTTGAATATTTTAAAATACTATGTATTTGAAATTGAATTTTTCTATTAAATTAAATCTTCTTCTAATTATTATTTAAATTTAATAAAATCAAAGTTAACAATTTTAATATTTCAAAACATTATTTCCCTTAACCAATTGTGTCACCCTTAACATAGTCATCCTCAATCTTATTCTTCCGACCTGTTCGGATAATTTCATCTATGCACCCTATCTTCCTCTTCAGACCTCTCCCTGGTGGGACCAAAGATGAGGCACCACAAGGGGGAGCAGTAACAATGCCTGCAAGTCTACTCTTACAAGAACCAATAGGTTGGCTAATCACATCTTCTTTGCACCTCTATTTTATCCTTGCATAGTCTTCTAGAGAGTAATGAGATCTAAGATTAGACGATCTCGATTCATGGGATGCTGCAAAATTGGACCACCAGATTAAGACACAATTGAACAGGAGGAGAGCCTATAATTATCCAAATTATGGACCACCAGCATCTAGAATCACGTTGAAAGTGTTTAATGTCAATATTTAGTGATATGTTCTTTGGTCTTTTCTCAATGCATGCAACCACCAAAGTTTCTCTGGTGAACTCTAGAAATAAAAATTCATTTTCTGTCTCAGGAAATCCAAGTGGGGATGGGTCCTTGTGGAGAGCTCAGATACATATCTTATCCAAAAAGCAATGGAACGTGGAGGTTTCCAAGGATTGGGGAGTTCCAATGCTACGACAAGGTATGTTTAGTAAATCAAAAAAATGAGAGCTAGAGACAACTCTTTACCCCTAGATCTTATTCTGATTTGCCCTCCTTCAATCCTAATACAGACATGAAAATACCCACTTCTCAAATCTTCATTCAAAACACACAATTCATCCAACCATACACATAAAATTGCAGAAAATTTCCAGAAAAGCTCACTGCATTTAACTCACTTCATTAAAACTCCATTACATCATATCATCCAGATATAGCATATATAAATGCAGAAAATTTATAGAAAATAACAACAGTTCAAAACCCCATTCTTCAAATCACCAAAACCAAAACTTGTTCAGAGATTCAGAAATTAATATGATCAAATTAACACTGGATATCTTTATGAACATCAAACGAAATCCATGATTACGACATCGCTGATTCTGACCCAAATTATAACAGATTCCATTGGTACTTCATAAAACAGCAAACGAAAACCCTGGCACACTAAAACCACTGACGAACAAAGCGATACTCCTCGATATATTAATAGAACAAAAATCGAAAGCCATAGATGCTTATTAAGCAGAACGAAGTACTTGAAATCAAAATCCGACAAACTGATGAGATTCAAAACTTGAAAAGGCATTGAAGAGAACCTTGGGCTTTTCGTTCTCCCTCCGAAGCAGAAACATGGACTCACCCTTGGTCGTCGATACTTGCTCAAGCGAAGGAGAATGAAGGAGAAGAAGAGAGACAGCATCGAAGATCAGTGTGTTGGGATTTGAGAGTGAGAGAGCTATGTTGATGAAGGCATTTTATAACGATTTTACAGGAGTGGTTCGAGTGGTCGACAACGACGAGAAAGTGAAAGAGCAACGACAAAGTCGAGATGGACAGACGAAGAAGGCCTCATCGCCATCGGTGAGAGGAGAGAGTGCAGAGGAAATTCAATTCAAAATTGAAATTCTTGGGTTTGAAAGTGAATTTGAAATACACTGTTTTTACTCTCTTAAATTACCTGGTTGAAATGCATGTATTTTACCGAAATTTAATTACACTTTATTTAGGTAAAAACAAACAATGATATTGAATTTGAAGTATTCAAATTCAAATACACTCCATCAAATTCATGTTCCCAAACAGAGCAATAAACAATTTGACAAAATTAAATTTTCCTAGATAGTGTGTTCACTACCAACATGTGTTGTAATCTATTAGACTTTTCATGCAAATATGGAACATATTTAGGTGCAACAAAGGAATTTGTAGATCCAGAATCTATTAAAATATATGTTAGTCCAAAAGAGATTGGTAATGTACCTCTGATAACATCGGGATTTTGTTGTGCCTGCTGTTCAGTAAGTGTGAAAACCCTTCCAGTCACATTTTATCTTTTATTTTTTGCAACCTCCTTGGCCTGTTGGTTGCTTGTCTTCAAAGCTAGACAATCCTTGATTAGGTGTCCAATTTTACCACACTTAAAGCAAGTGCCAATGGCCCAATAACACTCTCTGCCCCCATGATTTTTACCACACCGTTTAGAGCTCTCTGAAGTCTGCTTAAATCCTTCTGTTGCCTTTCTTTTTCCCTTCCATTCTATCTTCTTTTGAACCGGTGAAGTAATCACTGCCTTTCCCTTGCTTTTCTGATCACCCCTTTCTTGTTCTTGCTCATTCAAGTCTTATTCAACAACTTGTGCAGTAATTAGGACTTCATCAAAAGTTTTAAGTCTCAAAAGAACAACCTTGTTCCTTATAAAAACCTTTAAGCCCTTCTCAAATTTTCTGGCCCTCTTGGCTTCATCTTTAGTCACATGAGATGCAAACCAAGCTAAAGCACTAAATCTTGCTTGATATTCATCCACAGTCATTTCTCCTTGCTTAAGTTCATAAACTCTTGTTCTTTCCTTTCTAGAACAGCTTCTAAAAATCTCTGAAAGAAAGTTCAACAAATTTCTCTCAATTAACCTGCTCACCCCTCTTGGTCATCCCTTCCTGTACAGCAGTCCACCAGTCCACCAATCCCTTGCTTCACCCTCAAACTGATAAATGGCTAACTCCACCTTCTACCGATCAGTACACTTTAAAATTTTGAAAATCTTTTCTGACATTTTTGCCCAAATTTCAGCATTACTAGCATCTTCCGTGCCCTTGTAGAAAGGTGGGTGCAGATTTTGAAATTGTTTTACCAAGGGTAGTTGTTCATTACCCTCTCGTGTTCAAAGTCACATTGTTACTTTGCTGTACCTGATTCCCCATATTTTGACTTTGGCTGCCCTGATTTTGATTAACTTGATTTTGTAAAAATGCCATAAGCCAACTATTCATCTCCTGCATTTCTTTCTGTAGACTTTCCACCTTTTCCTCCAAGAACATGTTTGCTTCCGAAGTGGTAGTAGTTTCTATTATTATTTTTCTAGGTCTTTTTTGATACTGTGATGTGAGGAGTATTCAAATGTTAACTAGACATAATGCTTAAGACATACTAAACTCAATCACATGTAGCAAATCTGTATCTTAGTAAAACTTTGGCTCTGACATCAATTTGTAACATCTTCTTTAGAGAAACCATAGGTCCATCAAGTAAGCAGATGCATTGCACAGCTAAGTAAAGAAAAATATAGAAGAAATCCATAAAATCAAAATATTCAGTTTATATACTATTTATAGGCTTAATACAGTACAACATAAGTTTAAAATTATAGAGCCAAATGGAAGTTTTGGGCAGATACAGAATTTGCCTTACTAATATTGGAAGCACAGCTTACAATTAGCATAGGACCTCCACCCACAAAAATTTCTTAGGAACAACAGCTACTCTTCGCTGCTACTATCTGAAATGGTGGAAATAACACCATGAGCTCACAACCCAGTAAGCATAACTCTAAATATTAAGTTAAGTTGATAATTTAATCTTAGTATTTTATGCAGAAAAATTTCTTTAGTTCTTAACTATACCAATCCTGTAGAAAATTAAGGCATTTCAGCCTTAGATAATCACACAAACAAAGCACATCAGAATAAAAATGACACAATCTATGGAGTCCATTGAAATGTGCATGCACTCACATTAGGTGCTAGAACTAGTCATAGCAATTGTTTATTGCACAAAGATTCACTAGTTCACTGTTCTAACCCCCCAGCCTAGGCTGGGGTCCAAACCCTCAGTTCTAAGACAATTGCATAACAGCACCATATATAACACATAATCATACATAACAATTTTCAATGTTTACTTAATATAGTCTGCAGAGTTAATAGAAACAAGCTATAACGGAGTGCCCAAATTAAATACACAAGACATAGTCCAGAAAAGGTGATATATATAACATATTAATCTCACAACTTGAACCGTAAAGATTTCACAGTTCTAGCATAAAAGATTGCCAATTTAACTCACCACTATATTTATTTCTCTATATTGTTATATAATTTAAACTACAACAGCCTAACTTCTTATGCTTATTCTATTGTTTTACTTATTGTTTGGCAATCTTAACTTAAAATTAAGAATCACACTTATCTACACACTTTCTTCAAAAATCTTGAACTTGGTAGAATTCTTCAATATTCTCCTAGTTTGCTTAACCTATCTGCACCGTCCTTCTCCTTCTCTTTTAGTCCAGCTATAGGCAAAATATAAGAAAACAGCCAATTTAGTGATATGGTCCAAGAAGTCCCGGTCAAGTGGGTCTTAATGCTCCCCACTTGGCCTACTTCTCATCCAGCCACCTGTTATTTGTTTTAACAGGTTGTTAACAGTTGGACTATATTAATTTTTCCTTAAGATAGACACTAAGACTGCAGTTTATTAAATTAACATGCAATCCCCTAATTAACAAATATTATATATTTGTCCCTAATTCTAGATGAGATGAAGGACTCTAACTTAAACTTAATGCAATTAAGGGCTTATTCTCTTTAACTTATTCCAAATAAGGACTGGGATATCACACAATCATTGCAAATTGAGCTTAATGTAATTTCTTCTATATTCAATAGAGCCAGATAAGCTAATAATTCTCTAACATCAATTCTGCCAAACATGCTATGTAAAATAAATAATATGAAGTTAAGACTTTCTTTAGATGGTGTACTCACTACCAGCATATAATAAAAATTTTCAACCCTGGCATACAAATAGGAGGCTTATCTAAGCGATACAAATGATGCATAGTACCATTTTCAATCAATGCATAAACATTTTCAAATGGAGTGGGTAACTTACCTCTTACTTTAGCTGAATTCCCTTATGTGTTCTGCTTGTGGTTGCAACATTTTGTCTTGCATTTTTCTGGTTTCTTTTCAGTTCAATTTCTGATTTGAAGTTCTTTCTTTCCCATCTGACACAAGCCCACTCGTCCTGAACATCTGGTTTCTTAATTATTGTTTGACTACTTGCAGCTTTTCTCAATGGGAGGGGTTTAAGGGTTAGGTACAATTTTTGTCAGGTCTATGAGCCATCTGGTTTTGATAGATACAAGTTTGTCTTACCGTATCAAGCCCCAAAGCTTCACTGGATCCATCTATAGCCTGCCTAGCTTAAGCCTTTGAACTTCTCTTAAGTTAGCTACCTGAAATGAGTGAATAGTAGGGTGTAAGCTACATAGCTCATAGGTGAGTGTTAAGAACTCATTATAACTGAAAGTACTTAGTCAATACTTTGTTTAGTATCCATAACAACTCTGATAATAGCATATTCTTGAGCAAATTTGTCATGGCTCTGTTCTAGCATATTACTTAGTCAAGATAGCATGATAATTTTACTATACATGCAAAACTAATTTAATCAAAACTAATCCATGCACAAATCATTTCAAAAATATATTTTTTACTCAACCTTTAACAGTGCATGCTCAAAGAGACATACTAACGATTACAATGTGTCTATGGACTTCAAATATCAAATATATATGTGGTGCACTTCACTTTAAGCCAAGACCAACTATAGCTTTTCTATTGTGCAAAGGTCCAAATTTTCAGAGGATGCTCATAATTTAGAGCTCGTTCATCACCCAGCTGATTGCATAGGTTTCAATTGTCCATAGACTTTCAAAAACAGAACACAAATCGTATTTCATTCAATAACCACCTGTTCAAACAGTTTATAACATAGTTTTGATCACCAAATATTTTCAAACTTCATATAAAAATAACAAGGATTTGCTTATATGCAGTACAAAAACGAACCTTCCTAACTGTGTAGTTTAGGTGTGCTTCAAATCCAATAATTTAGGTTTTACAGATATCAAACTTCAAACACAAAAACATATTTCACTTACATGCATCTACCATAGCTTTGCTATCCTGCACAAGCTAGGAATGTCCAACAGCAATTTAATTACATAGCTTATAAGCTTTAGAGCATTTCAAACTAGTCAATCTTAACATTTCATGTATAAGCTTAGCTAATCAATTTCAATATGTATCTTCTAACTTCTTAATCTTTCTTCACATGCACGCAGGTAAATGTGATAAACCGGATTCTACATTCTAGTTCATCATTCATTCCTTAACTTTATTTTTACATGTCAAAAACCAGGTCAGATCATCTAATGGTTTCTACTTGTTTTTAGCTCTAAAATTTACTAGTTGCTTCCAAATCATATAATAGAACTTAGCAAACACCTACCTCATATGAAAGCCACCGACTTATCAGAAAATCAAGTTTCTTTGTCGTATTGCCCTCCTAGTTTGAAGAGCTTCTCATGGTTGGGTGTATAATAGTAATCAGTGATACTCACTTGTAATGGATTATTGCCCATACTCCTGAAATGTTTTTTTACAGTTGCAATCCACACCTAATGGCGGCTTCATAACTTCCAAAAATACTTGCTTTGGGTTCCTTGTGAGCCACACAAACCCTTAGCGTCCGTTTGAATAAAAATTAGTAAAAATTAGTAAATGATGGAAAGGGAAGAGAAGTGAAGGGGAAGGGAAATATTGATGTTAGTTTTATATAGATAAACGGAAGTGAAAAAGAGCAAAGAATAATAGCTTTTTTTAATTAAATAATTTTAAAAAATAAAATAAAATTTTAAAATTTTAAAATTTTTTTAATTAAATAAAAAGTTGAAATAAAATGTTGTCAAGTCTTTGGACACCATACTCTTAAAAAAGAAATAAAAGATAAATAAACACTTTGTGATTGAATAATTAATTAAAGTGAATGTATAATAATAGGATTAAAGTAGGGAAAAAATATTTGTTTATCTTAAAAAATAAAAAAATGACAATTAATTTAAAACAAATTTAAAGTTAAAAAAGGAAAGCTGTTTTAAGATAAAGGGAGTAATTTTTTTTTTTTGTAATTGTAGTTCTTGATAAGTAGTTTCATTTAATAAAAAATTCAATTAAATCATAATAATGTAAAAAAAGTCTAAAAAGGTGTAAAAAATAAAAAAGAGCGCACTTAAAAATGTGGGTTAGAAATTTGATTGTTTTTAGACCGGTAGAATGTAGGATCTATATCCAACTTCGAGCATCTTTGAATCTGCCACTCACAATAATGGAAATATTAAATACTCTTACACTAATATTAGTATTTGATTATCTTTATCAATATACATATGACTATCCTATTGATATCCAAATGCAAGCTTATTTTGATTTTCCTTTTTGAAAGTGGTAGCATAATTCTTGTTAAGATCATGCTTGTAACATTCGTAAAGCCTTCTCTAATGCTTTTCTTCTTCTTCATTTTTTTTTTTTTCTATAATGTTTTGTTGCTAAGAAAATGGAGAAATCTACTTTCCGTTACAAATTATACAATCCTACCGGAAGACAAAAACCCTTTTCCAAATGTTCCTATGGGATATATTGTAAAGCGGCTCAAAGATTGAAGGGAGAGCATGAACAGAATGAACAAGAAAAGAATGAACAAGAAGAGAAAGAGTATGAAGAAAATGAACAAGAAGAGAATGAACCAGAATATTCTGAATGTGTAGTCATGGATTGTGGAAAAGATATTTGTCATGTACAATCACAGATCGAGTTATCCAGTAAAATGGGTAATGAATATGCCTTGGAAGTTATACACATGGACAACACTAAGACGTCAGAGGTGAAAGTGATTTATCCGTACTTTGAGAACACTCTGCCTAAATGGCTTAAGGAATTGGATCTTCCAAAGAAGACTGATGAGTATGACAAATGGATGCAGGATGAAGTATTTCCAAAGATTAGGTACATATATCTTTATTTTATTGCCACTGTTTTTCTTTTTTCTTTTTTTTCTTACTTATTTTGTATGTACAGGAAACTTTGGCAAATGCTACTTGAAATGAAGGATAAGAAGATAACTATTAATAAGCCATATTGCATTCCTTTAATTAATGGAGTGCCCAAGCTGTTATACATTCATGAAGAAGATGACGGTAAGTTGTTTCTACTCTCTCTTTTTTTTTTCTTTTTTTTCTTTTTTTGATTATTAGTACTACTATTTTTAAAAAAATTTTAAACAGAAAAGAATAAAGGGGACACGCCAGATGACGGATCTAGTTCATCTAATCAAGGACAAAGTGAACAGGAACTTCATTTAATCAAGGACAAAATAATGTCAAAGATAAATACAAAAACAATTATGACTTGGATTATCCAATAGAGGTACTTGATATGGTAATTACAAAACTGACGTTAGATGGATCTTATAAACTGCCTAAATATATTGAAGAAGCACAGAATTTCTGGAAGTCCAATCAGAACTCTGGGTAAGTGAAATTTAATTTTTTTTTATTTTTTTTTTAACTGAGATTGTATGTTTTATTATTTAAATAATTACTATTAATCTCTTTTTCAGACTTCTCCAACATTATCCTGTACTCGGTATACATCCTGTTCTTTATAATTCTGATGAAAAGTCAAGGTTTTTGCAATTGTTCTACGATATCACATTCGAGTCTAAATTAAGCAGATGGTTGGATGAAGAAATGGATTGGAATGATTTCGAAAGCCGTATGATGTTCGCAAAAAATAAAGTTGTTTATGGAGAAACCCTTCACCACTGTCATAACCCAATTTTTACTGAGAGGCTAAATGCTAAAATCAGAAGTCAATGGACTGTTTTTGTAAAGTTGGAAACTTGAAGGGGTTAAGATCTCTCTCTACCGCACCCTTTCTCTCATCAACTCCAGCATGATGCCAAGAAGATTTTCTTTGAAGATAAGCTCAACCAATTGAAGGATTTGGATAAAGATGGACAAACCATAAGTCATCAACTCCAAGGAATCCGAAATTGATTCAAGGTGGAAGTCCTAATGCATAAAAGGTATGAATCTAGACTAGAAAAAGGGTAGATATGGGAAAAACTAAGAAATCCAATTCCAAATAGGATTGAGTTGTTATCTTAGGATTGGGATTTAAGTATTAGAAGCACATTAGGATTGGGTTTTTCCTTTGGTCTATAAAAAGGGGGCTCTTCGGCTTCTAGGGAAAAGGAGGAGAAAATTGGGAAAAAGAGGGATTCGAAAATTGAGAGAAGAAGGGCAAATCTGAGGCTTGTAACCAGGACTTCAAGAAAATAAAGCTTGAGTTTCCCTATTTTCTTCAGGTGTGCATTATTATTATTTTTTTTTGGTGTTTTCTGTCATGTTTTATCCTTCTTCTTCTTTTCTTTGTTATCAGTAAATTGCTTGTTTTTTTGTTTCCTTCACGGTTTGCCTGCGATAAGTGTTTATGGGTTGGGTCCTGGCTGCAAATCTGATTTCATTTGCTTCCACCCTCACATTGGTTTGTTTCCTGTGATCC
>BPVZ01000097.1:848997-863065 GCA_020521535.1 Rubroshorea leprosula
ATACTCCCCTAGTCCATGTATTGCCTGCTTTTCTTCCACACTCCTAATTGCATTAAAATTCCCTCCAATGCACCATCATCTATCCCTATAGTTGTTTAGCACCCTTGTAATTCTGTCCACACAAATTTCCTCTCATGTTGATCGTAAGGTGTATACACATTAATGAACATACAGGGTGCCTCGTCACTGCCCCACAAACCCTCGAATCCACAGAAACCAAAGCCTTCAAACTTATTCTAGACCTTGATTCTATTCTGATTCCACGAACATAAGATGCCTCCTGAATTCCCGATGGCTAATTTCACTGTCTAGTCAAACTCACCAGACCCCCAAATTGTTTTGCCTAGCCTTTCTTCAAATGAGTTCAATTTTGTTTCTTGAATAAACACCACATCATACTTCTCCTTTGCAGTCATTTCCCTTACTCTCTCCTTTTCCCACTTCCTCCTAACCCCCTAACATTGTAAGGGAGAATCTTTATTTTAATACTTCCATTCCCTCTTTCTTTGTTCTTTCTGTTTTTGTTTTGCTAGAACAATTCTGTCCCTCTTCTCCATTTCACCTAGCCTCTTGATTATTTCCCCTTCATTGCCCCTCCTGACTAGGCCCAACTTTTTCCCCACTGCCCAAAGCTCACTCGCTTCTTCCCACAATCTCACCATAAACCTTTGATTACAGTTAATGATACCCACCTGTTGAAATGGTGGTCTCTGAAGGAGATTCCTTCGTCCTGCTCTATACGAGAGACACCTCCATTGGCTCTTTCTGGGTTTGACCTCTTGCATCTAGCCGTTGTCATTTCTTTCCTACCCCTCACCTTTTTGCTTCGAGCTGCTCTACTCTTCTTCAACTTTCTCTTTTAGGTTTTCCTCTAATCTCACCTACAAGAGTTCATCTTCACTCGCTAGGCCTGCCCAAAAATCACGTGATTCCTTTCTATAATCTTCACTTCGATTCCCGTCAATTGCATCTATTGCTGTCCCCTTGTTTCCCGATTTTTCCTTCTCTTCTCCTAGTTTTCCACAAAGTTCTCCTTGATTAACATGTCCATTAACCTCCACTTAATCCACAATACCTCTAATGCACCGTCCTGGGCTATACGAGTTAACATTATTTGGCCCACTAGAATTTACTCGTGGGCTTACTGTGAAATGTACGTAATGGTCTTATATGTCGCACATTATTTGGCCCACATTATTAGGGTCTTGAACCTAATGGGCTCATATGACCGTCCTTGATTATGTAAACATTACTTCAAATCACGTCGGGAAATTTATAAAATTCATTGACGGAAGACAAATCGGAGTGTAAAGGATGTCGGACCCGCGGCAGGTGAATCAGGAGGACACCCGACGTCGGCTATTGCGTTGGTAAATTCGCCGACATATAACGGAAAGTAGATAAGAATGCTACCGGAATGGTACAATCTTTTGGGAACTTGCCATTGAAACGGACGTCGGTGTTTAACAACTTAGCAACGTAGAACGCGTTTGTAAGTACATGGTAAATTTCTACCCAAAAAAAAAAAAAAACTACATGGTAAACATTTAAATATTTTTTATGTTTTACAACTTACTGACGTATAAAATGTCCAGTAAATACATTTAATTTTTTAAAAAAGGCCAAATATCGTAATTCATTGTATTTAAATTTAAAAATTACTGACGTAAATAAGTTTGTAAGTTGTTTTCAAAAAAAAAAAATCAATTGAAGTAACTCAAATTGATTATAAATTTTTGTTCATTCATTAAATCAATATGCTGTCAAATATCAATAAATTTTAAACTCTTAATATATATAAGCAAATATGATATGAAAAAAAATTCAAATGAAAAGCATAAATTCATATTTAAAAGGATAATTTAAGATTATTGGCATAAATATAAGTTTGTAAAAATAATAAAAATATCATGTATAAGTAGATTACATAAGCATAAAATTGTTATTTACCTCAACAAATATACCACATATAGAGTACCATGCCTAAAAAAATTGTGAAAATTAAAATTGTTTTAATTTATATATATTAACTCACCAATTAATACAATTAAAATATACTGAAAATTAGTTTAGTTAAAGAAGAGTTTACCCAATAAATACAACCAATAAATACAACCTAACCTCACTTCCTGCAAAAGTACATAAACAGACAAAGTCAACAATTTTCTTATGAGCCAAAGATAGAAGATTTTATTAATATGGAGTACATGGGTCCTCTTATATTAAATAAGTCTCAAGATAATAAAAAAATAAAAAGTGATTGATATATTTTTCGATTCAATATTTTCATAATATATTTATTAAGAAATTATTATTTTTAAATTTAAATTAAAAGTGAAATAATTTGAAATTACAAATTTTTATTGTTGAACTAGTATTTGAATTGAAAAATGTATTAATTATTGTAAAAAAAAATACATAAACTACCAAAACAAACACAGACACAACAGTGAAATAAAAAAACAAACTCACACCACTTCTTCCAAGCTTACAACATCCGCCAACCCATGTCTATACTACCTCACACGAGAAAGCTTCAAATTCGTTTGGTATTGTTTAATTTCTCATGCAAAATTTGTTGGTCTTGACACCCCATCTCGAAATGTAAAAGTAGAGCCTGCTGCTTTGTTTTTAATCCCCCGGACAAACGTTTTAGACTGAATATTATACAAGACACTCCTGCTAGCATGTGTCTGTTTCTTAAAGCTTTTAAGATTCCTCCAAAACCGAAAAATTTAAAGCACCCATTTCTTTCCGACCCCTGCCTTTCACACTATAAAGAAAATACTCAGCTATTCCTAAAAAACTACCCGGCAGGACACCCTCCACCTCCCACCATCCCAGAACTTCCATCCAAACAAGCCGTCAAACTGACACCGACAAAGCAGATGATCAATATCTTCAAGAGCACCTTCACACAAACCACAATACACTTCCAACCCCTGCAAAAGCACCCCCTTTTACAAAGATTATGCTTAGTTGCAAGCTTATTGAGGAATAACCTGCAACTAAAAATACTTGACTTTGATGGCACAAACTTACACCAAATGACCTTTGACCACTTCTTATCCAGCAAATACTCATTAGGTGTTAAAAAATCATATGCAGCTTTTACTGAATATACTCCATTAGTATCATTCTGCCACCAAAAGTTGTCCTCCCTTCCTAAAATCAACCTAACCCCTTCAAATAAACTTATTAAATCCTTTTCTTCGTTCAACTCCCTCGCTGCCCTCCCACTCCTCCACGGTACCTTCCACACCAGACCTCATCCACCATTTCACCCATTTCCTCAACTGTTCCATCTTTTGTTGGTAGCCAAGGCAAATAACCTTGGGAAAATATCCTTTAAAGGTCCATTTCCCAGCCATTTTTGACTATTTTTCTATTTAATCCAATTTATTTGGATTGAAGAAATGTGAAACCAATCCAATCCAATTATTATTGGATTAGATTGGCTCAGACTAGATTAATTGGTTGTCCCAGAGAGAAACATATTTTTGGAAGTTTGATTATGCTATTCTTCCTTTCGTGAGTTTTAATTATACAAAAATGGAAGTAAAACCAAATAAATTTGTAATAGATGAAAATATTGTATCACACAATTTTAGGGTTGGGATGAATAAATGATAAGAATATAAGAATTGGGAATAATCTTTTTTCCTTAAATAATTCTTGCAATATCAGTTGAATTGGATGATTATAAAGTAAAAGAACAAACCAAATCAATTTAATTGGATTATATTTTTTTTATCCTAATTGATCCAATTAAATAATGATTGTAATCAGTTTTTTGGATTGGTTTCGATATTAACACCTCTAAAGTTAAGGGATAAATAAAATAGTGAGATTGATGATCAAATTGTAGAACTCTAAAATCTAAGAATTAAACTGAAAAATTCTAGAAAGTTGAGGACCAACATTGTTGTTTTACCATACAGAAAAGAGACATGGACATATTTCAAACTATTGGTGAGAGTGTACGCAGTATTCACATGTCTTCTCTTTTTGTTTTTTTGTTTTTTTTTTTTTTCTTGTTTTTCTCTTCTTTTGTTTTTTTATTGATATAATAGAAAATAAACAATTAGGAAGATATTAAAAAAAGGGTCAAGTCAAATTCTATAATAAAAATTAATAAAAATCAAATCATGTTAAGATTGTATTGTAATACTTAATTAATGTACATAGAAAAGTATTGGCCAGCTAAACCCTTAAAAAATTAAGAAAAATACTCTAAAATCATATCATTTCAATAAACTCTTATTGAAAAAAACTACAATAACTTATTTTTAAACCATGAGTGAGTTTGTTCTAATTTTTTCTCATAGGACTTTAATAAAATGATATAGTTTTAAACTATTTTTCTTAATTTTTTTGAAATCTAGCTAAAAAACGCTAATCTCATGATTTGAACTACTCTTTAGTATGTATTTTTTTAAAAAGCCCTGTTAGGCATTTATTGAGTATTATTTTAAGCCCCATTGGGTATTTCAATATTTGTTTGAAAACTTTAAGGGAAATTTTATTGTTACAACAATTTATATGGGTTAATACTTATCCATCATAGTTTTTAAAAAATTATGTGTAAAATCACTTTAAAACAACATTGTTTTAATAAAGTAGTATGAGAAAAACTAAAAAAATCTAATTCATACTTTAAAAATTAAATGTTTTAGTTTTTTAATGAAAATTTAATGATATATAGTTAAGATTATTATTATTATTATATATTTTTTAAATGGAGACCTATATAATATTTTAATACCCAAAGTTATTGCAAACGAAAATTTTAAAAAAAAAACCCAAAAAAATGTTTTCCACTTAAATACTTGAAGTAATTTTTAGATTTACTTCCCCAAAGTTATAAATTAGTAGCATTATATATCAAACTCTCTTGCAAGTTATTTAGATATATCTATTTGTCTTTTAAAATAAGGAAAAAATTATTATTTAAAATAAATTAAAATATAAAATATATAAAAAAATGTGATATTAAATAATTGATTTATGGATATCGTAATAAGTTGAAGAGATCTTTTAATACTTTGTGATAAAAATTTGTAAAACTAAATTATTCAACTAAACCTAATTTATTTGATTTAAAATGTAACTAATTGTAAGATTAAAATTAAAAAAATACATAAATATATAAAGCAAAAAAATAACCATTACAAAAATAGCCTCTAATAGAATAAAGATAAAAAAAATTTCCACACAAATGAAAAAAAGGATACAAATTAAGTAAAATATATTTATAAAATAGACAATTTTACAAAAATTACACTATTTGCCATTAATTAAAGAGGGTAGAGTTAAATCTACCCTCCTTATACTATTTAAGATGGCGCCATACATCTTCTAAGGAAAGCAACAAGCAATTTTAAGTTATAATGTCGCACAAGATCTTATGGGTCAATTGTTAGATATACCTAATGTCTTGACAATGATTAAAGTTCAAGTTGTGACATGTCATGCTAAAAATATCCCATCCCCCTACCCCTCAATTATACCATTAAAAAAAGAGTTATGATGTCATAATTGTGAAAAGACAACTTGAAATAAAAAAGTACTTAACAAAACCTCAAAAGGAAAGGGAACAAAGAAATTATGCATCCAACTAAAGTAAGGAGTATACAACAATTAACTTGGTGCATGAACCAAAACATGCAATTATAGCCAATCATGATATAGGCTGGTTCTAAAAGGTTCGAGCAGTGAACTGAATTTGTGTGCTTAGAACCTTCGCTTCGAGGTTTAGCACCTGTTTCCCCAATTTTCTTACTCCATAAAGTACTCTTAAGTACCCTTGACTTCACTTTACAAGGAATATTCTTAAATTTAATTTAATGGGAGTAAGATCGATAAGAAGGAAATATGAGTAGTAAATATTTAACTACTTTATCGATTTCCTAGTACGAGCTTTGTTTTGATGTTCCTTTTCAAAGTGGTAGCATTTAATGCTAAGATCATGCTTGTGGCATTCTTTAGTAAAGTCTTCTCTAATTTTTTTTTATCCCTTTTTCATTTCATTCTATAGAGATTTGTTGCTACGGAAATGTTGCAGTCTACTTTCTGCTACGAAGAAACTTCTCCAAAAGGACATCCCTTGCCATGCTTTTACAATGGTAATTATTATAAAAATGCTGGGCAAATATTGCAGGGAGAGGATGTGAGAAATGAACATTCATGTGTAATCATGTATTATGAGGATTATGTACATGCAGCGGCACAGATCAAGTTAACCCATCAAATGAAATATGCCTTAAAAGTTCTACACGTAACAAATATTGAGTCACAAACGAAGGTGATTTATCCTTTCTTTAAGGAAACTATGTCTCAATGGTTTAGTGATGTGAACTTGCCTAACTACCAGCTGCCTGGGAGCATGGGGTACGGTGAATGGATGAAGACTGAAGTAATGCCAAAGATTCGGTATGCCTTTCTATTTATTTCTTTCGGTTTTATTTCATTGGTATAGTTTTTTTTTTTTTTTTGATTTATTTTGCATTTCCAGGGAACTTTGGAAATTACTACATGAAATGAAGGAGAAAAATATAGAGATTCGTATGGAAAGGAATGATGACCTAGGACATTACATGCCTTTAATTGAGAAAGAGCTTAAGCATTTTAACCAACGAGATGGGGTGTTTGTATCAAAAGTCAAGTCTCTGCCTAGGCTTTTAAAGTTACAAGAAGGTAAGTTGTTTCTGCATTTTTTTTTTCTCTTTATTATTAGCATTTTTTAAATTTTGAATTATTTAACTAGACTCTAAAACCACGCGCTCACACTAGCATGGTTGTTTATAATGTAATTTTTTATAATTATTAAATAAAATAATATTGATTCATAATTAAAATTAATTTTTAATTAATAAATTTAATAGTCATTTCAAACATATATGTAACTTTCATATTAATTAAAATTTTTTGAGATAAATATAATAAAATAGTTAATTAAATCTTACTATTTTTTTTTATATTTGCATGTATTTTTTATTTTTATTTTTTACCTCAATTTGTCTCCTCTTTCTTGAATGCTTTTATTAAAAGGTTTTATGTTAAAATATAAAAGACTTAACTTATTAGTATAATTCTTTTGATACTTTTTTATTTACATATACTCCACTTTTTATTAATTTTTTTATGACACTATCTCATAACTTACCTCCACTTATTCTATCATTCTATTTATCAGTCTGCCTATATTTCGTCTCACTTTAATTTTCTCTTTTTATATTAACAAATTTATTTGTTATTATTCTTTTGCCCCTATCATATCACTTTTTTAAATCACTTCTTGCACCTCTATAGATTATTACATATATTTTTTGATTCCAATTCTCTCTCTCTCTCTCCATACCATTACTTTCATCTCTCATTTATTTTTCTTACAATTCTATCTCTTAATTTACTCTCTTACTTTTTCTCACTCTAAACTACAACTTCCCATTTATTTAGTATTTATTGAAAATTTAAAGCCTATTATGTATTTATTTGATATTTATTAAAGATTTTAAATATCCTATTAGGTATTTATTTAGTATTTATTGAAAATTTTAAAGGAGCTATAAGTAATTTTTAAGCATTTATTGAAAATTTATTAAGTGATTAAATATTTATTAAAATTTTTAAAAGCTTTATTGGGTATTTATTGAAGATTTATTAAAAATTTTAATATTTTTATACTCTTTTAATCTCATAATAATAGGTATTTTTTATTTAAAATTTGTTTGCAAATAATAGTCGTCTCTTTAGGAGACAAATATTTTTTGTACTTTAATCTTATCATTATGTTTTAATTTTGATAATCTATCAAGTTTTTAGTTTATTTATTGTTTTAATTTTGATAATCTATCAAATTTTTAGTTTATTTATTTTTTAAAAATAAAATAGGTAAAAATAAAATTTATCCCTAAATTTTTAATTTGATAATAAAATAAAAAATTTCATATATAACATGTATTTATTCAAGTTGAAGTTCAAATTTAATAAGAATTTGAATTAAAATCTAGAAGTTGAATCAAAATTAGATAATATACTATTCGAATTAGAATACAAGACTCCTAAGTTATTAATTGGGTTTTAAACTTTAAAAAAAGACTCATTAGATATTTATTTGAAATTTTATGAGTATTTTTAAAGAATTTATTGAAGATTTTCAAAAGTTCATTATATATTTATTTGAGATTTATTAAGAATTTTAACAATTTTTATAATACTGTAAGATTATTAATGTTTTTGCAGGTCCCAATCATGACAAGGATTATGCAACAATTGTATTTGATAAAATACGAACTTCGGATAATTATCGTGATAAGTTGCCCGAAAAGTTTAGTGTTGCATCGGATTTCTGGAATACTGAAATCAAAAGGAACAATATCACTACTTAAGTGAAATTTTATTAATTTCTTTTCTAATTTAGATTATATGTTTCATTATCTAAATAATTACTATTTATCTCTCTTTTCAGATTGAATTATTGGCTTTGCAGTATACATCCAATTCTCTATGATCCTGCTGACAAAGAAAGGTTTTTGATATTGATCAATAATATCATCTTTCGCTATGGATTAAAGGGTTGGCTGAATGGAAAAGAAAAACAATTTAATTGGATACACTTCTTAATCACATGAAGAGTGCAAAAAAGGAAAACTGGAATGCATATGAAGAAATCCTTCGGTACAAAGCTGGACAAAGTGGTGGGTCGGCTTCAAAAAAGGGAAAGCTGGAGGAACCTCTCTCTTATTCTGCAGGTTCTGATATTGTAAGGTTTACGAGAAATGCCTTGACGCATTTTGAAGAAGGTTATAGAAAAGGCAATGTAAGTTGTTGCTACTTTTATTTATTTTTTTTTATAGGAGGTAATTTTTTTTGAACAGATTGAAATTATTTATATATATTAATTGAGGGAAGGAGAAAAGAATTCGGTGAGATTAGAACATGTCACTCACAAAAGGTAAACTACTCTAATACAGGGTTAATGCCACTGGATTGGAACTAGCTATTTTTATAAGAGGTTAATTAAGTTGTCTATGATTAGAAGGTAATTAAGTTGTTTATGATTAGAGAGTCTTTTACCATGTCTTACTAATAAAATTTTAGTTAAAATAATACTTATTAACTTAAAAATATTAATTTAAATTTAAGGTTGAAGTCTCGAAACTTTGCTTACCAGAGTAGTTACCACTTATATGTGCAATATATATGTATATATTTATATAATATTTTTGGTTAATTAGAAAGTCTTAATAAGGGTAAAACTGTACAAATAAAATCAATGATAATTTAGCAAATAAATTAAGCCATCTCTTTTTAGATAGTGTGACAAGTAAATTATTCTGGATTAAGGTTTTTTTTTTTCTTTTTCTTTTTCTTGCATTATAACTGCATTCCCTATTATAATTCTTTATAATGTTTTCTATAGGATATTACTTGGTGTCATGATCTGGATGATCATAAGCGCGAGATTGTGGAGATACTAGATGATGAACTTAATGTCTGCTCTATACATTATGACATTGCAAGGACAATTATTGCAACAGATCTACCAGAGAACCATACGTAAATGCTAGTAAAAAATGGCGTGTACGATTTTTATTTTATGATATTTTTTCTAACATGTTAAACTAAGTTCATATCGTTTTATTGCAGGGAAGAGGGTTGGAATAACTGTCGAGCAAATAAATGGGAAGAATTAAAGTAAATGCTACTCCCTTCATTCTAAAATAATTATTTTTATTTGTTGCAAATTAAAAGTCTAAAGATAATTTATATATTTACCTATATCATCTTTAAAAAGAGAAAATGATAAATAAAAACTTAGTGATAGATGAATAATTAAAGGTGAGGAATAACTATAGGATTGAAGTAATAAAAATTATTTGTTTTCCTTAAACTTGAAAAAAAAAAAGATAATTAATTTAAAACAATTTTAAAAAAATACCACTATTTTGGGTCACATGGTAGATGAATAATTAAAGGTAAGGAATAACTATAGGATGGAAGTAATAAAAATTATTTATTTTCCTTAAAACTTAAAAAAATAAGAAGATAATTAATTTAAAACAATTTTTTAAAAAATACCACTATTTTGGGTCACATGGAGTAGTAACAAATTGCACGTATGCTCTTATTTTTATGATTCGCTACTATTAAATTGAGTACATGTCTTTTTCCTTTAGGCAACGGGATCCAAGGGCAGAAGCAGTAATTAGACAAGCTTATCAACCAACGCAACTAGAAGTCAGGTAAATGCTACTCTCTTTTTCCCAAAATAATTATCATTTTTTTCTTTTTTAAGAGAAATATACTTTTTTTACTACTTCACCTTATTATTATCTTTATTTTTAATTATTCACTTAATTATCATACAAATTGTTCCCAAATTCTTAATATGCAAATAAATTTAAAAACAACAAATTTTAGAACAAAATACAAAACTGCTCTATTACTTTTATTTTATGATATTTTTTCTAATGTTAAACTGGGTACATATATCTTTTTTTTTTATAGGGACAGTTCCAATACGTGGATGAAAGCAACAGAATTTATTCGACTTTATCAACCACAGAGTCTTTTGACGAAGTAAATGCTAAATTGCACATATGCTTTTATTTTATAACAATACTATAATTACAAATACTATAGTTATAGGACTATATAAAATTGTAAATTTACAATTATGATATAGTATTAAACAAGTTGATGCACATAATATTTATGATGAATCCCTAAATGAAAAGAATCAATTATATAATAATATATTATATTATAAATTTATAATATTATGAGATATTATAATTATAATAATTTTATTTATTTTCTAATTTTTATTTTACTGTTAAATTGAGTATATATATCTTTTTCTTGTAGGAACCAGCCCTATTGTTGGATGGAAGCAACAAAAATTAAAGATGCTTATCTGTTAGAACTTTTAACCTAAATGTTACAAAGTTGCGTACATGCTTTTATTTTATGATAATTTTTCTAATGTTAAATTGAGTACATTTCCTTTTCTTGTAGGAAGGGGGATTTGGAGCCGACTTGGATGAAATTTAAAGAAATTAAAAAAATATATAATTCATCTGAACAACTGGAACTTTTGACGTAATTGCTACAAAATTGGGAGTATATTTTTATTTTTATGATATTTTTTCTAATGTTAAATTGAGTACATATATCTTTTTCTTGCAGGAACGTGTCTGGTTGGATGACAGTAATGGAATTTTTTCAACATGCTCAACCAAAGCAACTTTTGGTGTAAATCCTACAAAAATTGCATATATGCTTTTATTTTAACCTTTCCGTTCCAAAATAACTGTCATTTGGAGGACAATAATTATATTTATTTATAATATCACTAAAAAAGTGTAAAAGATAAAAGAGATATTTTGTGGTTGGATAATTAATTAAAATGAATGAATAATAATATGATTAAAGTAAAAAAAAAATTTATTTACCTTAAAAAATTAAAAAATTAATAATTAATTTATGACAAATTTCAAGTAAAAAATGATAGTTATTTCGAGACGGAAGGAGTTATATTTTCTTCTGCCATTAAACTGAGTACATACATCTTTTTAGGTACAAGGACTGTTGTTGGCTGGAAGCAACAGATAATTCAGGGTGTTCTGAATCGCCGGAACATTGCACGTAAATGTTACAAAATTGTGTGTATGCTTTTATTTTATAATTTTTTTTTCATATTAAATTGAGTATTTTTTTTTTCTTGTAGGAATACGGACAACAATCATTGGATGAAAGCAACAGACATTTTAACAGTTCCTAATCCACCGAAACTTTGCACGCAAATGCTACAAAATTATGTGTATACTTTATTTTATGACATTTTTTCTCATGTTGAATTGAGTACATATTCTTTTCTTGCAGGAAGGAAGGTCAGAAGCTAAGTTGGATGGAATTTGAAGAAATTAAAAATAAAACTAAGCAACCAGTAGAATTTCACATGTAAACGCTACAAAATTGTGTGTTTGCTATTATTTTATGATATTTTTTCTAATGTTAAAATTGACTCTATTTCCTTTTCTTGCAGCTTGGAGGCGAATTCGAAGGAGCCGGTTTGGAAGGAATTAGAAAATATTAAAAAAGAAGCCAATCAACAACTAAAGCTTTTAACGTAAATGTTACAAAATTTCGTGTATGCTTTTATTTTATTATTTTATTGCGAAATAAGTACATATATCCTTTTTGGCAGGGAGAAGCAGGGTTGGAAGCAAGCTAAAGAAATTATTGAAGATGCTCAACCACCAAGGCTTAGGGTGTAAATGCTACAAAATTGTGTTTATGCTCCTATTTTTAGGATATTTTTTCTAATGTTAAATTGAGTACGTTTTTTTTTTTCTTTCAGGAAGAAGGGCTTGTACAAGTATTGGATGGAAGCATTTGAAGCTGATCGACCAGAATTTTTAACGTAAATGATAGGATAAGAGTGTGGGTATACTTTTATTTTATGATTTTTTTTATTACCGTTAAATTGAGTATGTATTTTTTTCTTGCAGAGAGCAGAATTGGTTCAAAGCAAGAGAAGAATTAGCAAACTTCTTCAACTCACTAAAATGTAATCTAATCTAATTTCCTCTCCTATATGTTGAGTTTTTTTAATTTTTGTCTTAAGGATACAATTTAATTATGTCTTAGGGATACAAGTAATTATTGCATTAATTAATAATTAAAAATAAACACAAAACTAATATTAATTTCACTACCAATGTACTCCTGAGTTCTTGTGCTGTCATTGAAGATTGGGCAACTATTTTTTTTTTTTTTTGGTATTTCTGGAAGCAAATTAAAGCTTTTAAAATATGAAAGGAGTTTACATAATGTTTTGCACATTGTGTCATATCTGTGTTATCTTTTCAAGGTTGGTCTTAGCATTTATAAGCATAGTATTTCTTGCTGTTCCCTAACTATTTTCTGATTTCTATCTTGCATGTGTAATTGGGGCAGAGAATATGATTGGACTTGAACGTGGATTGTGTCCGTGTAAAATGGTAGCATTCCAGTGTTCCCCTAGTGCTATGCATGAAATTGATGTGTTTGATGTTATTAACGTTGGTTATTGTTAATACTGACATTGATGGATTCTTAATGTTGTTATTATTTGCTAATGTCGCGTGGGCTCGGAAGATGTTTATGTGCTTATACATTTGTAAAATGTTTATGTTAGTTTGCCTTTTTGTTGTTTATTTTTATTTATCAAGATTAATCTTGTAATTAATCACTCCAAAGTCCTTAATCCCACTTGCATGGTAGTGTATTTAAAGCCCATTTGGTTATAGAGAGCCAACTTTATTGAGAGTTTTATTGAAAAGTGATTAAAATTGTGTTGTATGAAAAGTTAATAAGGCTAGGTAAATTTTATTAGAATTTTGTTAAATTATTAACTTTTCCTTGTTTGGTCTAAAATTGATATTGTAAAAGTTAGTATGAAAATTATCGAGTGACATTTATATAGAGAAAGAAAAAAAAACGTTTCTCTTTTCCAGAAGTGTGAGAAGAAACTTTGTGAAGAATAAAAGTTTTAGGAAGTTTCAGAAAGGAAAGTGGCTTGGCAATCACACAACCCTTTAGTTTGAGGGTGTTAGAAGACATAACTGGATGTTTTCCTTAGAGTGGCAGTTGAATTAGATGAAAAGATCCATATATTTAGTTGAATTTTCAAGCTGTGCTTCAATTGGAGAAAGAAGACATAAAAACTGTTTGTTGAAGAAATTGAAGAAAGCAACTGGTGGAAGCTACCTGATCTAACAGGTGAGATGCATCCACCAATATGAGGTACATTAAAATGGGGGCCTTTTTTCAATTTACAGCCAAATTGGTTTCACAACTGGTAGTTGTTCCAGTGCTTTTGCTTCTTATTGCACGTAGCAGGAACCTGGTTCAAAAGGGGCAACTCGGCTTGGTCCATATAATGAAGCAGCAGCAACTCCTCTTTGATTCAGTAAACATCTGAAATAAGCCAACCTTCCAGTAACTTCACTTGGATCCTCGTCAAGCTTGTCATATGGTATCCACGGTCGCTCTTCATAAAAATGGACAGGGGAAGAGG
>BPVZ01000097.1:885754-901601 GCA_020521535.1 Rubroshorea leprosula
ACCTTGGAGAAGACTCAAGAAGGGCTTTGATTCATTTGAGTTGAGAGGGATTGACAAAAAAGGAAGCAAACTGATTAAGATTAACTGAAATGAGACACTAATTTTGGTTGAAACTATAAATGATATGCTTCTATTCGTATGGAGCAGATCATTTGATTAGAGTGCGTAGAACGGGCTTAATTAAAATTAAACACATGATCTCTCTAATCACACCCCTTCTGCAATGGTACTTGTGTTCTTAGGTTCCAAAACTTAATTAAGACTCTTCATCCTCAAGGTCTTGAGCTCAAAATTTTGGAAGAAATTAAAAAAATGTATCTCTTTTCCATGACACATCATTCAAGTGCACCAAAACAAAGTGATTTAGAAATTTTTTCTAAAAAAAAAAAATTTGCAACTTGAAATGCCCCAAACACAAAAAAACAAGTAATGGAAAAAAAAAACAACCCTGAAAAAAAGGAACAACCCCTCAACCAAAAAATAAGGGTTTAAAAATTGAAATTTTTTTTTCTAAAAGTTTGGCTGCTTAATTTTTTATCAGAAAGCTAAAAGTTTGATTTTTTTTATAAAAAAAAATGAAAGGCCAAAAGGGGTTTTGGTCAAACTAACATATATATCAAGATCAATTCCTTCTTGAGAAGAATGCATCCTCCACATTAATATGGTGTACAAAAAAATTAAATTTTCTTAAGGGATGACTCTAAAACTTAGATTCTAAATTTAATTTATAAAACAATATAAATAGATTTGATTTTTGGTCTTATTATACTATTTATAGAAGTGATGTTTTGAATAGAATTTTTCCAAATGTACTATCTTATAAAGTAAAAAATTCTTTAAAAAAAAAAGAAGATAAAAATTATCAAATTCAAAACTTAGAAGGCATTTCACGTGCCCTGATTCAGTGGCCATTTGCTGTTCTAAAAAGTAGCCTGTGGTTTGCACTCTTAAGTTTCGAGTTCAATACTCCCCACTAATACCTTTAACGTACTAACCTCTTACCATTGCCCTTATCAAAAAAAAAAAAAATTAAAACTTAGAAGATTATAATAACAAAAGCTAGCTAGCTCTTCCAAAGAAGTAACAAATTATTTATAATTTTAGCTTCTGGGCATTTAGATGCTGAATTAAAAACCTGAGAAGCACTTTTCAAAAAAAAAAAAAATTTGTTTTTACTTGTTTCAACCTTACACTAGATAAAACATTTGCAGAAAATTATTCCCAATAGTTTTTCAAAGGATCTAATAACTAATCATGAAATTTTACCTACGCAATGATTTTGTTTTGTGGGGTAGTTTTGCATACAATAATAACATGCTAAAACTTTCATAAGCGCCTCAAATTTAGGCTTTTCCTTTGCATATAGCACTTTAATTATTGCATCATCATTAGTGTTTTTTTGATTGGTTCATTCATCATTAGTGTTAATTAATCTACAAATTTCCTTCTAATTTACATATAAACTAATTTAATTTCCCTTCTTTATTTACAACTGCAGCAAAATTTCATTAACCCACAAATGATTCCCATATTTTTATTTTCTTCTCCCATCTTATTATCATAATTTAAATAACCCTAAAGTTAAAATCACAATTTGTCTCCATTTTTATTGCATGCATGCAAGCATTTTAATGCATAATAGCTGTTTTCTTCCACTTTCAACTTCAATTTTGACTTAGCTTAATATCTTAAACCCTAAACAATCAAACATATTAAAGATATATTATTTATCAAAAAAACCCTTTTAATGATTTTGTATAAATACCCCAAATCTCTAGTCAACTTTCCTACTTCATTAATGTGCATCATTAACCATAATCACATATTAATTCATCATCTTATTCTCTCCATTTAATTACTCAAGGTGATGAAGTTTTCAATTCTCTACATTTTGGTCCTCTTTGTTTCATTATCAAATCCATCTTCTGCATCAGATACAACCTTCAATGTGTTGAGCTTTGGGGCCATTGGCAATGGCGTGACAAACTCAACTCAAGCCTTCCTTGATGCATGGAGCGCAGCATGTGGCTCGGCCAGCTCGACACTAATATATGTGCCTAAAGGGAGGTATTTGCTTGGTTCTATGATCCTCAATGGCGGCTGCAAGAGCCCGGGAATCACCATTATGATAGACGGGACGCTGGTGGCGCCGGTGGACTATCATGCACTGGGTTCATATTGGCTTAGCTTTCTAGGGGTCAGCGGTGTTTCCATCATTGGTGGCGCACTTGACGCTAAGGGGTCGGCATTGTGGGCTTGCAAGGCTCCTGCTTCCATGGAAAGCCACAACCCTTGCCCAGATGGTGCCACGGTAAGACTCTATTTGATTTAACTGAATTCCTGTAATAATATATAAACACCATATTACGATAAAGAAAATTACAAAAATTGTAACCAAAATTCAAAAAACTTTCTAAAACAATAATTAAAATTTATATACTCCCTCCACTTTTATTTAATTGTCTCACTATTTTGAAAATTTACATGTTTTATGTTGAATATGGTGCAGAGCCTCAGTTTTACAAATTCCAATAATATTACAATCAAAGGTTTGATGTCTCTCAATAGTCAACTGTACCACATCGTGATCAATAGCTGCCAAAACGTGGCGGTGGAAGGGGTTACAACAATTGCCGCCGGCGATAGCCCCAACACTGACGGTATCCATGTTCAGCTGTCCAGCTACGTGCAGATCACCAACTGCATCATCAAGACAGGAGATGATTGCATCTCCATTGGCCCCGGCACCGAGAACTTGTGGATTGAACATGTCATCTGCGGTCCTGGTCACGGCATTAGGTAAAAATTTGACTAAGTTGATACTTACCAATTTTTAAAGACATTAATTTGAGTTAAAGTTTCATATATCCATAATAATTATCTCACTTTGTTGGGTGTAATTTGCAGCATAGGAAGTTTGGGTAAGGATTTGAAAGAGAGAGGGGTGAAAAATGTAACAGCAAAGCAAACAATTTTTGTGGGCTCCCAAAATGGGCTGAGGATCAAATCATGGGCCAGGCCCAGTAGCGGATTTGTTCAAGGCATTCGTTTCTTAGGAGCCATAATGAAAGATGTCCAAAACCCCATCCTCATTGACCAAAATTACTGCCCTCACAACATAAGTTGCCCCGAACAGGTAACATATAACCTTTTTCTTTTTCTTTTTTCTTTTTTTCCCGTATATTTAAATTTAAAATTGTGTTTTATAGTTCAAACAACAATAGATTACAAAATACTAACGATCAAATCAACTGACCCCTAATATTGCTAAAGAAAACTATCTAATTTGATAGTTTATGTTTTACGATTTAAATTATTTCAACTGTTAAAAGACTTTTACGTAATAGACGATATAAATGATTTTAAGATACTGAAACTGAATTATTATTGATTTTGTTATGCGATCTGATAGGCATCTGGAGTAAGGATCAGTGATGTGTTATATCAAGGAATTCGAGGAACATCTGCAACACCAGTAGCCATAAAATTTGATTGCAGTGTCAAGAATCCATGCATGGGGATAAGATTGCAGAACGTTGATTTGGCATACTTGCAAACTGAAATGACTCAATCGTTTTGTGCCAATGCGGTTGGAAAGGTTTTGGGTTTGATTAGACCAAATAGCTGCCTCTAATTATAGACCAAAATGTTGACATGTACGGAAACATGCTTGTAAATGGGAAAGCTAATCATTCTACAACAGAATGTAGAACATAATTTTGGACCAGTTCCTCAGGGTGCTATTCTCTCCTTGTCCTCCTCGATTAAATCAAGGCCTGCAAGCAACTCTTCTAGCAGGATGGAAGGCAAAACCTCCAATTCCAAAGTAGTCATGGAATAAAGTTTGGCTGTGAAAAAAATGAAAGAAAGGCTTCGTCAACCAGTCTAACTTATTAGTTAAATCACCCAACTTCCAAATGCAAAATTTCAAAAATTCCCTAATTGGGCTTTAATACAAGTTCCCGGTGACTCAGAATAGCTGTAATACACAAAACAATGCATAACATAACACCGACATGTTTCTTCAACCTTAGTGATATCGACTTCAGACTGCAGACACACTACACACTTGACCCATGGTTTGAGAAACCATAAACACACATGTTTCAGCCATAGTTAGTGCCCTATTCGACCTAAGAATTACATGAACAATAAAAAAATTTGCAAGAAAAATAGAGGGAAAAGAAGCTACCTTTCTTCAGTTTTTTCAGGCAACCCACACTGATTTTTTGTCAAACAGAGAGAGAGAGAGAGAAATGGGGATGAAATGAGAACATGGCTTCAACTCACCACTTCATTGACAAAAATTTGATCCTTTGCAAGTCAGAGGAGGTAAACCACTTACCAATGAACCAACAAGGCAACAACCCTTTCATTAACATTGATATCCGTGAGACTGAAGTTATCTAAATATGTGCTGTACCAAAATAACTCTCACTAGACTAGAACTGTAGTTTAAACTAGTTAGGTTAGCAAAATCCTTCCATGGCTTTCTCAAGGATTTGGAATCAGAGAAGGGTCAACGTTGTGTATTTCAAACATCAAAGGGAGAGGAAAACATTCACCAAAACTATATATATATAAAACAAGCACCATTTGTACTAACATCAACTGACTGAAGGGGAAAAGAGGATGGCAAGCATTCATATACAGAGAGACCACCTGATTTTGAGTAAAATAGCAGCAGAACAAACATCAGTTGATGATGCATACAACAATTGACTTTAATAAAATGTTCAAAGGACCTAGACTCTCACCACTTAAAGAAATTATAAAGAATGAAAGAACAAAGTCATTGAATTCCATTTTTTTATGATAAAAAAGTCATTGATTGCTGATTACAATTTAATACTCATTACATCGATATCAAATGACATGCCGTTATAGATAAGTTAATTGTACTCTATACTTTGCATAGAAAATTAGCACGATAACTTTCTTCACTGCAAAATTATGTGCAAATGAAATGATTACAACAAGAAATCAGAATGGACTATTACCTCATCAAGATGTTACCCGCAAAACAAAATGATGATAAATTTTTCCAGCCGAAGAAAGAGGTAGAAACCATTAGTATTTGTAATCTAAACCAGAAAAGAACCTCTTCAGTTCAGTTGTTCCAAGCCTCCAACTCATCATCCACCCTCATGAGGCTCCAATGATTTTCAATTATAGAGTAAATCTCAAGTTAATTCTCCAAAGTCCAATCAAATCAATCATCTATCTTTCCTGGTCTGGGATTTCTACTTTGATTGACACTGCCATTGTACATATCCAATAAACCTGGAACCTTGTCCAGATACCTGGTAACATATCGCTGCAAGAATAGCTTTTCACTTGTTGTTAGCAACCATAAAATCTTTGTGTCCCCTCTAATCAACTTTTTGGACAGCAAAACCTTAAGGACCTCATACCTTGGTCGGAGCCTCTTATCAACTGAAAAAGAAAGAATTTTTGGGTAGCTAACTATAATCTTTGGTTCTACTTTCACAGTATTCAGAAGAAAATCCATTTGACTCCTTACCTTCTCCTCCGAATAAGCAATAAAATTGGGTTGTTTCCTAAAAGTTCTAAAGATATCATCTTCACTCCATCCGAAACTCTTAAACAACTTGATTTTCTTCTTCCTAGTTGCATCACTCATTGAACTCAGAACACGAAAGCCATCAATGAAGTTTGAAGACTTGGGTAGAAGACCCATTTCTTCTTTAACAGTTCTAGCCAGATAAACAATCCTTTCAGGACGATGCAACAGAGCCATCGGCTGTACAACCAGCAATTTCGATATTCCATCAGGGGAAACACCCTGATCTATAAGAAACTGAATGTTTGGCTGCAAGAATCCATTAAGATCATAACTCAATAACCGTGACGCTCGGTGAAGAGCAATCACAATGGCATCATGGGTTTTAAGATATTGCCTTAAAAATTTCATCATGGGCTTCAAGTAGAAATCCAAGCTTTTGGATAAAACAGTTGGATTCGTCACAATGAGCTTTGCTAAATGCTTACCCGTTAATCCGCTTTCAACGAGAAATTCCAGTTTGGGCTTTAGAGTTCTCCGTATATTGCATTGCAGAATTGTGGAGCGCTTCTCAGCTAACTTGACGATTTGGGTGTCGTTGAATCCGTAAGATTTCAAACAATTGATTACCAATGCTTGCTTCCGAGCTTTCTTTTCGTCGGATTGGGATTTTAGGGAGATTGCAACTGCCGATTCAAAGGAAAGCCCACATGATTTCATGAGGTACTCAACTGAAGATGGTGGTAATGGTGGTTGCGGAGAGAGTGCCGCCGATGTCGCGATAAGACGTTTCTGCACCAGAGAGAGCAGGTTCCTCAGAGGGATTACAGCCATCATCGAAGCAATAGAAGAGAAAATGCCTACGCAGTGAGGAAATACAAATACAAATACAAATACAAATAATATTATTAGGGTTTGGAAGAGACAAAAACCATAAGTTGCCCCCAAAAATGAACCATCCACGGTTTTTCAGGCAAAACCTCACAAATTACCTTAGAGTGTTTGTAACTTTACCCTCTCACCTTATAATATATGATTTTATATTTTTTTGATATAATTTTATATTTTTTTGGTATTTAAGTGTGTAAAATTTTATCTTTTACCTTACAACTTTAAAAAGATATAACATCATAAATTTAAATATTATGAGGGTATAAAATTATAAACTTAAATATTAAAAAAATATAAAATCACATATTGTAAGACGAGAGATAAAATTTCAAACACTCAAAACATTGAAGAGCAATATGTAGGTTTTTGCCTGGTTTTTCATGAACTTTCTCATCATAGACTTTTTTTTTATTAAAAAAATTGGGAACTAAAACTATTAAATTATTTTTCATAGAATTACTTTTTATACTTATTTATTAATAATATTTTGATAATTTTGATATCTAAATTATAAAAAAAAGGGTATAATTTATACTGAAAAGTACATTTCTCTATCATAAATCTCATTTTAACAAAATGTTTTACAAAAATAAAAGTGCACCTCAATCTCATTAAAATTATTAAAATTTCAGTAAAAAAATTCTTAATAATATTTTAATAATTTCGATATCTAAAATATATTATTATTATATAATCTACCTTATATATATATATTATCTTAGTAGAGTAGATATTCAATTTAATTAGACAAATAAAAATATTTGAATTATATAACAGTGGTTGAATATCCGCTCTCTAAGCCATTATAGATCCATTTCTTTTACCAACACCAAAATGTTGAATTATGAATACATACTCCTATAAAATAGTTATGAAAATTTTAAAAATTGATACTAAAAATTAGAGTTTAACTTTAACCAGCAAAAATCTACTGCTGAAAAATATCATGTTTGAATTTTTAGTTTCTACTCCTTTTTAAGATGAAAATAATTAGTCCTAACTTTAACTTTAACTTTAACTTTTGTAATAGAAAATTTTTTTCTAAAATTGAACTAAACAGATAGTTGGAAAAATGGAATTCTCTAACCATTTACGTGATTACTTTTTTTTGCTCTCAATTAGCCCCGTAATTAGCTAACAAACCGATGCCTGGGCAGCAACATATCCATTGCTAACAAAACAAATTTCAAACAATCCTACCGAGGCAATCTTTGAGTGGAAGGAAGCTTGAACTAACTAGTACCTGTTGCAAGGTTGGCTATGGATACCTATACCATTGCACCAAGTGTGACATTCAGTAGGTTACCCGGCGGGCTTCATTAATGCCCAGTCCTCTCAAATGAGTATCACAATCAACACTTCACTAATTCATTTTGAGGAGTTGTACATGGCTCCTGGCTTCTAGTGCTAAGACTCCGTTGCACCCACCTTGTACATATCCATGTACCGATGTGTGCCCTGCAATTTCAATACTCATTCTTACACTGCCTTGTTACCAAATACCATTAAACTTAACCATAGATGCTAAACGTTTTGTAGAAAATAACAAATATATGTCATTGAATATGAATCAACATTTTCGTGACAAGAAAAGCTAATCATTTTGTGACACACACACATAATTAAAATAAAAGAAAGAAAGAAAGAAAGAGTAAACAAAAATTTTCTATGAAATCAATCCCTCATGCCATTCTCCTCATCTTCCTCATCACTCATATCAAGGTCTGCAAGCAGCTCTTCCAGTGGAACAGAAGGCAAATCCTCCCCAGTAGTCACGGAAGCAATCTCTGATGGCTCATATTCTCTATTGCGGTACAATGATATGTTGAACCGCAACTCAGGGTTCTCTTCCAGGTCTCTCAAGAACTCCTCATACTCTGAAGCAATCTTATCTTTGTCAGATCTGCCTTTGGATTCGTCAACTTCCATGTCAAGAGACTTGAGCTTCCATTGACGAGCCTTGCCACGCTTCTTCTCACGCTTTTCCCCATAGCTCTTCTTTACCAAGATTGCCTCCGGAAGGGTCAGACCTCTGTACTTGTCCAATTCCATGTCATTACTGTTTGCCCCATAGGTGTCATAACCGAGAGCATAATCACCGGGATTCAAGAGATGACCTAGATGTGTTCTTACATAGAAAATGTTATCATTCCTCCCAAAGTCAGATTTTCGAGCAACCTGGACATCAGCCAACTTGTATTTGGATCCACCAAAATCAACTTCATTAGAAACAGGTTCCACATCCAACACAATGTATTCCACAAACTGCCTGCTAGTGAATAGAGACTTGAAAGGCACCCTCCAATACTGGTCGGCACTCAAGAAACAGTGTCTCAGAGTAAAAGGATCCAGTAAAGCAATTCTGTCTGTCACCTTTGTGCAGATAACAATAGGACCAAGATTTCCCAGACTTGCTGCTACTTTTGGAGGCAAGCAGATCAAATCCTCACGGCAAATGGGGCAGATTTCAGCAGAGAATGTGTACTTGTAATTGTAATTGTTGCTCTTAGGATCATGAGAAACAAGCTGTTTATCATGGCGATTCCTCAGTGGAGAGACTTTACCCACAAAATCCACAAACCTCATGGCATGGCTTCGATTTGCAAAGAAGAAATCTATACCTTCATCCACTTGCTTGATTTTAATGGCCTGGGAAGCTGCACCATGCTTCAAAATCAACTGTTCCAGATAAAAGAAAGTCCTTCTGTGGGACACATGCTGCCGGAGCTGCACGGCAGCAACCCATTGATCAGGGTTGGCCTGAATTCTTGTACAACTTTCACACATATGATCTTGCTGAACATACTCAACAATATAAGATTGTTCAAGAATTGCACCATGAAGCACCTCCTTCTGGACAGTCAGCTTGACCTTGATCCTCTTAGAATGGGGTTCAGTCCAAACAAAGGATGCATCGACCAGCCTAACTTTTTTTGTCAAATCACCTAATTTCCCAATGCAAAATTTCAACAGTTCCTTGGATTCTAACTGGGCTTTAATCCAAGTTCTTGGTGGCTCAAAGTAGCTATCACACTCAGGACAATGCATAATAATGACATGCTTCTTTAAACCTTCAGTAATATCAACTTCAGACCGCAAACATGTCACACACATATTGGCACCGTTGGGAACAATAGGAACACCACATTTGCAACACAAAATATGACCAATGGTTTGAGGAACCGTAAACATAGACGAGTCAGCCATGGCTAGGTATTCCTATTCCTAATATGACAAAAGAGGATGAATCCCAGTAAGTTTTCCAATTGATAACAGCAGAATCCGAGGATCAACAAAAGAAAAAAATAAGCTGTTCTTTTAATTCTTCCCCTATTTATAACTTAATAAATCAATAACAAGACTTCTAAGCTACAATGAACAAAAAAAAAGGAAAATAAGAAATCGAAATAATTGCTGAATACATATTGGAACTGGGATCAATGACACAGAAACACACACACACACACACACACACAAGCAGAACTTCGGAATTTATCAATATTAAAGAAAAAAAAAAAAGAAAAAAAAAAAAGATTACAAATTTATTACAATCAAACCAAAACAACAAAATCCTCCATCATCGAATTAAAGAGAAGATACCCAGATATAATTCAGAATCAAAATGAATGATTTTATAGAAAAATTCAACAAATTGCATGAAAGGTAGAAGAAAGACGATACCTTTCTTCAGTGTTTTCAACGTCGGCGACACACCGGCGGACGAGAAGAGAAAGGGAGACCGAAGATGAAATGGGTACGAGCGATTTCCGTGGAAAGAAAAAACCCTGACTCCGAAAGGTCGGTTTCTGACGGGAGGCGGCGGGGGGTGGCTGCTGGTGGTGGATTTAATTAGGTTTGGGCCTACCCGCTCATGGGCCTTCTAAGCCCAGACTAAAAAAATCAAACTGGAATCCGATTGCAGACCAAAACAGCGAAACCCCACTTCGCCGGCGACCAACCGAGGCAAGCTGCTGAGATTCCCTATATTTGGGGTCTTCGCATTGCAGTCGGAAAATTTTGGGGCATAGCCGGGCGGATGCTTTCGGGGTTTTCTAGGTGCTGCTTCTGCAGTGTTGCCGCAGAACGGCCATGGCTTTTTGTGGGTTTGGGCAACCCTGGCGATAAGTACAAAGGAACCAGACACAATGTACAATACACCAGCACGCATTGCTTCTTTTGACTCTTTTTTAACATGATTATTCCGTTTTATATTTGGTTGATGCAGGTGGGGTTCGAGATGATTGATGCATTTACTGAGCCCCAAGGGATTGAGATGAACACAGTTCACTGCAAGGCTCTATTTGAGCAGGGTCTGTGAATATGAATTTCCTGCATTCAACCTTTCGTAGTTGTTTGTCTGTGTAAGTCAAAACTTACAGATGCTTGTGACCCATCTTAGATTTTGTTGATGATGCCCCTGTTATTCTCGGAAAGCCTCAAACTTACATGAATTTGAGTGGAGAATCTGTAAGTGACTGAGACATACTTTTTCTCGTGAAAATTATTTGTTTTAACTTTCAACATTGCTGAATTAGAATACATACACATATGTTTATATGCATGTACCTGTACTAGTCTTGTGTGTGTGATTGGGGAATTGATTTAGTTTTGTCAAAGCAATGCGATAAACTTGCTTGCAACTGTTTTGATGATTCTATGCCTTTAACATGCTTGAAATTTTGAGATAACAACGTGGCTATAACATGTATATCTTTCTATCTAAATGCAGATTGGACCACTTGCTGCTTATTATAAACTACCTCTTAATTGTGTGATTGTGGTAATGTTTCTTTTGCATGGCTTTTATGTCTCTATAAGGTTTTGGTCATTCATAATCTTTTGATTTGACAGAAAAGAGATTTCTTAACATTTTTCTGTTTTTCTTGTTAATTGTTTCTCTCATTTAGTTTCATGATGACATGACTTTACCGTGTGGAGTGATGCGTCTTCAAGACAAACGAGGTCATGGAAGTCACAATGGATATGAATGGAGAAATTTAGCTGCTTGATACTAAGAGAATATTGGACATACATAGGATTTTTTTTAATTATTGGCATCCTATGCTCTGGCAGAGGAAAGTTCTATGCTAATGCTCTGTGTATGCAAGATATGAGCTGATTATCAGCATATAAGACTTGTTTCTCAGTCTGCAATAACTCTCTTATTTCAGAAATGCCTTGGTTGATGTGATATTTTTATTATTTATTTACCAGGCTGAAGAGTGTGATATATCATTTTTGAGGAAACAGAGAGTTTCCTAGGCTGAGAATTGGTTTGTATCGAATCCCCTGCTTGCATTGTTTGATTTGTATCAGCTCATTTTTTCTTCTTCTGGAAGGTGAACTATTTATTATTATGAATTATTACTTTGTCAGGTATCGCAAGCGCAAGGCCACCAGGTCAAATGGATCCTAAAGCATTCTTGCTGCAGAAGTTCAATGCAACAGCTCAAGAACGATTAAGATCTAGTGCTACTTGATCACATTAGAAAACTCCTTCACAAGCAAGTTCCTCCATTATAACTGAAACAAATAATTTCATCAGAAGATCTACTGGATCACATGCTGATAGTGCAGTACCTCTTTATCCCCAGAATTTGAAAATAGATTTGTTTTCTTCAAATAATCACAAGGATAATTGATAAAGAGTTCATGAGAGTCACTTTGTCAATATGAAATAAAATTATATGTTCCTTATTTGCATGTAGATTATCCTTCAATCAAATATAATGGTATAGTGTGTATGTGATTGGAGGAACAACAAAGGAGACAAAGTATGAGCGGGACTAGCTTGTAGGCTGTCAATATATTTTGTTTGGATTTGTACGTTTCATTAATTATGTATAGTTTTATCTTTAGATCACAATCTTCACATAAATTTTAACATAATTACTTTTTAAACACTGCTTTTAAATTTATAAGATTTAGTTCTACAAGCATCTATTATCCTTGTCAATGTGCCCTAAATTTCTACAGGCTGTCCCCTCTGTCAACTTAATTCTGATTAAGTTTCTGATTTCCTATAAGGTACTTTTTGTTCTCTAGTCAACTCTATATTTCTTGTTAAAATTTGTGATTCTATAAATTATCATAATCTAGAATTATTGAGAATGTTGACTCAATATAAATGTGGTTCAAAGTCAATCTCCACCCAGAACTTGTAACATTAATACAAAGTGCATGTTGAGGTGAGTGAGATTTTTACTTAATGGTATTTGACTGAGAATATTGGAAGAGGACAAGATGCCCTAAAGAATAAGTAGTAAGTGCATTATTCTTTCTGATGATATGTTTATCTTTCCTCTTGTACAAGATTAATGCTGCTTTGCGAGAAGGTGTTGATGCACTAAAGCTTCTTTTATCCAAAGGCTTGGCAGAGAGTGCAAGAAGTTTTAACCCCCAACAGAAGTACAAGCATTTAAGATTGCAAACAATGCCAACATAACACTGGATGATGGGATTTTTCCCTAGCCTTTTGGGTTGAGGTAGCTTTTGTAGACTATGATATGTGTGTACCTGTTGTTTATTTCAGTCAATAAAAGAGAAAGTTTAAAGGCAACTTTGGAGAGTTATCAATAAGATCATTACACAAACAGATGTAGCTGGAGATGTTTTTCAAACTGATTGACCCACATTCTGATATGTTTTGCCATTCATGCAGAAATTCTTGGATTTTGACTTCCAAACAAGTGCAAGGCTTCATGCTGCATCAATGAATGCCTTGAATAGCCTGTTCTGTTTTCCAAAGATTTTAGTGCCAAAGAATCAAATATGTTGTCGACGATCTAAGTAGCTTAACAATAATTTCATTTTAGTGAAAATAAGAAGTTTTGAGTTTGAGTTTGAAATCATCTGGCCCTAGTTAAACATTTCTTCTTGCATTCTTGTGTGCTCATTCATGCTGGAATGTCTGTTATCCTGCATAAATTGATTGTTTTTTCTTCAATCAGAAATGACTGTCTTGTTATATCTGTGTCTGGAATCTGTCGACATGAATTAAATTTTGAATAATAGCTGTTAATGTCTGATCGCAACTGGTTTTTGCCTATACAATGTGTATATCTCACATACCATGTGCTGGAAGCAAAAAATAAAATAAAATAAAACCATGTTCTGGCACATTCAAAGGGGCAAAAATTCATTGCTAGCCCTCCACCTTAGTGACGATGAAACCCTTAGCCTCCTACCGTACAACCTAAAGATTTCAGCCCCCTTCTTTTTTGATTTTAAATAAAGAAACCTAAAATGGATAGCTAAGAGTAATGTGCGTCGTATGCTTGTTAGGATTTCATTACTTTTGGCCATGTCAATGCCACAATGTATAATTCCTTGCCATCTTGAACTATCAAAGTGGGCAATAAAATTGAAAAATCTCTTGCTCACTTTAAAGTGATTAAAGATATTTTAATTTCAAATAATTGTAGCTCGCTTTAAAATAAGCTAAATATTTTATATTTTTATTGTCTGTTTTGGTAGTTCAAGATGACAAGAAATTGTACATTGTGGCATCGATATAGCAAAAGGTGATGGAATCCTAACACGCATGTGACACATTATCCTTGGTTGTCCATTTTAGGCTTCTTTTAAACCGAAAGGATGGAGGCTAAAATCCTCAAGTTGTAAGGCGAGAGGCTGAATGTTTCATATTCGATAAGGTAAGGGGCTGGCCATGGATTTTCGCCCATTCAAGGGATATTCTTCCAAAGCAAAAGGATGACTTCATGGCCACTAGGGATGTCAACGGAACCCCGTGGGGTCGGGGAGTCCCTCCCCGTCCCCGTGAATGGCGGGAATGGGGATCCCCGCGAGAATTTTTGACGGGGGGCAAATTTTGCCGCCCATCCCCATTTTTCACGGGGAACGGGGATCCTCACGGGGATTCCCATTCCCTGCCAATTAATACCAAAATATATATTTTTTACATCAAACATAAATAAAAATTAATTTAACATAAATAATTAAATCAAAAAAAAGAGAAAATTGAAGGTGAGACCATGAGAGTGAGTGAGGAGAAATTGTAGAAGCAAGAAGGGGAGGGAAAGGTCGAAGGTAAGGTGAGAGTTTGATTGTTCGACTGATACCGAGAGTGAGTGAGGGGTTGAAATGAGGGTTGTAGCTGCACTGCTGCGTGAGTGAGGAGAAAGGGACATAATAAGGTTAGGAAATTAGGGTTGGGAGGATGATGGGTTGGGTTGGGTATTTGGGTTGGGTAAAATTTAATTTTTATTGAATTGGGTTTGGGTTGGGTTTAAGTTTTATTTTAAAGGTTAAATTAAATTTAAAATATACATTTTTTTTAATTTTTCGCCGGGATGGGGATCCCCGAGGGACCCTGCGAGGTCGAAAAAATTCCCCGTGAAATTTTGCGGAGAGAAAATTACTCCCATCCCTACCCCACGGGGAGGAATATTCCTCCCCGCCCCGTCCCCATAACAGGGATCCCTACGGAGCCCCATGGGGATCGGGGGAAATTGCTACCCCTAATGGCCACCGTGCGATCCCATGGCAAAAACCTGGTTTTAGTCCTTCATTTTATTAAGTTTAAATGTTTTAATCTCTTATCTTATATTATGACATTTTTAACTCCTTATCTTATTAGATTTATAAGTTTTAACCCTTTACCTATTAAAATCAAAGAAAATAGCTCTCACTTTAAATTGCTTGTTAATTCTGTTAGTTAAGTTTTTATCAATTAACAGTCAATTAATAATTAATTAATAAAATTAACAAAATATTATAAAGTTAATTTTGTTAATTATGTTGTTGAAAGAAGGTTTTTGTTAGTTAATAATCAACTAATAATCAAATAATATAATCAACAATCAGTTAATAAAACTAACAAAATGTTATAAAGTGAGGATTATTTTTTTTAATTTTAATAAGTGAGGGGTTAAAAATGTTATAATATAAGATAAGAAATTAAAATTTATAAATTTAATAAAATAAAAAATTAAAAATATTATAATATAACATAAAGGACTAAAACTTTTAAATTTAATAAGGTGAGGGATTAAAACTAAACTTTTGCCGCGATTCCCATTGTGAACCAGATGTCATTTCTGTAGCCGTAAAGCACTACTAGATTCCAGCTCGCTGTCACAGATGCAGACACTAAGGATGGCCTAACACAAAGCAACTAATTTGCACTTTTCGCAGTAATTTTGGGTGAAATATTATTGGAATTTGACTACGTAATTACAGTATTAAATTTATTTGTTTAAATTAAAAAATAATAATTAATTTAACACAAAAGTGTTGAATTTTGATAAAAGTTCTGAATTTTGATGCTGTAGAGTGTGAAACGGATAAAAACCGAAATTATTCAGATACCTTGGGGCATGCTTGGTAGATGTCAAAGGTAAGTTTGTTTTTGTTTTATTTTTTTTACTTTGAGCTGCAAAATAAAAAGTAGTTTTTTCATATTTTAAAAAA
>BPVZ01000097.1:947845-959050 GCA_020521535.1 Rubroshorea leprosula
TTCACACTTTTAAAATAAGTTATCTTAAAATTTTTTAATGTTTTTATTATTATTTTAGGTTGTACAACAAAAGTAACATTTCTATTTTTTAGTGCATGCCACTTCACCCTATTCACATAATATATTATTTGAATTTAAGATATTTTATTTTTAAAAATAATATTACCTCTAACTATTTAAGTTATATTAAATTATTAATAAAGTTTAATAAAAATTTGAAACAATATAATTTGAAAATCTTTTTTTTTTCCTTCTTAAAAATCTCTCCGTTTATCTTGAATTAATTATTTTTAAAAATTTTAAAATTGGTAAATATTTCTTCCATTTAATCATCAAAATTTTTATTTATTTTTATTTTTTAAAATAATATAAATAAAAGCATAATTTTAAAGAAAAATTTAATGTATAAAAAAGTAAAAAAAAATTTTTTAGAAGAGTCAAAAAGTTTTTTTTTTTTAAATAGAGACACTAATTAAAAAAAAAATACTATAAAAGGATAAAAAGCTTTCCAAAAAAAACGATAAGATAATATCAAAAATATAAAATGATGGGATTCCTTTTTCCATAAATTTTTTCAAGTTAGTAGTTTCGCTTACTTAAAGTCTTAAAAAGTTGTACTGCCTCTAAAAAACACGGAACTTAATTTATCAACTTCAAAAATTCCAAATTTAAAACTCTGACTCAGAAGGTGCCCCGATCACCGTTCATCAAGTCAAGAACTGGGACCCAAAAACTTTAAGAATTCAATCATCCAATCACTGGCCGCCGCATTGTACGTCTCATGGACTTCACCTACACCCGATCCAAAACCATCGAACCAGAGTTGAAATTCGAACATCTCAAAAATCGCCGAAACCAGCGCTCCTCTTTTCTCTTACAAATCTCTGCTCTGTTCCTCCTCTTCGCCGTCCAATCTCCGGCCACCTGCTCCGTTCACTCGCTTCATCCGGCTGTGTACCACCTCCGGCTTCCTCATCACGCCGGCGCTCATCTGATTCTAGGGTTTTTTTTACTTTGAAGTTTGGGTTTTAAGTTATTCCGATTTGAAAGCTTCGATTTTGGAGTCTGTTGATGCAATTTTCTTGAATTTGAAGGAAATGGAGCCGTTTGATGGGTTACGGAGTTGTGGGGGTACGCACAAGGTGGTCTAGTAGTTGTGGAGTAATTAGGGTTTCACAGGTTCCTCCAAAATTGGGAGCATTTTCCAAGTGAATTTGTGTGGGTTTGGGAGGTTGAAGTGGAAATTTAGTGTATTGGGGGAAGATTTGTAGAATTTTTTTAACTGGGAAATTTAGGGTTTTCTCTGATAGATCTGTAAATTTGTTGAATTTGATTTGTTTTGAGGTCCTGGTGGTGAAATTTTTGGTTAAGAAGTTTGAGTTGTATCTGGGTAGGGGAAATTTGAAGTGTTTCTTGTTGTTGAGTAAGGGAGGGTGTTTAATTAAGCTTTATTTATACGGGCTATTTAGTGTTTACGTTTATTTTCCCGACGGAGGGGAATGCTGTTGTCTAGAACCTAGGGTTGGGTTCTGGTTTTGGGAGAAAAATGTTCTACTCGCAGTTTATTTTGGCCAAGAAAGGCCCCTTGGGAACGATATGGATAGCAGCACATCTGGAGAGGAAGCTCCGCAAGAACCAGGTCGCTGATACTGATATTGGGGTCTCTGTAGGTTAGTATTTACATTTTTCTGATTACTCTCTCAGTTTACTCTTATCTATGTTTCCATATCTGGTTGCTAGGAAAGTTGGAGGAAAAGTCATATTTAAGATCTAAAATTCAACTGACTGGCTAAATCCAGCTGCTCTAGTGTTGCTGAAGTTAATTACTTTAGTGTCTCTGGAATTTCTTTTTATCATTTCTTTTCCCCTCTGGACAGGAGTAAGGCATTGATATGGAGGCACTGATTCAGTTAATATTAATATCTCGAACTTTTTAGCAAGTCTTAGTATAATATCTAGTTAATCCTATTAAAAGAAAGAGAAGAAAGTAAAGCAGGCAAGCTAGTTCATAGTTAAAATTAATTATCTGGTGAAATTCTTACCATATTTTGTCTATGCCTGCCTGTCACGTTGACTACATGCTTAATTGTCTTGGTTAAAAGTGGATGTCTTAACTGCTGTTGCTTGTCATTGCAATTTTTTGCCAGCATCACTTTTTCTTTTATCATTCCTGTGAAGAATGAAAAATATCATTCAGAATCAGGACGCAGATGCACTTTTCATTCTGAATTCTGAACTTTGACCTGTATGGATACAGGGTGGATTAATTAGTTATGACCGGAAGAAATTGTGAAAATTTGATGGTGAGCTCTAGAGAATGTGGACAGTTTGCATTAAAGATAAAGATGTATATATATTATCAAAGTAGATGGTGGAGAAGCATTAGATTGACTTAAATTTGGTTCTTAGGATAGCCTCAATCTCCCATATAGGAGGGTTTTTGCGCCAGATATGTCCTCCAGAAGTGTCATTTCTGGACTAATTTGTTATCCTTATTTCTGATGGTGACTGTTGATTTTAACTATAATTTACTTTGAATACCAAATCTAAGGCCTGTGCAGATTCTTCTTCTTAGTATGAGTTTGCAACTTTGCTCAGCTCTTTTGGCATTTGTGCCTGTGGAGGTCAATTTCACCAAACTTATAAAAGACAGATAACTCTATAATGATGAATGATTATGTTTTAATATTTATCGACATTTCCATGCTGATTCTTTCTCTGGACTTTCCTATTGCCTAATTGCATTTCACTCTTCTTCCCCCCCCACCCTCTCTGTGGTGAAAAATTGTCTTTGCTCATCTAATAAATATATTTTTTTAATTTTTATATATACTACTTTGAGCAGATTCAATTCTATTTCCTGAAGTACCTATTGCCCTCCGGTTGTCTAGCCATCTTCTCCTCGGTGTGGTGAGGATATATTCTAGAAAGGTGAATTACCTCTTTGATGATTGCAGTGAGGCTTTGTTGAAGGTAAAGCAGGCTTTTCGTTCTGCTACAGTTGATTTACCACCAGAAGAATCTACTGCACCATATCATTCCATTACGTTGCCAGAGACTTTTGATCTTGATGACTTTGAACTACCAGACAATGAAATCTTTCAGGGGTTAGTTATTTCATGCATTTTCCTTTCTTTGTTGTTTCTCACGTATAATGTTAGATCAGAAGTGTCAAATATAATGATGGAAATCTTTCCTGGTTGATGTTACATTCTTGCCTCACATTGATTATGGTTATGGATCAGTTATTTACATCTTCTGTCTTGCAGTAACTATGTTGATCACCATGTTAGTTCAAGAGAGCAGATTACACTTCAAGATACCATGGATGGTGTGGTCTACTCCACTTCACAATTTGGACTGGATGGTTCGTACTTGTTTTAACTGTGACAATGCTATATTTATCACATTTTGATGGCTGGCTTCATGAATTCTACTTAATTGCATTGTATATCTTTTCAGAGCGGTTTGGAGATGGTGACACGTCCCATATTGGTTTGGATCTTGATGAGGTAATTTTGCTAAGCTTGCTTATTTCTTGAATAAGTATAAAGTTGGTCAATGTTTGCTTTTCCTTCAACACCATAAAGCCATCCAAGGCATGGTTTTAGACATCTAAAGGCCTTCTCTCCTGTTGTTTCAGTGCATCATCTGGTCTACAAAAACTGTAATTCCTTTATTACTGATCTCATTCTTTATCCTCTACTTTTATCTAATAATTTTTTGGTCCTGGATTAATCTTGATCAGGAGCTCTTCTTGGATAAGGATGCTGCTCCGGGGGATAATGGAGTTTCAAAGTAAGCTCAACATGTATTTTTTATCTTCTCTGATCATTAGCATGTTAATTGTACATGTATCTTCTTCATTTTCCCTAAAGTTATTCTTTGGTGGTGGTGGAGATTGTTGGAGACTTGGCATTGTTATTAGGAAGTTTTAGTTGGTTCATACTGCAACTAGCTTTTTAATTACTATTGTTATTTTTGTCATACATACTTTCTGACTCAATGCATCATACTCTTAGTTTGTGAACTGCTAAGTTGCATTATGAGCCTTACTTGGGATCAGTTCTATTCTTCCTTTTCTATTGGCATTTCTGTTTTTGAATGTCACCTGTCACCTAGTTTCTTTTCTTGCATACACTAGTTCATGTTATTATTATTCAAGTAACTCGCGTAAAGCCCATTAAAAAGAAGCAACTTAAAAATGAAATTGGTTTTGAAGTACAGTTTGCATCAAAATCATACATCCAGTCCATTCTTGAGGTTAATAAGCTTTCTCTGTTTTATATTTTTTCTTCTCATTCTTGATGTTTATCATGAACCTTACCTTTTTTCACCCCTACTCTCAGGACTGACCCTCAAGGTTCAGATGAAACATTGACAATAATAAAAAAAGATGCTAGTAATTCAGAAGCTATGCTAGTTGATGATGATGATGGAGATCAGGTTTATTTATTGTCAAACACTTTTTAATTATTCAATCATTTTTGTCATTTGAATGTGGTTACCTATTCATTTACCGTATAAATGATCCGTGTATTAGCCATGTTAATGTCCAACTCAGCCTGTATATTGGTTACCTTTGCTTTTAGATTGAAGATCCACGTGCAAATAATGAATTCTTTGAGTATGCTCAGGCTCCAGCTACACCTGGAGTGGTGGAACTGCCTAACTTGTCCAGTGTTCAAGAGGCACTTGCTTGCGATGATTGTATTGGACCAGAAGATCAGGATGTAACACAATCAGCTGCTGCAGAGTGTGGAGAAAACATTTCCAATAAAATGAATCTTCAACCTATGGATAAAAATATAGTGTCTGGGTCTGTACAAAATGATTTAAATCACGGTTTTGTTGTTAGCACAGCTCCTGAGAATGGCTGCCATTCTGGTGACGTGGAAAAAGAACTAAGAAAATCACTAGAAAATACAGAATCTAATGCCATGTATGAAGCAGATGCTACCCTTGGTGGACAAGATGGTCTTAATCGGATTGAAAGTAATGGTGGTGTGAAATCTTTAGATAGAACTGATGGTGATTATGCTGAGTCTCCTAGCTGCTCTAATGTCACATATGATACAGAAGATGCAGGTCGACGGATGACCTCAAATAGCAACTTTGTGCCTGTATCAGATGGCTATTTGAAGAATGATCAGGCTACTGTTGAGCAAAGTGATCATCATGATCCTGAAACCACTAAAAACTCAAATGTTGTTGATGATGAAGTTCAGGCTTGTCTGAAACCAAAGAATTATGTTCAGGAAGAAGTCTCATCTGCTTGTATGCATGTTCTTCAGCCATGTACTTCACTCCAGGCGCAACCTGATATGTCCTCTTTTGGAGGAGAGCATTTAGAAGTTCTTCCAAATGTGCAATCTGAAGTTGCAGGGCAAGGTGTTATTATTATTATTTTTTTTAATATACATATAGATATTTATTTATTTTAATAATTCTGTAGAATTTATTGCAGATTAGTGACGTCTATGAGGTTTACTTTGATTTTTTAGTACTCTTTTTGGTCCACTTTATTTCATGGTTGACCTGACATTTTATTTTTTATTTTTGTTTTTTCTCATTGAGATTTTGAAGGTGATCTCTAATGTAAATTCCAACTGTATTTATTAATCAAAGCATATAAGGGAAAAAAAATGTAAAAACTAAGAAAATTAAGGGCTTATCTGTAAAAAATGGCATTCGATTGGGCACATTTGGAGTGAATAAGAGCATGATTTGATTATTTTACATTTATTAATTTTGCAGGTGAACGCTGCCAAAATGAGGTGCCAGAACATGTTCCAGGCGAGGAGATCCTGAGAGATGGTGGAAATTCTGGTGAACAACCACACAATTTGATATCATGTGATAATCAATTAGAAAATTCAAATGATCGTGGGACTTTTGAAGCACCTGCACCTGAGAAGTTGCTCTCTGTACCGGAGGGGCTAATTGATGAGCCTACTAATTTGCTAGTTGAGTCTACACCAGATAAGGAGATCTTAGGGGGGACTGCTGGAATTGATGCCAGGACAAGACTTTTTTCAGGAAGAAAACGAAATTACACAGAAAGTACACTAACTGTGGAGAGTATAAACTCAGTTGAATCATTTGGACAGACTCGAACCAAGAAAACTGCAGATTCCATTCCTGATGATGATGATTTACTCTCTTCTATTTTAGGTATGGACACCTTTTTAACTAGAAATTCTATTTAGTGTTGTTTCATCTAGTTACCAGAATATTATTACTTGGAATGTTATACCTTAAAAGAATAACTTCATTACTAAATTGAATTTCTCTGTTCTTCAGTTGGAAGAAAATCTTCAGTTTGGAAAATGAAACCCACTCCTGCATTTGAAGTTGCTTCTGCAAAACGTGCTCGGTCTGCACCTCGTCCCACTGCATCAAAGAGGAAGGTGCTTATGGATGATACCATGGTCTTGCATGGCGAGTATGTTTTTTCCTTTTTGCTTTCTCTTTAAGTTCTTTTTCATGCTCATTACCTTCTTTACAAAGTTTACATGATTGGTCATCTAACTGTCCTAGCTTAAGATGTTTCTGAAATTCATTATCAACATGCTACATGAAGAACGGTAACTCAGCTTTGGGCCTTTTAGATCCTATAATGAAATTTATGCTTTGAGAGAAATTTTCCTTTCCATGTTTTCATAATTGATACCTTTTCTGCTTTTCACATGTCAACAATTTGTCTTCCCAGAGGTGCTTCGTGCCAACTTGTTTGTTCACTAGAATACCACCAGATGTGTCCATTGCCTGGCAAAGTAACATTCTGTTTATAATTCTGTATTGGTGTATCCATTTATGTTGAATATCTTCCCAAGTGTGTAAATACAGTCCATTTGTCTTGGTTTGAAGTAGGGTTAGTAAATTTTGAAGTATTCTTAATTGGTACTTATGATTAATTTGTTTGTGTAAGATTTCAAGCTCGTGCATCTCTCAGTTTCATCTTTCATAAAATATTGATGAATATGGCTCCTTTTTCCTCTGTAGTACCATACGTCAGCAGTTGACTAGCACGGAAGACATACGTCGTGTACGAAAGAAAGCGCCTTGCACACGTCCTGAGATTTTAATTATTCAGAGGCAATTTTTGGATGATGAAATCTTCAGAGAACCTATATTTACTGGTGAGATTATAGCTCTCTTTTTTCTGCCAACGTATCTGCATTTTTGGGGAATAATTTAAATTAAAGTTTATGTTCTTTTAATATGCCTCAACCAGTTGGTTTCACAATAGTATTTATTCTTATTATTATCACTGTCTTTTGTCTGAGTACGTGTCTCTGGTGGTGGGCAGTGAGGGGAAGTGAAAGCTTATGCTGCTTCCATGAGTTTCAACACTCTAAGTCAAAGTTATTCAGTATTCACCCAGCTGCTATTGTGTTATGCAATCTTTCCTTGGTTTTGTTATTGATTTGATATAATGATTCTGAAGATGCTGGTGCTTCTCTCTGTAACTCTACAAGTTATTTTATTTTATTTTATTTTTGGAATTGGCCCTAAAACTCACTTACAAGTTAATTTGCTGCACTTTTCAGGTATGTCAGCAGAACTAGGATCTCTGCACAGTGAAACATATGATCTGAGTGGAACCAGGATTTCTGAAGTTGATGAAAATCACACTTCTCCTGAAGTAGCCAAGGATGCAGCATGCTCTGTTAGGCCTGAAGTTGCCATTGAAAGTGGTATTGAAGAAATGGTTCATGGAGATGACATTGAAGCACCTGTTGGGACTCCTCAGACTGAAAGCCAGCAAAGGATGCAGCATACTGATGCTGCTGCTGATGTATCTGAATCTTTACATTGTGAACCTCTAAATGAGATGGTTGAGATGGAAATTGATAAAGGAACTGTTGCTGATGCAGCAAATCTTTTTGTTAACGATTGGTTTGAGCTGTCATCCCCTGTTGATCCTAATCAAAGAATGAGTACGCAACCTGTTGAGGAGGATGCTTCTCTAGTTGATATAGGCAGTTGCAGAGGAGCTGATGGTAATGAAGTTTTGATATGTGATGGTGAAAACATTGTTGCTGTTGAATCTGAAGCAAAAGGAAGAGACGAGTCTTTGGCTGAAGACGGTAAAGCTAGCACATCAGTTGAAATCAATACAGAAACTCAGCCAGACTGTTCTGTGCCTGTTGAAAATGGAAGTGACTCTCTTGCAACTTATGTGGAATCTGGAGGATTTCTTAATGATAACCAAGCTGCAGATGAAGTTAGAACGAATAGAATGGGTGAATTGAATGAGGATTTACTTAAGGATGCAGATACTGGGCTTTATGGCAAGGATCTAACCCATATGTGTAGTGAAGAACCTAAAATGGATTCTATGTCCATGGAACTTGATACTGGCATCAGAAGTTTATCAAATGGAGAAAAACCAGCCACTCATGAAGTTGATGCTGTGGATGCAGAAATCGCTACTGAGGACCACTGTCCTGTGGATAATCAGGTGCATAGCTCAAATATTTTACACACTGAATGCCTTTTAACTGAGAACAATTGCTATGGTTCTGAATTTGCCTAATGGTCACCAAGGCATTTTGATACGTCAAACTAATTTTGCACTTAGGAGATGTGGTATAGCTAGTTAAGGGGCAGTATATACATGTGCACCAATGGTGAACTTTCTGATTCTATCATTATGATTCACTAAAAGTTTTTGTATAAATTTAATAACCACAGTTTTTACTATTAAACATGTAATTTTAGTTATTGAATTAAGCTTGGTGATCTACCGTCTGTCTTATGTTCTATGGCTTCATATTTTTGTTGCATTTGGTACAATTTATGTCAGGAATGTTATTCACAGGGCATACTGTTGTTATAATGGTAGCTTTGTTGTACAGTTTTCGACCTTATGAGCATGATGTTTAAGCACTAGGCTAACTGCATTTTTTGGCCCTTTGTTGCAGGAATCTGGGAACATCACAATTGCAAATGACACAGGTGACCAACTCTTGCTTTTAATATTAGTTTTCTCTCTTAGGCTTCTTGATTTATTTCCTGAAATTATATTTCCTAATTCAAACTGCTCAAAATAAATACTTTGATAAAGTTTCTTGAATGAAGGATACACTTTTTAAGTGGAGGATTTTGTTCAGATAAGCAAATGTGTTATTATTTGCTCATCTTTATCAAAAACCTAGATTCTATCTTCTTGACCATGCTCAAGCACATTGTTATGAAGGTTGCACAAAGATCTGTAGTTTGACAATTCACATGCAATTGCTTTATGGTGTCTGATATGATTGGGCATATGCTTTGTTCGGCAGTTTGGTAGTATCATTGTTTATGAGACTAGGGCAGACCAAGTAAAGTGTTAACAAATTAAGACAAATATGTAATACTGATTATATAAGATAGAAAAGAGAGCACCATTTAGTTGTTTAAATTAAAAGTAGTCTTTTACTGTCTTTAATTGTTTTCTAGAATTTTTTGGGGTTGATATTGAATTTCTTTATCCTTTCTCCCTTTTTTCAGAGTTTTTGAATGTAGATGATGAGGTAGGTGAAGAAGACGAAGAGGGCATGCCTTATGGGGAAGAAAACAGTATTCTTGATAATAGTGGCTGGTCTGCTCGTACCAGGTTGTTGTTTACTTTGATTTCTGTGATAGATGATGGTTTTACTTTAATTTTCCTTTTAGATTTTCTAGGATTGATCACATAATTTCTTGTGTACTTGGAATTTAGAATGAGTTTGCTCCACATGTTGATGTTTGTTGATTACTCTTTCCCATAGGGCTGTTGCCAAGTACTTGCAGAACTTGTTTGACAACGAAGCTGTACATGGAAGAAAGGTTCTTGCCATGGACAATCTATTGGCTGGCAAAACTCGAAAAGAAGCAGCAAGAATGTTTTTTGAGACATTGGTATGTCTGTTGAAACTTCCTTTTTCTAAAGTTGGTTCCCATTTCCTAGAATTTCATTAACAAAACTCTGACATGCAGGTTCTCAAGACTAAAGATTACATCCATGTGGAACAGCCAAGACCCCTTGACAACATTGGCATAAAGGCCCGAGCGAAGCTCATGAAATCAGATTTCTGATCCTCCCTCATAGAAAGGCAGACGATATAGATGAAAAGATCCATGTAGTTGTAGTTTGGCTGATGCTTGGCCCATAGTACCAATTGTATTTTTCTCAAAATTACTTTTTGTTAGTTCATGTAATTGGTAGTAGCTTAACATTTCATTTTGATTGTAGCATAGATACATAAGGTGGATCGTAATTATATGTATATATCTGTAAAATGTATCAAATCAGCAATTGAGATTGCTAATTTATTTTTTCTAATTTATTTCATCCTGCGTTTCGACTAATAAATCCAGGGATGGGAATGAGATTGATTCTCGCTGGTGGTTCTCTCCAGTCAATTTTCTTGTTTTCATTGTTGTCCAATTTGAATTGTATTAAACTGTGAAATAATCATATTAAACTGTAAAAGAATGATTATTTCAGTATTCCAGTTAGATGTATTGCAGAAGTGGTAACTCTCTTTCATATACTCGTCAAAAAGTAAAATTGTGGATTTGATAAGGTATGGTGGTAACGAAGTTAATAAAAAATTTTGATATCAATGCAATCAATGATCCCAGGAAAGCACAGAAAGCAAATAAAAATGTTGAATGTATATTGATTGCCAGGAAAGCACAGAAAGCAAATAAAAATGTTGAATGTATTCTTGCCAATTTCACAGTTTGTTTATAGAGGTATGATATAACATCAAAAGAAAAAAATTCAACAAAATGTTTGGTCGGAAACAGACCGTATCAAACCGTCAAAAAATGTTATTTCCTTATGTCCTGAGATTCAAACCATCTGGAGTACTTTTAAAATAAATAGTCTGTACCTCAAAAATTGATTTTGTTTTATCAGCTCAGTGTAGTGTATCTATTTCAAACGTTGAAGCCCTCAGCTCGAAGACACTGAAGGTGAGCCTCAATCCATTTTGCACAGGTCTCTTCACCATGCTCCACAATGCATTCATCTCTAAGCTTCTTAGTCTCTGGGCAAGCACAGCATATTTTCTTCTTTGGTTTAGACTCTGGAATAGACGCTGTTACTGATGCTTGGTTTTGGGGCGAGCTATGGGAAACAAGTGCAGAAGCATTTTGCAGAAGCAATCCACCCGTTCTCTCAGGCACCAAGAGATTACCCATTCTCTCAAGCACTAAGAGATTGCAAGA
>BPVZ01000097.1:962068-977997 GCA_020521535.1 Rubroshorea leprosula
TGGAATTGGTTCGAAATTTGCAGGAAAAATTTTACATGGAAGGGTACTTTGCATGTCGAATCCGAGCAATGGGGGGAAAATTGGTGTTACTTGATTGTGATGACAAAAATGAGCTGAAGGATTTGGTGGAGTCGGCATCAGAGTGGTTAGGACAATGGTTTGCAGAAGTGAAACCATGGTCACCGGAAATGGTGGCGGATGAAAGGTTTGTGTGGATTAGGTGCCAAGGAGCACCCTTAAATGTATGGGGGACAGATTTTTTTGCAAAAATGGGTAGCTCTTGGGGAAAATTCATCTGTTTGGATGACAACACAAGTCAAAAAAGAAGATTTGATGTAGCTAGATTCTTACTCTCAACACGGATCATGAATACTATATCAGTCTCGAGACAGATTAGAATAAATGGGTCCATGTACAATGTTAAATTCACGGAGGAGGAGTTCACCAATAGCTTCTTCTCCTTGAAACAGGACTTCATGCCAACTTTTCAAAGTGAGTCTGAAAATGAGGAATCTTGGTCTCTGGATAGTGATAGAGATGTTAGTGATCTGGAAAAAATAGCAGAGTGGGAGCAAGAGAAAAAAAGAGATGTTGCGCCAGAGGAGGAAGATGATGAGGTGGCATACAGTAAAGGGGAGATTGATGGAAAGTATCTGACACAAGATCTGCAAGTCAAAAAAGGGTTAATCGAAGTTGTGGCAGAGAGCTCCGTTAGAGTTCAAAATTCAAATGAAGATTTTATCAGTGCAGCGGAGAAAAGGGCGGTGCAAAAACAGGGGAATTTGGAAATTGTGGTTGGAAAAGTGGGCTGCAATGAGAAACATAGAAGGAGGCTGAAGTGCAAGCCCAAATCACAAGGAAGCAGCCCAAGTTATGTAGTGTCATCCAATGAAGGAATGGGCCAAGGGCTAAGGGGAGTAGGCCCATCTTTGGGTAAAATAATAGTGATGAATAAAGACAAAGGGACAAGGGCGGTAATTTATGAAGATGAGGAAGGGAAAGCTGTCCAGAGGGAGACCGATGATGAAGAAGAGCAGAGGCAAAGGTCAAAGCAGAAGGGGGCGAGGGGGGACAAGGTAACTTCTTCCGTGGAGGAAGTGAGGGAGTCGAGCTTGTGGGAACGTGAAGGTGACGAAGAACAGAAGCAGATCTCGAAGCAGATGGGAGCGAGGGGGACCAAGGCGTCAACCTCCGAAGTGGAAGGAAGTGATTTGGTGCAGTGGGATCACGACGGCAACGCGTTGCAGAGGCAGATCCTGAAGCAGAAGGGGCCGATAGCACGTCTGCAAAAAAGGAAGAAGAAAGTTAAGCTGTGTAGTGCTGTCTACCGGAGGGAGGGGGAGGCGGGTGTTGAACGGGGAAAAAAGAAAAAAGAAGGTAGTGCAGATCAGATCCGGAAAACAAAGAAAGGAAGATTAACGTCGGTGTTTTTGGCCAGTCCAAATGGTGAGATAGCAGGGGAATCCATCGGTGATAGTGGCATAGAAAACTGTAACAGGGCTTGGAAGGAACAAATGCACAGCCACCTTGCCAAGGAGATTTGGGATTTAGCCAAACAATTGGGTGCAACAACAGAGAAGGACGAGGCGATGGTGCAAAGGATTGAAGAGATGGAGAGGAGAGACAGACAAAAAAAGGAAGAAATGGTTCATTGGGAAACCGAGGAAGCAAAGAAGGTAAGCATTGAGAGTAATGATTTTGTTGACCTTTAATATAAGGGGATTAGGAGGGGTCGGGAAGAAAAGAATTTTAAAGGAGTTGGTGACTAAAGAAAAAGTAGAGTTTTTAGCAGTGCAGGAAACTAAATTGGAAGTTGTAGATAGGAAATTATGCAGGGGAGTGTGGGGCAGTGATAATTTTGATTGGACTTTTAAACCTTCAGAGGGCTTATCTAGAGGACTTCTATGTATCTGGGATTCATCGGTGTTTGAAAGGAAGGAGGTAATTGAGGGGCGCTCTTTTATAGGAGTGTTTGGGGTATGGGGAGAAGAGAAGATACTGATTCATTTGGTTAACATATACTCTCCATGTACACTGGCGGGCAAAAGAGAGTTGTGGGAGGAGCTGGGTAACTTAATCAACAGAAGGAAGGGAAGATGGTGCTTAGGAGGCGATTTTAATGCTGTTACTAGGGTAGAGGAGAGGGCGGGGTGTAAGGATCCAACCATAGAGATGAATGAGTTTAACAGCTTTATTTATGATGCGGGGCTGATAGATTTACCATTGATAGGCAGGAAGTATACTTGGTACAGCTCAAATGGTCGACAGATGAGTAGAATTGACAGATTTGTAAAATTGACAGATTTCTGATCTCTGTTGATTGGCTTGAGAAATGGAGTGATGTGAAATAGTGGGGCTTGGGCAGATCAGTGTCAGATCATTGTCCGCTAGTTCTGAAGAATGAAAAAGTAGACTGGGGACCAAAGCCGTTTAAATTCTTCGATGCGTGGTTGGAGCAACCTGAATGCATGGAGCTGATAAAGAAGGCCTGGAATTCTTCAGTGGAAGAGGGGAGAAAGGGATTCAGACTAAAGGAGAAACTGAAAAGTACTAAGAAAGCCTTGAAGGAGTGGAGTGGCAACCACATGTCGGAATTAGATTGCAAGATAAAGGAAGCTGAAAAGATGATAGCTATTCTGGATGAGAAAGGAGAAATTGCCCAGCTATCGGAAGAAGACTCCAACAGAAGGAAAGGATGCTTCCTAGATCTGTGGAAGTACTTGAGAATCAAGGAGAGTATTTGGCAGCAGAAATCAAGGAAGATGTGGTTGAGAGAGGGGGATGCTAACACAAAGTTTTACCACAAATGTGTGAAGGGCAGATGGAGAAGAAATGAGATAAACAGCATCCAGGTCAATGGGAAACAGCTGCGGGAGGTGGGGGAGTTAAAAGAAGGCATGGCAAAGTATTTTCAAGATCTGTTCACAGAAAATGACTGGCTGAGACCAAAGTTGGATGGCATCAACTTCAAACAAATATCCCATACGGATAATGAATCCCTTATGGCTAAGTTCTCAAAGGAAGAAGTTAAAAATGCAGTGTGGGATTGCGAGTCAACAAAATCCCCGAGGCCTGACGAGTTTAATTTCAAATTCATAAAGGCTATGTGGGAGGACATAAAGCAAGAGGTTATTGGATATATTCAAGAATTTCATGAAAGAGGCAAGATGGAAAAAGGAGCAAATGCGTCTTTCATAGTCTTGATCCCGAAGGTCGAAAACCCCCAAAGAATTGAAGATTATAGACCAATCTCGCTTATTGGAGTCATGTACAAGATCCTGGCAAAGTTGTTAGCTAACCGGCTGAGGAAAGTACTGGATAAGATCATCGGGGAGCAACAAATGGCATTCATTAAGGGCAGACAATTGCTGGATGGGGTGATTATTGCTAATGAGGTGATTGAGGAGGTAAAGAGAAAGAAGAAAAACAGCTTTCTATTCAAGGTAGACTTCGAAAAAGCTTATGACAAGGTAAGCTGGGACTTTATTGATTATATGTTGTTGAGAATGGGGTTTACTGCCAAATGAAGAAAATGGATGAAGGAATGTCTACAATCGAGCACAGTATCAATCCTCATTAATGGAAGCCCAACAAGGCAGTTCCCAGTTAGTAAAGGGTTAAGGCAAGGCGACCCTTTATCTCCCTTCTTGTTTTTAATAGTAGCGGAGGGTCTGAACGGCTTAATGTTATCCGCGGTGGATAAGAATCTTTACAAGGGAGTGAGGATTGGAAACATAGGGGTGATGGTATCCCACCTCCAGTTTGCAGACGACACGATATTTTTTGGCGAAGCATCAAAGGAGAACATCCAAGTCATCAAGTGCGTCTTGAGAACCTTTGAGCTAGCGTCGGGCCTTAAGATTAACTATGGTAAAAGCCAGTTAATGGGTATCGGGGTTGAGGAAGAGTGGAAAAAGAAAATGGCGTACATTCTTCACTGCAAAGAAGGAGAGCTTCCTGTCAAGTATCTGGGAATTCAAATTGGAGGGAACCATAGAAAGCTATCAATGTGGCAGCCATTAGTGAACTCGTTCAAGAAGAAGCTTGCAAGTTGGAAGGGCCGGGATTTATCAATGGGAGGCCGAATAGCGCTCATAAACTCTGTGTTGTCCAACTTACCGGTGTTCCAGATGTCAGCCTACCTACTTCCCAAAGGTATTCTTTACTCTTTGGATAAAATTCGTAGAAATTTTTTATGGGGAGGGGAGGGGAGGGAGAGGGAAAGAAAATCAATTGGGTTAGTTGGGAGAGGGTTTGTAGAGCAAAGGAGGAGGGAGGATTAGGAGTAAAAGACTTGGAGAAGTTTAATGTAGCATTGATGGGAAAATGGCTGAGTCGGCTAGCAAATATGGAAGAGGGATTGTGGAAGAGTGTCATCGTAGGAAAATATGGAGCAGAAGGGGGTCACTGGATGGACTGGGTGCGGGATGGCAGGAACATAGGATCGTTATGGTGGAGAGACGTCCGAAGACTCAAAGCCGGGGAGGGAGTAAATGCGAGATGGTTGTGGGAGGATTTTAGACTCAGGATAGGGGAAGGGAGAGGTGTTAAATTCTGGTGGGATTCATGGTGCGGGGAGGAGTGTCTAGCTAACAAATTTCCTAGACTGTATTTCTTGTCAACAGGAAAGGAAAAAGAATGTCATGAAATGGGCAATGAGGATCGAACCACATGGAAATGGAATTTATCTTGGAGACGAAATCTGTTCGAGTGGGAAGAAGAAGCAGTTCGAGATCTCAAAAGGATGATTGAAGAAGTGAAGATCAAACCAGGATGCCCAAATAGACGGGAATGGAGCCCTAGCACGGAAGGCCAATACTCGACAAAAATAGCTTATCAAAGGCTTTCAATGCCAAGGAAGAACCCAGAGGAAGAAAAGATTTTCAAAAGGGTCTGGAACCCCACTGTCCCTAGCAAAGTGGCTGCATTTAACTGGAAAACACTGCTGGACAGAATTCCAACTAAGTTAAATCTGATCAGAAGGGGAATTATCAAAGACATGGCAGATGGAAAATGTGTCTTATGCGAGGAAAAGAATGAGGATGCCGACCATCTGTTCTTAAAATGCAGAGTAGCTAAAGGTTTGTGGAAAGCATGTGCACACTGGTGGAGAACAAACTTTACACTCCATAGTGATTGCTGGACAACATTTCAACATTTTGGGGCATGGACTACAAAGCCACACATTTCAGAAGGGTGGGATTGCATTTGGAATACAGTTACATGGACTATATGGATGGCACGAAACGGAAAGGTTTTTCAGGATTCAAAGGTAAACAAAAGTAATCTTTTTGAGCTTATTCAACTGAGATCTTTTGATTGGATTAAAGCAAGGAAAGCTAGGTGTTATTTCAGTCTTTCGGATTGGATGATTGATCCTACTGCTTGTCTTTTAGTTAATTGTAGAGGAAAGTAGTATTGATATGAAAGATAGGATTAACATTGAAGGGCTGATTTATGTATTTGTAGTATGGGTTTGAGTACCCCTTGTACTCAGTTTTTTTATAAATGATTCTTCATTTGCTGTTCAAAAAAAAAAAAAACTATGTAGCAACAATTCCATCCAACCAAACATTACTTTTGCATTTTGATGTATGATGACTACTTACATGGAATATATTTAGGAGGACCAAAAGCGATTGAAGTCCACTGCTGAGACACTTGAGGCTGAAAATGAACGACTAAAACAGGAAAACGTTTCGATGAAACAACAGTTAGAAGATAAATCAAAGGAAGTTGACTTATTGAAGAAGAATTACGATCAGCGATATGTAAGTTTGCCCCTAACTGAAGCTTACTTTTATTTTATTTTGTTCTATGATTCTTTGATTTACTATTGTATTCAGGAAAATGAACAACAAATGAAGTCTGCTATGGACTCACTCGAGGCTGACAATAAAAACCTCCAAAAGGAACTGGATGACCTTAAAAATAAGTTTCGCGAATTCAATCTGAAGAAATTTGTAAGTTTGCCCTCAACTACGAAAGATTATTTTCATTTCATTGTTAAGTCTTGAATTTTAATGTTATGCTACGATTTAGGAAGAAGAACAGCGAATGAAGACCTTTTTGGAGCTAGGTGAAGCGAAAAATGGACTATTAAACACTGCAAAAAGGTCACTTGAAGAAGAAAATGCTTTGGTGAAGCAGAGATTTGAAGCAAAATCAAAGAAACTGGATGAGCTTGGAAATGATTTTGACAAGTTGAAGCAGAAATACAACAAGCTACATGTAAGTTTGTCTCAAACTGTCAAAGCTTGTTTTGATTTGGTTGTTGAAGTCTTGAATTTTGTTATAATACATTTAGGGAAGAAAGCAAGGACTAAAGTCGACTATAAAGATACTAGAGGAAGAAAATAGATCGAAGAATGCATTGCTGGAAGGAATGTCTAAATATTCAGGCCAAATGGTCCAGCTTAGAAGTAAATTGGAAAGTTTAGAACTGGTTAAGTCTCTGCCTCTATCTAGTGAAATTTATGTTTTTCTTATTTGTGAAAAAGTTAATGCATGCGGACTCTTTGAACTAATTTCTTATTAAAAGATGCAGGCTTCAACATCTTGTACAAAGCGTCAGAGCATGGCTAGAAGAAGCACAACCATCATTAGAGGTTTTGGGCACAATTGGGAAAGGACGGAGGGAGTCGGACAACTGAGCCAGTCTGAGCCCGCTCGTTTCCCAGTGGCGCAAGCAGTCCGGCTACAGGTCGACGTGATAAGGAATTAGGAAATTCAATCAAATTAATGGTTAATGACTGTTTGCCAAATAGTATATCTTGATTATAATTTAGTTATATATATATATATATATTTTTTATATTAGAGAGTTAAGTGTTTGATATAATAAATGTTTAAATTTCTGATTTTGATCTTAAATTAAGACTTTTAAATTAATGAATATTAATTCAATCAAGTTTTATTGATATAATTTAGTTATGAGATTAAAAGATTAATTGTACCAATGACTTATTGATTCAAGTGGAAGAAATTTATTTTTTTTTTTAAATATTTATATTTAAATTTGAATCTTATGAATAGAGAAATATGTATTAAAAGAAATTTAAAAAAATTTATTTAAGGACTATTGTAACATTCATATATTAAGAGATTAATAATAAAAAAAAAAAGTAAATTGTATCTAAGACATTTTAATGTAATTTATTTATTTCTATATTTACCTACCTAAAGCCTATATAAAAACTGCTATGTGTATCTTTTAACACAACTCTCAAGTCCCGGTTGCTGTTTTACACTTTTACCTCCGCAATTCTTTTTTTTTTTTTTTAATAAAACCAAAGATATATATTAATTAGAATAAAATTCATTGAATACACAAATTTTATATGTTTTATTTATAAAGTCTTAATTACTTTTTTTTTAAACTTTTAATAATTAAAATTTATTATAATTTTTCATATAACAAAATTAATTATTTTTAATAAATATAATAAAAAATAGATCCTAACTCTTTTATAATAATAATAATAATAAAAGAATGATGTGATGATTATACCAGTAATAATGCACTAAAATCAATAAGAACTCTACAGTTAAGTGTGACCAAAATGTTAATAATGATAAATTCAGTGACCACACGTGAGATTTATCAAAATACCGCCCCCTGACTGTCGATTAACGAGCGATCATCGATAGATCAACGTTCGAAGCGTCACAACTCACGGAAGGTCTCTAAAGTCTAAAGTCCAACAGCGTTGCAATTTGCAAGAAAGTGTTATCGTGTTCACATCTAACAGGCCATGTGGCCAAATATTAGATGCTCATATAAAGAAATATCATAAATGAAAATTATAGTTCAAACCTTGGGATTAAGGTGAGTTTAATATTGTTATAAAGTGTTGTGATTGTTGTAATTGTGTTTATATTAAGTTGTGTTATAATATAATTGAAAGTGATTAGTCTTTTGGTTATTTATTTGTTAAAAGTACTATAAATAATATATGGTTAATTTTAATATTTATTAATTAAAATTTAAAAAATATAATATAATGTACAATTACTAAAAACTACTTTATAATTTAACATGAGATCAAAATATTTAATGCTCATATCGAAGAAAAATCGTAAGGTTTGGGAACGAGTTTTGGAATTTTTAAAAATGAAATAAATAAAGGGTTATGTTAATTAAATAAAATATTAATGGATAATGTTATAATTGTATAATAAACGTGCATCAACATTAGCCCCCAAGTAGGAAGACTTGTCAAGTCCTCACACTTATTGTTGATGTCAATAAATGTGCCTAGACTTTGCCAAATAATGGGTGAATTTGATGTTGTTCAGCAATATTTTTCATCATGCGACAAGTTGCAGAGATGTGGCCATGTTTTTGCGAGACTTGAAAGATTGGCTTTGCCAAAGGATAAGCCCATCCTTATGTTGTAGAAATGATGATGATGATAATAAGAATGATTGTTGTGAAGCTCTCCTTTATTAACTTGGTTGAGCTTATGAAGAATTTTCCTCCATCGAGGAATGAAAATGTTAAGCATTGTTCGTAACCATGTCATTGTAGATAGTGCATTTGTAGCTTGGTTGACTCAAAGCCAAAGTAGATATCACTAGTGGAGAGATGAATGAACCTCCTAGGAATGAAGAAATTAGCTCATTGTTGTCATGTGGATACGTAGCTCAGCATTTGTCTATTTTGTGTCTTCATGGTTGGAAATTATTGATTGTTGTCCATGAGCTCTATCATGAAAATTTTAATATAAAAATGAGTTGATGAGAAGCTTGATACTTAGGAATATCTGTCAACCCAATTCTAGGGAAGATAGCATTTTGATGAAAGTCGAGCAAGTAGTTGAAGTCATAGTGCTAAGGATGAACATTCATCAACTTCGCTGAAAAGCAGTATTGGCAATGTAATCCTCCAGTTGTGTGAAATTTTTTTGAATCTCCCATGTACATGCTCATCAGGCAAGCATTTGCAAATCTTCATCTTATTTTGTAACTTGACATTAAGAACTTGTCCAAGGAAGATAAATGGCTTGAGTAGTGGTGGAGACATTTTAATAAGTTGCAAACTGTTGACTTCATAGTAGATTGCTCCATCCAAATGAAATATGATGATGTGAAGTAGAGCAGTAACCCTTTATTCGAGGAATATGAAAAACAGTAGTAATGACCTCCTGTATAAGAGATAAAATAATGTAAAGATGAAGGCACTCCATGGCCTTGTTCTAGCTGGAGGTTTGGACCAATAAGATTTGTTGACCCTTCCTTTTGCCAAAGATGATAGAATGATGATGAAGATGAAATGAGCACACATATGTTGTTGTACTCATAATGGACCCAATATGTTAAGGAAGAATTTCTATCCAAGACAGAGTATTCTAAAAAGGATGAACCTTTCATCCAAGTGATGTAGTAAGTAAATAATTCGTAGTGGATGCAATCTATCCATGTGGACCTTCTAGGCCTTGATAATGTTTCTTCCCCATGATAGACTATTGAAGATGTATTAGTATGCAATTTTCTATTCATAACTGCTAGCCATGTTGAATATTGCTAGGCTAGACAGAGAGTTACGAACCTCTCTTATACATCAAAGGGGAAGATGTAAGGATATACTAGTATGCCTTTGTCCATTTGTCATGGAAAGCACTTGTATAGTATTGTTGTGTATGTTTGGCTATGCGCCAAGATAAAGAATGTATAACATAGATGTGTGCTACAATACCATTTTATCGAGACCAACCCAATCCAATTTGTTGGGTTGGATTGGATTTTTCAAAGTTTGGTTCCATATTGGATTAGATTTCCATTAATCCATAGTAAGTGGTTTGGGTTGGATCAAAACCATGGTAAACCAAAAACCATAGATCAAAATTTTAAACATAATATAATTAGAAATTTTTAGAAGCTGCAGTAGCTCCATCGTGGTGTTGCTACTCAGTTTCTTTATTCCTCCTCTTCTCCTCTCATTTCCACTGATTGGAGCCATCATCTCCTCCAACAATCCTTCTTTTTTTCATATCCTTCAACATTTCTCATCTCCTTCATCTCTTCTCCTGTCATCTCATATCAATCTCTAATGAAGGAAATCTAAAGTTTGCTTTTTCCCATTGGTAAGTATTCTCCATCAGTTTAGATTACAACAAATTGTTGATTTAGTTTTCTTTTTCTTGTGGGTTTCTTGACTAAATGATTAAATGTTGGAATTTCATGATTGGGTTTTGGGTAAAATTGAATTGTAGAGCAATAAAAGGGTTTGAGTTGATTTTTCTTGTTTTAGCATAAATTTTTACACTTGTTTGTTCTAATTTTCTTAATTGTAAGTTAAGCCTTGTGAGATTTCCTTCCCATGAAATTGAAGCTATTTTGCAGTCATAAGACTGCAAAACTGTGAACATAAGCTATGAAGTGTGTTAGAAGTTCCCCAAGTAACATGAGTACAGCAAGTGGGGAATCTCAAGTTTTGACGACAAGTTCAAGCCAAAAAAGGTCCAAGAAGAAATCAAAAGTGTGGGATCATTTTGTTGATGATAAGGAAGAGGAAGGTAAAATTAAACTAGATGCATCTATTATGGTGAGAAGTATTCTCATACCAGTTTAAGTGGCACTAGTACCTTAAAGAATCATTTGATAAAATGTCCTAAATACCCTTATAACAAGATTCAAACACAAGATCAATCTTCTCACCCATCATGTATATTAGAAGATACATATTTTAATTCTGGTAATGATAGCTTTAACCAAGAAGAATTCCAAATTGCTTTGGCCAAGATGCATTATGGATGGGTTGCCCCTTAAGTTTGTGGAGCATGAGGGTTGTCGACTTTTCATGAATGTTGTGCAACCTAAGTTTAGAGTAGACTCTTGCACCACAATGATAAAAGATTGTTTTGCAATCTTCATGTCAGAAAAGGAAAAGTTGAAAAGGTCCTTATCCAACCTAGATTCTAGAATTAGTCTCACCACTAATATTTAGACTTTAGTGCAAAACATTTCCTACTTGTCTTATGGCTCATTTCATTGATGATATTTGGAAGTTGCATAAAAGAATCTTGAATTTTTGTCCAATTTCTAGTCACAAAGGTAAATAAATTGGTAAAATGGTTTTTCATGTCTTCTTCAATGGGGAAATTGAAAATGTTTAAACACTTACAGTTGATAAGTTGATAATGCTAGTTCAGATGATATTGCAGTGCTTTATTTGAAAGATAAACCTGGTAAAAAGAATTGCATTTTATTTCACGGTGAGTTCTTGCATGTTAGATGTGTAGCACATATTTTGAATTTAATTGTCAAAGACAGTTTGAATGAGGTAAAGGAAGTATTAAGTTAGATTCGTGGTGTTGTAAAGTGTGTTAGAAGTTCCCCAAGTAGAGCTGAGAAATTTAAATTGTATATTGATAAAGAGCATATTTGTTGCAAAAGTTTTGTATGTCTATATGTTTCAGCTAGATGGAATTCCACCTACTTTATGTTAAATGCTTCCATTAAATTCCCAAAGGCATTTGAGAGACTAGAAGAGAAAGATCCATAATTTCTTTGTAATCATGAGGATAAGATTTCTACAAATGAAGATTGGAAAAAGTCAAATGTGTTAGTGAAATTTCTAGAGCAACTTTATAAGGTTAGTAAGAAACTATCTGGGACTTTGTATGTCACTTCCAATTCATATTTCATGCAAGTTTGTGCTATTCAGAGGACATTAAATGATTAGGCTCATAGTTTAGAACCATATCTTCAATCAATGGGCTTTAAAATGAGAGTGAAATTTAACAAGTATTGGGGAGGCATGGATAAAGTGAATGTGCTTTTGCTAATTGCTGTGGTGTTAGAACCTCATTACAAATTAGAGTACGTTAAGTTTTGCTTCACATGTTATTGCTTTGTTGACACCTTGAATGTAGGGACAAGAATTGATGCTCTAATGAAGAAGCTTGAAAATGCCTTGAAAAGGTCGTTGTTTAAGCATTATAAGTTGACTAAGAAAACAAGTCCACACAAAAGTATAAAAGTTTATGAAGTAGCAAAAATGAAAGTTGACCAACCAAATTTGAATACCTTTGGGAAGATGGATCAAGGATGGATGAGCTACATAAAAGAAAAACGAGAAATTGTTGATTCCAACTCAAGCTAGACTGCTACTTGGAGGAGAGACTAAGGAGATAAAGATGGGGGTTTGATTTTGATATCCTAACTTGGTGGAGGTCCAATAGAAGCAAGTATCGAGTTCTTGCTAGGATGGCAAGAGATATTCTGAGTATTCCTATTTCTACTATTGTTTCAGAGTTTGCTTTTAGCTATGGAGGTTGAGTTCTTGACCAATTTCATAGTTGTTTATCTTCGAGGCTAGTAGAGTGTTTGAGCTATGCTCAAGATTGGTTGAGATCTTCATCACTTCATCTTGAGGTTGAGGTGGATTTGGAAGAGTTAGAGAATCTTGATGAATCTGATAATTATTTGTTTTCTAATTCTAGACAATGTTTACTAAAACCTAAATGGAATCCAAGGCCTAGAAATAGCATATATATATATATATATATTTCCCACTATAGCAGAAGTTGTAAACCATACAACAAAAAAAAAAAAAATGATTGGTATATCTTCGGTTTGATATATTTTTCGACATTTGCTCAGTTCAATCTTTAAAATATAATATAATAACAACTAGTTCAACCAGCTCTTGGATGTTGCATGCATGATTAAACTTTTAAATTTATTTATTTTTAATTTTATATTATAAAATAATAATTTTTTAATAAATGTTATGTAAGTGTATTGGATTGAAAAGTATAACAATCACTGGTCAAAAAGAAAAAACAATCACATTAATTTACAATAAAGAAACACAATGTTTGAACATCTCCTGATAGTGAAAGTACATTGCGTGTGTTAGCCAAAAGAGATACTGCTTTATGAAAAGAACACAACAGGCCAATGCAAGAACTAGTTATTGTAATCTAATGAAAGGAATCACAAGATCGTGGGTGGACTACTAATGCCCCTTTTCCATGCTACAACAGTTAGTCAATAAATCATAAAATCTGGTACTGATCGGGTTGGGTACCAAGTACAACTCTTTGGGCAATTGATTAATTACCGGTTCTAAAAATTTGAAATAAAAAAATTCAGGGCTTGCACATAATCCATGCTAGCACTTGCCTACACTTTTTCATTGAAGGTTTTGGGCCTAACGTACAGCAGAATGTTCTATCATAGCTACGAAATCGGTCAAGAACTTCTATGCATAGCAGTCCGGCAACAAGGTCCTCCCCCAGTCACGTGGTTAATGCTCCATACAGTATTTTGATTACAATTATTAGCTTTCTAGATTCCTTCTAAAAATTATGGGTAGATTCATCTGTCCGTTGTCTAGACTTTGTTCCTTTTGTTCTCCATTCATCTCTTGTTCTCAGTCGTCAATTAAATTTTTTTTTTTTTTAAAAAAAAAAATTTGGAACCTCTTCTCAATTGGTACTTGATTTAGATAAATTACATTCTATTTGTGTTAAATAACGAGAGCTTTAGTAATTTGACAACTTGACAATTTGACTTACTAGTATGTTGAGACCAATAAATTAAGGTTTTTTTTATTTGTATTCTTAAGAAAACACATAAATTAATTATAAAAATCAAAGTTGTCAATATCGTATCAGTATATATATATACTGATTTTGCTATTTAAACGGTACATATTGGACACTGAAATTTTTTGTATACCGTTTCGGATTTATCGCTATAAATATATATTTTTATACATTAAATATCAAATGAAATGGTAACATTTTTCTTAATCATCTACATCCAAATTTTCTTATATATTCTATCACATGTAATTGGCACCTCAAATTACATAGATGTAAATGGAGCATGTTTAACCTTTTTCAACATGCTGTATCTATATGATAGACCTTCTCTAGGTAAGGGTTTCAATAAATTCTAATACATACATAATATATAAAAGCTTAGAACATGTTACTTCCACTTTTCAATGAAATTAAACTTTTGAGAAAGATGTTATTACACAATGGTTGTTCATAAGTTTGAGTTAAGAGATTTAAAGATTTAGAAAGGAGACTGAATAACGACATGTGCTTAGCTATTTGCACATAATTATTAACATTTATATAACTTTATTTCATCCAATGTTACTCTTTATTTTTATTTGTGGCTATCATTTGCTTTCAAATACATAGTGATTGAATCACACAACACAATACTTTGATATATAAATGCAAGATATATATAGAAAGATCCAAAACCCGCACATAGCCAAATCACTGAAAGGAAATTAGGAAAATATGGTGTATCTTAAAGCAGATTTTTAAAACTGTGTTAAATTTATCATTCTGTACAAGATGTTGCTTTCGATACCCAAATATCTCTTTGACATTGTACTTTCCATTTATTTCAAAAAAAAAAAAAAAAAAGGCTGAAGAGAAATGTCTAATTCAAAACTGCATTTTATTTATTTATTTATTTAGAAAAGCCGAAGTTGCATTTGTTTGTTAGAATGTGTATTCATGGAAACCATGGATCAATCTATCCATTCACATTTTAGTTTATAATTTAATTTATTAAAACCTGTGGTGCAGGTATCTGTTAGACGCCAAAATTGTAGCTTCAAGACTTAACTGCATATGCATTGGATTCTATAAATGAAATCGCAAGCGGCATATCTAACAAAGAAAAATAGGTTGTTGATGGTCTAGAGGAATCTCATTCGGCAGTCAAGTTTAATGGTTACCTATACAACATACAGAACATGGTGTAACGCATATATCCATAATTTCATCATTATAAAATCGATGAACTAACACTATCAATTATAATTGAATTGTCAATTTAATAGTAGTAGTAAATGCCGGTGCGTAGCGCAGATATTTCACTTGTTTTTATGAAAGCAATCAAATTCAATCCAAATCCATGGGTTCAATTTCGGGTTGGGCTTACCCAATCTGATCCATAAACTACTAATTATCCCTTCTTTAAATTTTTTTTTTTCCATTAGTTAAATGTTGATTTTGTCCTTGAACTTTAAAGTTTTGTATAATTTTCATCTCTTAATTTTTTTTATGCAACTTTTTTGTCTCTCAATTATGAAAATGTATTTTTGTAGTTTTTTTATCAGTTAATTCATTAAATCTGATTGAATATGCACATTTTTAGTTTTTTAATTTATAATAATTGCACATTTTCATTCCTCAATTGAAAATTCTAAAGACAAAATGTATATATATAGACAAATTTAATAAATTAAGTGATGAAATAACTTAAAAGTACATTTTTTATAGTTAAGGGACTCAAAAAATGCATAAAAAAAGAGAGGGATGAAATTAGTGCAAAAGCTAAAGTTGAGAGACCCAATTTGCTATATAACCTTTTCTATTCTTGCTTTGCTCTTTTTTCCCCATTTTATTTATGCCTCATTTAGATGTGTTTGGCAGTGCGTTTTCATGAGGTTGGCAGGTTGCTTATTAGCACTATACTCTCTTTGAGTTTGCAAAGGTTCTTCAGGAAAATTGTTGTTTTTTTAGTTTTTAAAGTGTTTATAAGTAATTTAAATGCTAAAAAATAGTGTTTTCTCATGAGAGATAACATGTTTATATATGCTTTAATTGTTGTGGTGACTATTTCTTACTGTATTCTAAGGTCTGATTTGACAATTCGTTTTAGTGTTTTAGTTTTTCATTTTATATTTTTTAATTATTATAAAAATTTATAAAATATTAATTAAAATAAATAATTAATATATTTTATATATTTTTAAAATACTAAAAGATAAAAAAACTAATAACTAAACTATAGGCCAACACTTACAAATTAAGCAAAAATTAGTTATTGTACGGGTCTATGGACTATGGAGTAGAATTGTTTTTTATCAACTATTTTTATTCTATTCCTCAATGTCTACTTAATCGCGTCCAACAAAACTTAAGAAAATGTACAAATAAGCATTT
>BPVZ01000097.1:978097-991455 GCA_020521535.1 Rubroshorea leprosula
CTTTAGAGAGAAAAGTTGGTGATAAAGAGAGCATTTGTCAAACTCAAAGGAGAAAGAAAGAAAAGGCTAAGTGGATGCAATGGTGACTTGGTGAGACTAAGATCTAAGTTTGGGATAATGTTAAAGACTAAAGAGAAAAGGTGGAGTCGAAACTTGAACGTTGAAAGCTGTATGGACTATGGAGGTTGAAGAATATGAGAAGAGTTTGAACTTTAAAAAGTTAAAGTCTTAGAGAATATTACTGCAAGCAAGAATAGGAAAGGTCGGGCGGTGAGTCATAAGTGGAGTAGGATTATTTTTACTTCTAGATGATGATAAGTTAAGAGAATCAATTACCTAATTAGAGAAAATTACTCAATTATTAGAGGTTTAGGTGAGATTGGGAATTGAAAAACAAAATAAATAAATAATAAATTAAAATTTTTTAATTTTTAGACGGGTAAACGGGTCAAACCCGTTAACTTGATGGGTCAACCCGTTATTGACCCTTGACCCGTTGGGTTTTCTTAACGGGTCATTAACGGATTACGGCTCATAAATATATGACTCTAACCCGTTTTAAACGGGTGGGTAATGGGCGGGTTAACGGGTTGGGTAAAAATTGCTAGGTTTAAAGGCGATAGATACTTTTCCCATAACTGAACACCCAAGAAAGAAAAAGGATTTACCAATTGTTGTTGGAGGATCTGAAGATCAAACGCAGACACCAATGACAAAGCGGAAAAGTGCAGTATTTTGACATCAATGCAATCAATCATCCGAGGCAAACACAGAAAGCAAGAAAAAATGTTGAGTATATTCCTGCCAATTTCACACTTTGTATATAGAGTTATGATATAACATCAGAAGGAAAAAAATTCAACAAAATGTTTCGTCAGAAACAGATTGTATCAAACCATCAAAAAATGTTATTTCTTTATTTCCCGAGATTCAAATCATCTTGGGGTAACTTTGAAATAAATAGTCTGTACCTCAAAAATACCTTAAAAATTGATTTTGTTTTATCAGCACAGTGTAGTGTATCTACCTCATGTCAGAAAATATGAAAATAGCAGAAGAACAAAATAATTGTTTTGAAGTGTGATCTCACTTTTTTTAAGGATTTAAAATCTTTCAGAATACAACAGAACACAAAACTCTCTCAGAATTAGATGTAGAACTTTGACTTTGCATAGGAATTTATAATGCCTGAAAAGTCATTATTTGTAGGGATGTATCTCTCCAGAAAGACACCATTTCATAGAAGTACTTTTTGACTGTCAATAGTTATGTCTGATTTTCAAACATGTCTTTCCAAATTTTAATTTAATAAAATAAAATAAAAAATCCAAAAATAATAAAAAATTAATGATGTTCTAGCAGTCAAGCCCCAAGGTGCCCCAAGTGCCCATGTGCCGATTTTTTTGACTACATATAAAGGGGTAAGGCCCAATTTGCCTTGAGTTTCATTTTACTTGATTATTTATTGATAAAGGATAAGCCTTTATAAACTCCTTTTAAGTTCTCATACTTTCTTGAAGTGGGATCTTAAACATTTACAAACTATTCAACATTCCCCCACTAGTTTGAAAATGTTAATTCAGTTCTACTTGATAAGAAATATGCTTAAAGATGGTATCTCTCGATTTAAACCTTCCATTAGTGTACATACTTCATATCTAATGAAGTTATTGGTGTCTAAGGATTAAACCATAACTATTTATATTAGACATAAGTGTGTGACACACATAAGAATTGTCTATCTAATCCAAGAGGTTTAAAACCTTTTAGCACTATTATGGCCATGTGCTCATCCTGCTAATAATGGTAATTTACAAGAGAATCCAACGTCTTCTTGTTGAAGCGGCACCACTTCTATGACCATTTAGGTGGAGTTCTTTATGTCCCTGTTGCTATACACACTTAAAAATGATAAAATCCATTAAGAGTTTACACTCATCCTTCAAAACGCAACAGACAACATTTGACTAAAGTAGGAATAGGTTTCAAGTGCTAAACATGCATATACAGTAACTTGTTCTTACCCATTAAACTTTAAATTTATAAATGACTAAATAAAAGTTGGGTTCCAATTACCAATGCCTAGTTTAAATATTGCCCCATTCCTAATGACATCCTTTCCACCACATCTCGTGGTAATGCTTTTGTGAGAGGATAAGCTAGATTGTCTGCAGATTTGACATAGATTATTGTTATAACTCCATTAGTGATCAACTCTCGAATATAAGTATGTCTAAAACTAATATGTCTAGAATTCCCACTATAAATATTGCTATATGCTCTAGACATTGTAGCCTCACTATCACAGTGCAAGGAAATGGCTGGCATAGGTTGTGGCCACAACTTTATATCAAGCAATAAATTTCTCAACCATTCTGCTTCCTTGCCTATTGTTGCCAAAGCAATAAACTCAGATTCCATTTTAGAATGTGAGATGCATGTTTGTTCCTTTGATGCCCAACTTATTGCACCTCCTCCAAGTGTAAAGATCCAACCTAAAGTAGATTTGTTATCACTTTTACTAGTGATCCAACTTACGTCAGTGTATCCTTCTAAGACCACTGGATAATCTGAGTAAATCAAACCAAGCTCTTTTGTCTTTTTAAGATAACCAATAATTCTTCTAATAGCTTTCCAATGTTCATGGCTTGGTTTACTTGTGTATCTTGATAATTTACATACTGCAAAGGCTATGTTTGGCCTAGTACAATCATGGTATACATTAAACTCTATATTGCACTTGCATATTCCAATTGAGCAACAATATGACCTAGGTTTAAGGTCAACTTCATACTTGGATCATATGGAGTAGGAGCTTCCTTTATATTAAGATGTTGGAATTTATTCAGTATCTTCTCTATATAATGTGATTGACTAAGTACAAAGCCATGATCATGTCTCTTTACTTTAATACCCAAAATAGTATCTACTTCATTTAAATCTTTCATTTGAATATTGAAGTTAAATACTTTTTGGTTTCATTTGTTCCCAACATGTTGGTACCAAATATCAACATGTCATCAACATAGAGACATACTATAACTCCATAATCCTTAGTGAACTTTGAATAGATACACCTATCTGCATCATTATGCTTGAATCCATTTGCCAGAATGTGTGTATCAAATTTTGGTGCCATTGCTTGGGAGCTTGCTTTAGGCCATATAGTGACTTAACTAATTTTCAAACTTTTTCTTTCATTTCCAAGAAGTATGAAGCCTTTTGGTTGTTTCATGTATACTTCCTCACTTAAGTCACCATTCAAGAATATTGTTTTAACATCCATTTGATGCACAAACAGCTTATAAATTGAAGCCAATGCAAAGAGAACTCTTATAGATGTTATTCTTACAATAGGAGCATATGTATCAAAATAATCTATTCCTTCCTTTTGAGTAAAACCTTTTGCAACCAACCTTGCTTTGAAGGTTTTTATTGTTCCATCTGTATTGTATTTTTGTCTAAATACCCATTTACAACCAATTGGTTTAGAACCATATGGAAGATCCACTAAAATCCAAGTATTATTGGACATAATAGAGTCCATCTCATCATTCACAGCTTCTCTCCAAAAAGTTGCATCCCTTGAAGCCATTGCTTCTTGAAATGTTTTGGATCTTCTTCAATATTTAACACCAAGGGTATTTTTCAAATTATTTCAGTTCTAGTTGCGTCAACTAGGAAGACAATAGATGAGAAAAAATAAAATCAGGATCAAGAGACTTTTCTCTCCTAATCCTTGTACTTCTTCTTGGTTCAATTGAACCATCATTCTCTTTTCTTTTCTTCTCATGAAGTGTACTTGTACTTATACCATTATGATTTTCATGCATTGAATTATTCAAAGAATTTCCAAAATTAAATATAGTAGAAGAATCTTTAATAAAATTATCTTCAAATAACTCAACATGTACAGATTCTACTATAACATTTGACTCTAAATCTAGTAACTTATAGGCCTTAGAATTAATTGCATAACCAACAAATGCACTTCTAATGCCTCTAGGTCTTAATTTTATTCTTTGTGGGTCTAGAACCTTATAAAAGGCAAGACACCCCCACACTTTGAGACAATTCAAATTTGGCTTTTTACCATTATTCCAAGTCTCTATGGAGAAACATGATTTTTCTTTGATGGAATTTTGTTGGTAACATGATTGGTAGTAAGAAATGCCTCTCCCCAAAGATTAAATGGCAACTTTAAATTTATCAACATGCAATTAACCAAGTCAACCAAAGTTCTATTTTTTCTTTTTGCCAAACCATTCTGTTGGGGTGAATAGGGGGCTGTTCTTTGATGTATGATGCCATGTTCTTCACAAAATTGTGAAAACATATATGAAAAATACTCACCACCCCTATCACTACGAAGAGCTTTAATTCTCTTCTCTTTCTGATTTTCCAAAACAGATTTATACTCTTTAAACTTATCAAAAGCCTCATCTTTTGTTCTCATAAGATACACATATGTATATCTAGAACAATCATCAATAAATGTTATGAAGTATCTTTTACCTCCTCTAGTAAGATGACCGTTTAATTCACAAATATCAGAATGCACTAAATCTAACATTTTTGTATTTCTTTCTCTTTTTGGAAAAGGTTTTCTAGTCATCTTTCCTTGCACACAAATATCACATTTATTGTTTAAAATCATTTTGACAAGTTAAATATCCATGCTTAGACATATATTTTAGTGATTCATAATTCACATGTCCTAGTCTAGCATGCCATAAAGTAGAAGAACACTCAACAATATAAGTAGAAACATTATTTATCTCATTAATACTCAATTTGAACATTCCATCACAAGAATAACCTTTCCCCACAAAGTTGCCATTTTTTGATATAATGGCCTTGTCTGATTCTAAGACAACCCTCAAGCCCTTTTTACATAACATATTTACAAACACCAAGTTCTTTCTAATATCAGGCACATGGAAAACATTAACCAAGGTCAATTTGTGGCCCGAAGTGAACTTTAATTCCACTATGCTTTTGCCTAGAACTTTTGCAGTGACATTGTTTCCCATAAGTACTTCCTCTGCTTCCTTCAAATCTTCATAAAACTTGAATTGTGCTTTGCTATTGCACACATGAACTGTTGCACTAGAATCCAGCCACCAATCCATAGACTTGGTTGGATTTGCCATGTTCAATTCAGTCGCCATCCTGACTTGCATATCAGAAACCATAGCAACCAATTCATGCTCAATCAAATTTGCTTTGTTGCTTGTTTTTGCACTGGTGCTAGAACCATAGTTCCTTGCATTATTCTTGAATTTGCAATGTTTAATGAAGTGACCTTTCTTACCACAATGGTAACAAGGCTGACTTTTCTTGAAAGCACTGTTTTTCTTAAGAGGCTTGAGTTTATTTTGGACAGGCTTGGCAGAATTTTGACTCACATAATTAACTTTCAAGGGTGACAATATTGCATCTCTTGAACGATTTTCTACCTCTATCTAGAGATGTGTTTGAAACTGTTCCATAGTCAGAATTTCATCTGTATGCAGAACATTTTTCCTATAATCATTCCAAGATGGAGGAAGTTTCAAAAGTATTGCCCCCACTTGAAGTGAATCTGGAATCTTTATCTCCAACTTTGACATTTTTGATACCAGAATTTGTAATTCGTGCACTTGATCCATGATGGAAATATTATCTTTCATTTCAAACTCAAAATATTTAAGTGCAAGAAACTTGTCCGTACCTTTCTTTTCATGTTTATATTTCTTTTCCAGAGCAATCTAGATTTATTGAGGAGAAGACATGTTGCAATACAGATCATAAAGTCTATCAGTGAGAGAATTCAGAATGTGTCCTCGACATATGAGTTCATCTTCTTCACTCCTTCAGAATCGTTTTCCTTTAGTGCTACGATAGGTTGCAGTTTTGGATCAAGAACGTATGGCACCTTCAGTGTTGTTAGTAGGAAAGTCAGCTTATCCTTCCAACGCATGTAGTTGGTGCCATCGAACTTGTCCAATCTGACTGCATCTGGATTTAGCTACTTGATGTTGGCATTTATAGGAAGAGCCATAAGGAATTTTAAATCCCTAACATTGTTAGAAAATATGAAATGGCAAAAGAATAAAAGAATTGTTTTTGAAGCATTATCTCACTTTCCTTAAGGATTTAAAATCCTTTAAGATCCAATAGAACACAAAACTCTTTCAGAATTAGATGTAAAACTCTGACTTTGCATAGCAATTTATAATGCCTGAAAAGTCACTATTTGTAGGGATGTATCCCTCTAGAAAGACACTATTTTATAGAAGTAGTTTTTGACTGTTAATAGTTATGTTTGATTTTCAGACATGTCTTTTCAAATTTTAATTTAATAAAATAAAATAAAAATATCCAAAAATAATAAAAAATTAATGATATTCTAACAGCCAAGCCCCAAGACACCCAAGTGCCCAAGTGCCCATCTTTTGACTATATATAAAGGGACAAGACTTAATTTGCCTTGAGTTTTATTTTACTTAATTATTTGTTGATAAATAATAGGCCTTTATAAACTCCTTTAAGTTTCCATACTTTCGTGAAGTGGGATCTTAAATATTTACAAACTATTCAACATTTCAAACGTTGAAACCGTCAGCTCGAAGACACTAAAGGTGAGCCTCAATCCATTTTGCCCAGGTCTCTTCACCATGCTCCACAATGCATTCATCCCTAAGCTTCTTAGTCTCAGGGCAAGCACAGCACATTCTCTTCTTTGGTTTAGACTCTGGAACAGATGCTGTTACTAATGCTTCGTTTTGGGGCGAGCTATGGGAAACAAGGGCAGAAGCATTTTGCAGAAGTAATCCATCCGTTCTCTCAGGCACGAAGAGATTACCCATTCTCTCAAGCGCTAGGAGATTGCAAGATACTGAGAGAAGAGAGACAGAAACACACGAGCAATGTGAAAACCAAAATGGATCAGATGGCCTTCAAGAAAGAAAAAGCTGTGTTTACAACATATGGTAACAATGTTTCAAGACTAATCAGAACAAGAAAAAGTATTTTCTTAAAGAAACACAAAGATATCGAAAATTGATAATTTTCATCCCAAAACCTTAGCTTTACACAGAACACCTAGAAGAGTTTAAGAACAAAATGTCTGCTTGCCAAGATATCTAGTTCTAATAAGTTGAGGAGCGAAGGAATAATTAACAAGATGAAAGAACATATGTCATTACTGTCGGTATATATGTCATATTTGACAATAAATAGCTTGTTATATAAAGCTCAAAAAACACAGAATGCAGCACAAACTCCTACAACATAAATATCAGATCAGATGATCATATACACATAAAGAAGTAAAGAAATTCTGAAGCACAGCACAACAAAGACTTATACGACTATTTAGAAAGCCTGTTAAGTTAACATTCAATTTTACATATAGAAAAAGATTAGGAAAATTGATATTATTGACCACAAAAAAAAAATAGCAGAGAAGAAAAGACCTAGAAGAGGCAGGGAATTCCTCTGCTATTTTCAAGGAATCTTGAAAACCCATAACCAGGCATTATATGGCAGCATGTATTATCTGGTCAAAATGATCTCTAAGACATTACCCTTTCTTCCTTCAGCATTTTAAGAAATTCCTTTCATAATAAGCAACAAAGTTTTGGAACAGAACCATGTATTTCTGAATCCATTATGGTGCTCTATGAAGTTAAAAAAATTATATTTTTCTATCAACCCTTTTCATACTATCCCTCAATCTCTACGAAACCTCCGTCCAGAACTAAAACACGAACTGATTCCAAAAGAAAAACCAACACCAACATGAAGAAAAAATAATCAGATTCTGTGAAAAACTAAATACTCAAATGAAAAAAAAAAAAAAATTGAAGATTTACTAACTGTTGTTGGAGTAGCTGAAGATCCAGAAGCACACACCAATGACAAAGCCGAAGGCTGCAGTATTTTCTTATCTAACTGGAACTGTTTCGAAATGGAAAAGCACTCTAGCCTACCGCCGGCGCCGGCGACCAGAATAAGCAATGGTTGACGGAAGGTTTGCAATGGGAAGTCCAGAAGTTGGTTATTCCAGAAACTTCTTTGGCGGCCCAAAGTTGGTTTGTAGTAGCGTGGCCCAGTACGCAGGTTAACTGGGCCGAAAGTCGTGTAGACATTAAAAAGGTAACTGTAAAAATATTCAAAAAATAAAAGTGCTAGAAACCATATACAAGTAAAATATCCCTCCACGTTACTCAAATCCTTCAAGAATTATCTAAATTTAAGAAGATTATAAAGTCTCTGTAAATAAAAGTTACCCAAAAAACTCACAATAATAAAGTTACAAAGAATTCCTATGTGCTATTTCTGGTTTGATTCTCTTAAGTCTTAATCTAATTTGAAATGGTTAGTGGAGGAGTCTTTTGCGATTAGGTTTTCTTTTTGGTCTTCAATCCTCAAACGTACTCCAATTTAATTTCACATTTTTCAACTTTCCATAACAAGTCTTTAATGTGCACCTAAACAAAACTTTTATGATTTGTTAAATTAAAGTTGTTTGCCGAGTGATTGAAATTGATCTTTTCAAAATTTTTGTTTCAAATCTATAAATATTGATTTGAATTGCTTTTAAAAAAACCCATAAATATTGATTTAAACTACTTTCCAAAACAACCCTGCAATTTAATTTTGTGGGATTGATTTGAATTAAATTAGACTGATTTAATAAATTTTTATTCTAATTGTGAAAAAAATTAAAAATTTTTAATTAGCTGCCTACACATTTAAAATTAAATTCTTCAAACATCAATAAATCATGATATTAACTCATCGTCAAAATTTATCAAGAAACCTAACACACTTATCCAACCTTCATGGGTAATCTTCCCCTTAAGTTACACTACTAGAAGAAATTAGTAATCCTTTCTACATCATGCTCTACTTAGAATTTTCCTTATTTTTATAGTTTAATGAAGAAATGATTGTTTCCCTAATAAGATGTGCCGATGAATCAATGATGGTGTAGTCCGTAAAAGGATCCAACAACTAAAATGGTAGCTTAGAGATGTTGGTGATCAAAATGTTAAGGTTTAAGTACCATTTTAGTCCCTCAACTTATCACTTTGGCATCAAAATTATCCTTTAACTTTAAAAAGTATCAAAATTATCCTTAAACTTTCATTTTTGGTACCAAAATGGTCCTTTCGTCAGTTAAATGCCAGGTGACTCATTAAGATGCCACAAAATCACCCGTTTTTTTTTTATTTATTTTAATGACGTGTAAATCCAGCAACGACATTTTTTACACCGTGGTATTTTTTTACACGTCAAATTATCATCTTCTCACTTTCTCTTTTTAGTGGGGCCCACATGAAAATTTTGTTTTCTCCTTTTCCAGTTTCAATCAAGTTCCCCAAAAATCACAGTTCAATTATCTTCGTTTCTTTTCATTTCCTTTTCAAATTCAAAACCCTAAACCTACTACTACTCCTGCAAAATTAAAATCAAACTCAGATCATCTTTCTGTTTTCTTCTTCTTGTTCTTTCTCTCTCTCTCTCTCTCTTCTCCCTTCTTCCTCCCCAGATCTGGGTTTTCTCAAGCATGCTGAACCACCGCATGCCTACTCCAACTCCTATTCCAGATCTGGGTCTTCGAGTTGCTGGAGCACGTGCAGCCACACATCGTTGGTGCAGAGGAAGAACCCGACCTTGGAAAGATCGAGGTTTTTGATTCGAGAGGTCGATGTTGGAGACGGTGAGCTCAAGACGTCCAGTGTGGGTGAATCCAAACTTATCAAAAGGGATTATGGGGCGGTTGTCGAAGTGGATCTCCGAGAACCGAATCTCAGCAACCGAGAGAGAAATAAAAAGGGAAAGAAACAGAGGAAGCAGTCAAAGGAGAGCCATGGATGGCCAGAGTTTGGCGTAGATCTAAAGTGATTTGCAGATCTACTGAGGACATGTCTTCTTCCGGTTGAATTTCAGGCATGATGGAGGTAGCTTCAGATATGGCCGAAGCAGCGGAGAGCAACTCATCGAATCCAAACATCGGAACCTGACTCGAGGAGCAAAACAAGGCGTGGTAATCTGAAGGTATGATCAGACTATCCGGCGACGACATCAACGGCTTGTTCGAGGCGTACTCTCCAGTGGAGTGGATTCCATACATTTCATCCATGAAATGCGCGAGGGAAGGAGAGAGCGAGCAGGTGGCGTCGCCTAGAGGGAGAAGAACAAAGGAAGAAGAAACTGATTATGGTAGTGGAATAGCAGTTGATGTTAATGGATAACAGAGAATAATGATACTGAGAATTTTCCTGGAAAATAGAAAAAGAAAATGAAAAACGAGAAATATTGGATTTGCTGGGATTGGAGTGACAGGAGAGATGCTAAGCTTCCAATTTTAGGGTTTGCAGAGGTAAGGGAAAAGGAAAGGTAAAGGAGAGAGAAAGTGAAAGAGGAAGAAGAGGTCCTTTTTTTCTGATGTGGATGGAAAAAAAAAATGTTATTATTTTTAAATTATATAAAAATGCCAACACATAAAAAAAAAATGGCCAACTATGCTTTTTTTTTTTCCATGTCATTAGTTAAAAACAAAAGAATTGATTTGCTGTCGAATTAATTGTCACATGTCCATTTAACTAACGGAAGGACCATTTTAGTACCAAAAATGAAAGTTCAAGATAATTTTGGTACTTTTTTAAGGTGAGGGACAATTTTGGTACCAAAGTGATAAGTTGAGGGACTAAAATGGTACTTAAACCAAATGTTAATAATGATAAATTCAGTGACCACATGATTTGTCAAGTTACCGATCTCTGACTTCCGATTAACGACCGATAATCGATGGATCAAACTTTCGAGTCATCGTAACTCACGGAAGGTCCCTCAAACCGCGTTGCAGGAAAATGTCAGAGGCCCTTTCCAAAGTACTTTTCATACCCACGTTTAGGGGTGGGCAAATATCGGTTGCTAGGGGCACTCGCCTCCTGCACTCTCCAGCCAACACATGCTTTTTTATTGGGCCACGTAAGCTTGCTTCCGCTATGAAATGATTACCTATCCGAACCAACATAACGTGGCCCAATGAAAATGGAAGTGTTGGTTGGAGAGTGCAAATGGCGAGTGTTCCTAGCACTTCTCGTATAGAATTGTAAAAGACAATTAGTACAAAAGTGCTACTCCATCATAATTACTCTTTAATTAATGTAACAATTAGTCTTCAAACTACCGTTGAACGGGGGAAAGGTTTTAAGTTAGATAATGTCCCAAAGATAAGATAAAAAAAAATAAAAATGGTCCCAACCAGGGGCGGAGGCAGAAATTTTTTTTAAAGGGGGCAAAATATTAAAATTTTTAAAGTTCAAAAAAAATTAAATAATTTTTTATATACTAATTTACAAAATTTTCAAATTTCAGGAGTAGCGCCCCTAACACCCCCCGCCCCCTTCCCCGGCTCCGCCACTGGTCCCAACGATATCATGTTTAAGCAGTCTCCGACGAGATTGCTCTTATTTTTTATGCTTATATGGTTCTTTCAAGAGAGAGAAAAAAAGTGCATGTCTATTATTTTTATGGGTTTAGATTAGAAAATTTTTATTATTAAAAATATAATATTGAAATAGTTGAAATTAAATTAAAATAAAATTAGATTAAAAATATTATTATTAAAAATATGATTTTTTCTTGGTAAATTGAAAATATGACGTTGAATGTATGGAAAGATTATTGTTAAAAATATAATTAAGTTCATATTTTAAAATGTTTATTAAATAGTATATATTTAGTATTTATTAAAGATTTCAACAAATGATAAAGTATTTATTTAAAATTTATTTAAAATTTTAACAATTTTTATAATATTAAAAAATAAAATAAAATAATAAAATAGGATTTTTTTTCTTATATATATAATTTTTAAAAGCGGCCTTCTCAAATAGATCCCAAGAATAGTTATGACCACCAAACAAATTATTATAGCCACTCAATTTTTAAAATTTTATCTTTTAAAATATTAATTTTATTTAATTTAACAGTAAAAAAAGCTAATAATAGTAACTATTAGGCAATTTATATGTTTAGTTATATTGATTTTATATAATTTGATAATAAATTAGTGGATTGAACCTGGGTTGCCACTATACTGCAACGACTTTCTTGAGTTGAAGTTGAAATATACTGTTTTTGTTCCTTAAAATTAATTATCTCCGTCAAACAATATGGAATAATGTGGCAATAGCCAATAACAACTCTCAAAATTAATAATATTTAGATCAATTTGTATGTATTTCTAAATTAATACTTCACCATGCAATTTTAATGGCACACTCTTATAATATATAATGTATTCAATAAAGTTAAACTTTTTTTAAATGTTGGTTCAGATACTTGATGATGCTTATCCAACCCTTAGATTACATTAGGGAAATATTATTGACACAATTTTTTTATCCCACTTTTTTATACAATCTGACATATAATTAAAATAATTAGTTTTTTTAATTTATGTGAGATCCGTGATATTGAATCCATCTACTCATTTAATGACATGTAAAAATTATACAAAAAGATAAGATAAAAAAATTGTATTAATAACATCACCCATTACCCTATTAGAAGAAATTAGTAATCTTTTAATTTCTATGTCATGCTCTACTTAGAATTTTCCTTATTTTTATAGTTTAATGAAGAAATGATTATTTCTCTAATAAAATGTGCTGATGAGCCCTGATGGTGCTGTTCAAAAAAAAAAAAAAAAACCCATGGCGGTGTAGTCCGTAATAGGATCCAACAACTGAAATCGCGGTAGTTTACGGCCGATTATCGATGGATTAACGACCGATGATAGATAGATCATCGTTCGAATCATCGCGACTCACGGAAGTCTCTAAGAGCGTGTTGCAACTTGCATATCTTTTACTAATTTAAAAATATAAAAAATATTAATTAAAATGAATAATAATAAACTCCCTGCGTTCCAAAAAAAATTGTTTTTTCTTTTTAACTTTTTCTCCAAATTCAAAAGAATTGTCTTTTTTTTTTTAACCTTTTTTTACACAATTTATATGTTTACCTATCTTATACTTTAAAAAAAAAAAAAAGGTAAAGAGAGGTTTTTTATAATAGGATGAGTAATTAACTTAAATGAATAACTATAAGGTTAAAATAAAAAGAATATTTAATGATTTTAAAAAATATAAAACAACAATTAATTTGTAACAAATTTAAAATTAAAAAATGATAATTACTCTAGGACGGAAAGAGTATTGTCTTTCTATCTTATTATTTTTTATACACCAAGTTTTTATTTTTTATTCGATAATGTTATATTTACAATATTATATAGGATTATAAATTAATAATAACATGTCATTAAATAAATATGATGTATTATTAAATAA
>BPVZ01000097.1:991555-1011171 GCA_020521535.1 Rubroshorea leprosula
TTAAGGTTAAAATTTGTTTTAAATAAATTTTTAATTTTTAATTTTAATTTTAATTTTCATTAGCTGTAAAATTTATAAATTTAAAATAAAAAAATTTGAAACTACAATCATACTAATAGAGACTAAATTAGTAGAACAAAGGAATATATATATGAAATATAAAAATTTATTTAAAATCATTAAGTTAATGCATTCGGTCAAGCAAAGCTGGGGCCACCGAGCATATATTGTTGAAAACATTTAAAAACTAGGCCATAATTCTGAAGGGTAATGCCATGGCAAAATGAGGTATCTAATTTAAAATTTCAAGTCTTAACTAATTGAGTCTCTTCATTGTGCAGGTTAAATTAAATTGTTATATAATTCCTTAATCAGAACCTCTTTTTACCGCGAACTACCAGTCTTCCACGAAGCTCACCTAGTACCCCTCAACCCTTCACTTTATTTATATAATGATGGCATCCTATCCTTATTTTATTTTTCACTTTCAACTGACAGACAGCAGAGAAAGCTCCATGGTGAATCCAAGGAATCCTAGTTTCAGTGGAGACGGAGAAGGTGAGGAACACAGGGAATCCAACAATGAAAGCAGTAAGCGTTCAATTGCCTCAATGCCTTTTTTCGTAGTAATAGTTTATTTCTTCAGATCTAATCAAAGTTCACGTTTGATGGTGAATTTCATATATGATGCCTTACACATTAATATGTTCTATCCTTGATCTATGGCATCAGGTACCTACCGAGGTTTAGATCCCTTTGATCCAGCTGTTGCTGCCGCCTTCGAAAGAGAGAAGATGAATCAACAACGAGGTCAAGGTCTAGGTAAACGTCCACGTGGAAGAAGATTCTCTCCAAATTCCAGTGAGCGCAATCACTCTGCGAACAGTCAGACGGTAGCTGAACGTGAAACAGAGCCGTCGAGACAGCAACAACGAGGTCAATTCCGATCTACAGATGCATGCTCTGAAGATTCTCATTTAAGAGGAGAAAATATTCCAGAAATCCCTGTAGCAGAGACAAAGGAAGAGAAGAATAAGAGGAGAAAGACCCAAAAAGCTGTGGCCGATAAAAACTATAGGGAGAAAATCAGGGTAATGATCTTCTTTAAGTGAGCAAATCTAGCATATACTTGGATTTATACACTGTAAAAGATAACTTCATTTAACTATCGTGTATTTGTTTTAACTTAGATGCAGTTTGAGGCTGTTATTTTTATTTTATTTTGGTCATCAACTTGACGCTGTTTGGCTAAGCTTTTTTAATGTAGTTTTTTAGCTAAAAATTGGAAAATCTTTGTTTCTTCGAATTAATAATTTGCTCGAGGTAAACTCGATTTTTAGCAAAATAAATTAGATTTTAAGTAAGTTTTGCTGAAAACTCTTAAGTTTTTGCCTTTGATAAAACCTAAAAGTTATATTATTATTATTATTATTATTATTTTGCTAAAAATTATAACTTTCCCTGCAACATACTTCAAATTTCAAATGACAAAAACTCTAAATTTTTAGCTTAACAGTAATTGAAAAAAAAGTTAAGCCAAACAGTTTCATCATATTTTTGTTTGTGTTTATTTGTTTTTTTAGCATGTTTCGTTTAGAAGATAATTATTCCTAAATTATTTAGCTTATGGAGTACCATACAGTAATAAATGACTATTTTATGATTTTATTAATTTTTTACTAAAAATTCGGAAAGATAATTATTCAGACATTATATATGTGAGGTCAGTGCATTCATAGTCCCTCATTTTATGGTTTCATGTCCAGCAAAGAGCAGCGCTAGCGGATAAACTTGAGCCTGAAAATGAAGAATTACGCGAAGAAATAGAAGAATTACGCAAAGAAAAAGAAGAATCACGCAAAGAAAATGCATCCCAACAAGCAATGATAGAGGATCTTAGAAGAAGATTGGCCCAACAGGAGAAGAAAGTAGATGATCTTACCGAAAATGGGAAAAATGTAGATGATCATGCAAAAAAAATTGGCCAAATGGAAGGAGAAGACGAAAAAGTGCCAGGTAAATTTCCTCCTAATTGAGAAATCCAAACTAATTATTTGGAATTGTTTGGTAGTAGGAGTGTTATCTTTTATTTTTTATTTCAGTTTTAAGAATACAGATTCATTAAGAGAGAGAGAGGATGTCGAAAATTTATTTGGTATAAGGTTCTTTTCTTTTTCAGTGAAGTCTAGCATCAATTTTTTATTTTTAAATAACTATCAGATTTAGTCTTCAAATTTTAGTATAAATATTAAATATTGTCCTAACATTTTATTTGGACAAAAAATAGTTTTCAACCTTTTCAAAATTATCAAACTTAATCTTACTATTAGTTATTTCTGTTAAGTTACAAACAAAATTTTAATTGGAATTTTAGGAGGTCATAGAAATTTTTACATAATTTTTTTTTTAATTTTTGTTTTCCTAAAATTAGTTTTTCTAAATTTTGTACTCTTTAGACACTTTAACTTTTTTTTTTTTTGAAAAATATTTAGGAATTTTTTTCTACTTTACGGATAAAGGTTTATGTGTATGTTATAGGTAGCACTCCTATATATGATTTGAGATAACACTTTTTGATGAATTTTATAAGGTAGTAATTTGGATGACGAAGAAATTACAATTGAAAAATATTTGAATTATAAATTATAAAATTTATTATATGGCTAGACAATTAACATATGTCAAAAGTTTTTCAAATTGAAACAGAAAATTTGTATTAGGTAGAAGATAAAAAAAATGATATTTGGAGTTTCCCAAAAGAGAAAAAATACCTCATTAAGGTACATTAAAAAGAATAAAATATATGTTTGGTGTTACACAAAAGAATGGTTAAAAGTTCTATTTTTTTTTTCTGGTTTAAGGATTTTAGTGGCTTCTCAAAAATTTAATTAAAATTTTCATTAGGAATATATTGATTAAGTTAAAATTAGATTTGTAATTTTAAAAAGGTTTGAGATTATTTCTTATCTAAATAAAATATTGGGACAATATTTAACATTCATAATAAAGGTTAAAAACTAAATCTAATATTTACCATTTATTTTTTTTAGAAACCGAAAAATTCTTATTTTCCCTCTCAATAGAAATTCTTGTTTTTAGTTTTTTATTTTCATGTTTTTGGGTGCTACATGCCTTGTTTCTCCTCTCTGTCCTTACGGTCCTTGACAGTTGACACCATTAATATGTTGTGGTACAATTCAGGAAGAAAACCGAGAACTGCATGCTGAAATGCAAAGTTTACGTGAGAGGATGAGGATGGTTGGATTATTACTAGAAAAAGACAGGCCTAAAAAAGGCACGTTTGTGAATCCAGTTCACTCAAAAGAATCAAGCCGCCAACGTGTAAGTCTCTGCGTGACCCTAACTGGAGAAGTTTTTGTTTTCCTAATTAATTTAGAAAAAATTAATGCATTCATTTTCTTACTAATTTATCAAAAAAAAAAAAAAAAGCAGGATACATCTCCTGACAGGGATTCCGACGACAGCGAGACCGACAGCCGTTAACCAATGCTAGCGCAACTATTTGGTTTGGGTATACCCATTATCTCTAGGTACATGATTCCATTTTTTAAATATTTAAAGAAAGTTGGTGAAATACAGTAGCAGTAGTTGCGAAAAGAACATACCAGTCATTTATCTCCAAAGTAACTTTCATTTTTTTATTTAAAATTTGTTTTAATTAATTTTTTTTAAATAAATATATATTTATTTGAACTTCAATTATAACAGTATTTTGCACAAAACTTATTTAATAAATTTATATTTTTAAATAAAATATTATGTAAAAAAAAATCTATACAAAATACTGTTAAATAAAGGTAAAGTATTTAAAAATATAACAAATAAAAGTAAAACTTGAATAGTTGAATGACTAAATTAATTATTTTACAAAAGTCTAGAAGGACATTTGTCCCTTTTGCATTAATGTGGCTTCGCTAGTGCGAACTGATATTCCTATTTATTAACAAAGTTACATATGATATCCTTCTAATATGTCTGTATTGCATTTAACTAAATCAAAGCTCACTGTCTCATCCTGGTTATTGTGTTTCATTAAATAAAACTTGCTTTCTTTCCACAGTTAAGATTGTTCAGAATTAGTGACTTCTAATTAATATCATTAAACCATTGCCTATCTTCAATAATAATAATAACAACAATATAATTAAAATCTGTTTTATTAAGGTACTGCTCTTGGTCCGAAACCCGCCACTGTTACTGAAGCTTTGTCGCTTAATATCACTCAAGGGTTTGACGCTGAAAGAGCACTATTTCGGCTTGTGAGGCAAGCAGTGAGGTATATGACGGTGGCTTTACTGTTGTTTAGGCATTTCATTATTTACATTTTAATTTGTATTGTACTAAGTAACTAGTACGCAGGATAACCGTGGTTGTGTTTTAATTTATTTAATTGGATGTAAAAGTGTATGGGATGTTTATATTAATAATTAAAGAGAGTTAGTAGTTAATAATTTATATTTAACAATGGATCATTATTAAAAGTTATAATTTAAAATTTTTATTTCGTTTGATTAGAATTGATAATTAAAAGTTAATTTTAAATCAACCATTTCAATATTTTTAATAAATGTATTTAAAGTAGGAATGATTTAATAAATCGACTGTGTATGGTTTTGATCAAATAACGTGTTTTGATTGTTGATGAATGTTAATTAATTAAAATAATTTTAACTTAAATTAATAATTTTATAAGTATAAAAAAAAAAGACAACCATTTTTTAGTACGAAATTCTTTAGCAAAACATTATATATTTGAAAGTGCGGTGTAGAATTGGCATGAGTCAGGATTACCAATAAAAATCTTGCTACTTGACCAAAAAATCACAACCTCCAAATGTCTCCAAGGCTGCAACGCATGGATTAGCAATTTAGCTTCAATATGGTTTGATTTAATGGTTTTGCTTTGCTCGTCCGGTAAGCTATGTGGTTGTTTTTTCTTAGGAAAAAAATTAGAATTATTAAATCAGTTCTAATTCCACCATAATCTAAGGGATTTTAACTTCCACAACTGCTGATTTTTTAAGCGAATTGCTAATAACCTTAAATAAACATATGGTAGCAAAAATCTAACAAATGAGGAGAAACAGAAACACACGAGCAACATGAAACCAAAATGGATCAGATGGCCTTCGAGAATGAAAAAGCTGTGTTTACAGCATACAATAACAATGCTTCAAGACTAATCAGAACAAGAAAAAGTAGTTTCTTAAAGAAACACAAAGATATCAAGAATTGATATTTTCATCCCAAAACCTTCGCCTTACACAAAACACCTAGAAGAGTTTTAAGGATAAAATGTCTGCTTGCCAAGATATCCAATTCTAAAAAGTTGAGGAGCAATGGAATAATTAACATTTAACCAGATGAAAGAACATATGTCAGTACTGTCGGTATATATTTCATATTTGACAATAAATAGCTTGTCATATTAAACTCAAAAAACACAAAATGAAGCAGAGACTCCTACAACATAAATATCAGATCAGATGATCATATGTGCATAAAGTAGAGAAATTCTGAAGCACAGCACAACAAAGATTTATACCACTATTTAGAAAGCCTGTTAAGTTAACATTCAATTTTACAGATAGAAAAAGATTAGGAAAATTGATATTATTGACCACAAAAAAAATTAGCAGAGAAGAAAAGACCTAAAGAGGCAAGGAATTCCTCTGCTATTTTCAAGGAAACTTGAAAACCCATAAGCAGGCATTATATGGCAGCATGTATTATCTAGTCAAAATGATCTCAAGACATTATCCTTTCTTACTTTTACATTCTAAGAAATTCATTTCATAATAAGCAACAAACTTTTGGAACAGAACCATCTATGTGTATTTCTGAATCAATTATGGTGCTCTATGAAGTTAAAAAAATTATATTTTTCTATCAAACCTTTTCATACAATTCCTCAATCTCTACGAAACCTCCCTCCAGAACTAACATACGAACTGATTTCTAAAGAAAAACCAACACCAAAATGAAGAAAAAAATAATCAGATTCTGTGAAAAAACCGAATTCTCAAACAGAAAAAAAATTTGAAGATTTACTAACTGTTGGAGTAGCTGAAGATCCAAAAGCACGCACCAATTACAAAGCCGAAGTCTGCAGTATTTTCTTATCTAACTGGAACTGTTTCGAAATGGAAAAGCATTCTAGCCTACCGCCGGCGTCGGCAACCAGAATAAGCAATGGTTGAAGGAAGGTTTGCAATGGGAAGTCCAGAAGTTGGGTATTCCAGAAACTTCTTTGGCGGCCCAAAGTTGGTTTGTAGTAGCGTGGCCCAGTACGCTGGTTAACTGGGCCGAAAGTCGTGGAGACATTAAAAAAGTAACCGTAAAAATTTTCAAGGAAGAAATGGAAGTGCTAGAAACCATATACACGTAAAATATCTCTTAACGTCACTCAAAACCTTCAAGAATTATCTAAATTTAAGAAGACTATAAAGTCTTTGTGAATAAAAGTAACCCAAAAAACTCACAATAATAGAGTTACAAAGAATTCCTATGTGCTATTTTTGGTTTGATTCTCTTAAGTCTTAATCTAATTTGAAATGGTTAGTGGAGGAGCCTTTTGCGATTAGGTTTTCCTTTTGGTCTCCAATCCTCAAACGTACGTACTCCAATTTAATTTCAATTTTGCAACTTTCCATAACAAGTATTCAATGTGCACCTAAACAAAACTTTTATGATTTATTAAATTAAAGTTGTTTGCCGAGTGATTGAAATTGATCTTTTCAAAATTTTTGTTTCAAACCTATAAATATTGATTTGAATTGCTTTTTAAAAAATCCATAAATATTGATTTAAACTACTTTTTTTTTTTCTGAGCCACCCGGTATCCGGAAACTTACAGGACAATCGACTAATCCGAATTCGAGTCAAGCAGAATCCAACGAGTGAAAAAACTCTATCTCACGAATTTTAATAGAACTGCATTATCAGAACTTGAAACCAAAACTCTGGTTAAGTTGAAACATTTCTGTCAATTCATCCACCTACTCGTAGGTTGATTTAAACTACTTTCCAAAAAAAAACTCTGCATTTTAATTTTGTGGGATTGATTTGAACTATATTAGATTAATTTGCTAAACTTTTATTCTAATCATGAAAAAGATTAAAACTTTTTAATTAACTTGCTTATACATCTAAAATTAAATTTTTTAAACATCAATAAATCATGATATTAACTCACCGTCAAAATTCATCAAGAAACCTAACACTCTTATCCAATTTTTATTGGTAATCTTCCCCTTAAGTTACACTACTAGAAGAAATTAGTAATCCTTTGCACATCATGTTCTACTTAGAATTTTCCTTATTTTTATAGTTGAATAAAAATGATTGTTTCTCTAGTAAGATATGCTGATGAATCAATGATGGTGTAGTCCGTAAAAGGATCCAACAACTAAAATGGTTGTTTAGAGATGTTGGGTGATCAAAATGTTAATAATGATAAATTCAGTGACCACATGATTTATCAAATTACCGATCTCTGACTTTCGATTAACGACCAATGATCTATAGCTCAACGTTCGAATCATCGCAACTCACGCACGATACGGTCTATGAAAGCGTGTTGCAAGAAGATGTCAGAGGCCACCATAATCTTTAGTCAAAGTCTTCCTTTCCAAACCACTTTTTTTTTAACCAAAAATAATGATTAATAAATTAATTTTATTAATGATTAATAATTAAAGATTTAATTTTCAAATAAAGTGAATATTTCCCTTTCTTTCGCTTCAATAAGGCGTGCGACCGCCGGATTGCTTGGTGGGCGTCCTCCATACTACCTTTCATACCAACGTTATCATTGGATCCACGGTAAAAAAGTGTCGGCAAATTGAGTAAATAGTTTAAATCTTGATACTAATATTTAAAATAGTTTAATTTTTTCAAATACATTAAGATTTTGTTTGGAAGTATCCTGTTATGTTGTGTCAAATTATTGTTATAAGTTCTTTTTCTTGTCTTTTTATTGTTTATAGTTAGATATTTTCGGGTCATTTTGGCATTTCAGACTATTTTGTTACACCATGGTGATAATTTTTTTTTTTGTTACACTTTTATATTACTTGATACAACCAATAAAATTAATTTTTTAAGCTCTAATGTTGAAATTTGAATCTTAAATTTATTTTATAAGGTTAAATTTTTTTATCAATGAATTCAATCTTTAGAATTAAAAATGTTGAACTACTTACTTTTTTTTTATTTTAAAATAATTATTTTTTTAATTTTTTTAAATTAATGATTTAAGAATAATTCATGTGTTTATCTATATTATTTTTTTAAACCTAAAAAATAAAGATATATTTTTGTGATAGGATTATTAAATAAAACAAATAAATAATAATAGTTTTAAATAAGATAAAAAAATATTTATTTACCTAAAAAATAAATTTGACACAAACTCAAAATTAAAAAAAATAATAATTATTTTAGAACAAAGTATAAATATTAATTAAAATTAATAAAAATTAAATAAAAACTAGTTAAAAATAAAAAAATTACTTTTGAATACAGTACTACGTGAAAAGGATAAGTAAGGTTTGTGTTACACTTATCCAACCCTTACAGGTAATCTTCCTCTTAAGTTACACTAGAAGAAATTAGTAATCCTTTCTACATCACGCTCTACTTAGAATTTTCCTTATTTTTATAGTTTAATGAAGAAATGATTATTTCCCTCACAAAACGTGGTGATGGATCAATGATGGTGTGGTCCGTAAAAGGATCCAACGACTGAAATGGTAGTTTAGAGATGTTGGGTGATCAAAATGTTAATAATGATAAATTCACTAGTGACCAGAAGATTTATCAAATGACTTTCGATTAACGACCGATGATCGATAGCTCAACGTTCGAAGCATCGCAACTCACGCAAGGTGCGGTCTCTGAAAGCGTGTTGCAAGAAAGTGTCAGAGGCCACCATAATGGCATAACATGGCTAAATTATAGAAAAAGCACTTTTATTCCCTAAAATTTAAAATCTTTGGTCAAAGTCTCCCTTTCGAAGATACTTTTCATACCAACGTTATCATTGGATCCACGGTAAAAAAGTGTCGGCAAATTTAGTGAACAGTTTAAGTCTTAATACTAATATTTAAAATAATTTATTTTTTTTAAAATACCTTAAGACTTTGTTTATAAGTATCGTTTTATGTTGTGCTAAACTATTGTTATAAGTTTTTTTCTTGTCTTTTTTATGGTTATGGTTAGGCATTTTCGGGTAATTTTTCGCATTTCAAACTATTTTGTTTACACCATGGTAATATTTTTTATCTTGGTGCACTTTTATATTGGTTTGATAAAATTAATAAAATTAAAATTTTTAAATTTTAATATCAAGATTTGAATATTAAATTTATTCTATAAGATAAAATTTTTTTATCAATAAATCTAATTTCTAAGATTAAAATTATTGAATACTTATTATTTCTTTTATTTTAAGATAACTATTATTTTTTTATATTTTTCTTAAATTAAAGATTTAGAAACAATTCATATATATATTTATATTATTTTAAAAAAAATTAAAAAATAAAGATATATTTTTATGATAAGATAATTAAATAAAAAAATAAATAATAATAAGATTAAATAAGATAAAAAAATATTTATCTATCTAAACAATAAATTTGACACAAACTTAAAATTAAAGAAGAACAATTATTTTAGAATATAAGGTATAACATATTAATGAAAAAAATGAAAATAAAAACATCCTGGCTGTCAAAATGTTTTGGTTTTCCGTGCCCTCATATTAATTAAAATTAATAAAGATTAAATAAAAATTTATTAAAATTAAAAATTAATTTTAAATAAAATACTACATGAAAAAAATAAATAGGGTTGGAAAAAGCCCGTTGCATACTGGGATACTACAGTGTGCTACCTCATCAATTTTTATTGTTGAGTGAAAAAAAAGTGCTAGCATGGTTAATGAAGTGGAAAAAAAATTGATGACGTGAAATGTTGTAAATTGTAAATTGTAATTGATTGAGGATACCACATCAAAGTATCTCGAAATACGACAGATTTTCTTGTAAGGTTGTCAAAGCCTAAGTCGATAAGGGAGTGACTAATCTCCAAAAATCAAAATAAGCAAAACCTAGCTGGGGATATCTGATCGTACAAACCAAAGAAAAAATTGCCAAAAACATTTCCCTCTTACCCTTCAACAGTTCCTTATTTTAATTCCATGGCACCCTATGTTCGATGCTCATTTTACTTTACATTTTCTTCCTATAGCTCATAATAACTCACGGTCCCCGAGAAAACTCAATGGAGAAATCAAGGAATACTAATTTCTGTGGAGGCGGTGAAGACGAGAAAAGGCAATCCATCAATGGAAGTTAGGAGTGGAAACATTATGGATATTACCGAATTATCTACATTTTTTATTTATATTTTTGAAATTTGGTTCAAGAGCAGTGCTAGGGGCACTCGCCTCCTGACTCTCCGGCCAACACTTCCCCTTTTATTGGGCCACGTTATTTTAGTTTGGTAGAGGTTGCACTTCAAAGCCTTCAAAACAACCTTACGTGGCCCAATGAATGGGGAAGTGTTGGCCGTAGAGTGCAGGGGGCGAGTGCCCCTAGTACTGCTCTTGGTTCAAATATTTTGGATATTTGAATAAATACAGATAAATTTGAAATGATTAAATTAATTTTGGTTTAGATTTGATTATGAACTTATATATGAAATTATTGATACGAGTCATCAAATTATTCGAAATTATTAGAAATTTTTTAGTATAATTTTTTTTTTTAGTTTTTGTGTTATATAAAATTTTTCTGGATAATTTTTTTTAGTTAAATTTATATATGGGTATATGAAGAAGAAGATTAGAAGTAATTAAAATTAAAAAAAGGCTTTTAATGACAAAAAGTGAAAAATAATAGTATATTGCAGTTATTTTGATTAATTAACTAAATTATTTAAATAATTTCAAATAATCAAAATTATATCCGAATTAAAAATTTAATTTAGATTGAATATAAAAGTCTTATTCAAAATTATTTCAAATAACTAAAACTTTGGTTCGGTTCGAACTATCTAAACAAAATACCCAGCTCTAATGGAAGTTGTATGGTTTAAGGCTCTTTTTGGTTATTTTGCTCTGATAAATTTCCTATAATGTCTTCACAGAATATTGTATCCTTAATCTTCAAATCAATTGGTTATAACTTTAATTCACTTTATCATATTGATGTGGTGATTATTCTTAAATTATATTGTCTCAAAATTTTTGTGTCGATTGTTATTATTCTTTAGAAATTATTGACATTTTCGAATATTTCGAGAATTTGTTTGTAGTTCTTTCAAGAATTTGTTTTGACAGAGTAACAGTTTTTACTGTCTCTGTCGTTTGCCACTTCCTCCACTCCATTTATATTTATTTCATGCAGTAGCAGAGTTAGAAAATTTTTTAGGAGGTAAAATGAAATTTTAACCAAGAAATTATGTGTTTGTGCGTTAATTAAGAAATAAAATTTAAAAAGTAATTTTTTTTCCCAAAACTCCTTTAGTGGTCTCGCACGTGTGAAATCTGGATATAGATGTGTCACTTATTTTGTTGAAAGTAAAAAATGAGGACTTTTTCAACAACCCTCTCCTTCTTCATGGTCGACCTCCTTGCGGATGACGGGAAGAACATTAGATTAAAATTGAAATCTGTGCCTACAAATAATTTGCAAAAAGGAAGGATACCTTTTTGCAGAATGGGTTACAAAATTTATCTTGAAAAACTTCAAGGACTTAAATACTACCGTGAATTAAAGTTAAGAAATCATAATTAAACTAAATAGCATGCAATTTAAAGCAAATTTACAAGAACAAGATGCACCCAAATTAAATTAAACATGTTCATTACTAAATTAAAATACTGTTTACTGATAGATCTCGAAATTAAACTACTGCAGAATTGAAGATTTTATTCTAATTAAAACTAAAACAAACATGAACATGAACAGGGATTAAACTAACATGCTTGAAGTTAAGAAATAACATGAACACCACATAAGTAATCATTGAAGAAATGCTACTTATCACAAATATTAAATTAAATGCAGACAGAAAAGGAACAGTACATTGAAGAAGATTGAAGTTCATTGCATGAAATGAAATTGTTGAAGTGAATACATAAATTAATTTGCCCACTGAAATGATGAAAAATAACTTAGATCTACTGGAAATTGTGCTGAAATATGAAATCTGAAAGCAATTGTAGAGAAAATAAAAGTCTGAAAATTTGCAGATGTTTGAGTAGGGCTAACTGTGTGTTCTCCCTTCTAAAATTTCCTTTTTGTTCTCCTTTGGCTGGTAGTAACTCCCCACTTTCTGCAGTTACAAAATTGTAAGTGGTTTCTTAAGGTAGTGGGACAGCTTAACAATTGACCTGGTCAGATCTCCTTCCAAATTTTCACCACCTATACCCTTATTAGATAACTCCCTTCTACAACTATAATCTCCTCCTAAATTTTAGCTAAAACAGTTCCTTTTTGACTCAAAGAGGTAATTGCACAGTAAAATCTTATCTTTATCTCCCTTTTTTGCCAATGTGACAGCTGATCTGTCATAGAGCCTATAATAACAAATCTGACATGGCTTAATCTCCTCCATCCATTTAAAAATTTTTTACACGTGACATTATCTTAAATTTTTTGCAATTTATGGTGTAAACAATGCCCCCCAACACTTGGTTTTATGGAAATAAATCCAAGTGTTTTAAATTAAATAAATAAATTGCATGCACAACTTCAACTCCCCATGCCACATGTCAGATTTCAGCCACTAAAATGCACATGGTAAATAACTTCAAGATCTGAAAGAGGAGATTTCAAACCTTGAGGCCAAGCTTGCAAAACTGAAGAAACAGATTCCCCGTGCAAAGTAGACAGAAAAGTGCTTGGCAGAATACCTCAGCAAACTTTTCACAAATTTAAAAGCACACCTACAAGCATTTTCCAGCATCAAAGCACAACTTCTTTCTTTCATAGCCTCTTTGTCCATGCTTATGGCCACTCGCTTGTGGTATGCCCTGTTCCATTCTGTAGAAGTTTAAAATCTGCCACGGCCAAAATCTTGCTGCTTTGATTGCTTACAGCCAGATTTAGCCAGCTTACATATTTAGATCAACACATTTATTGAATGCTAAATACAAAAAGAAAATACTATACACTTCCTGCCCAAAATCTGTCTCAAGTAGAATTCGTGGTCTCCAGACCTCTAGCCTCCCATATCGTAGGATAGTAAGGCTTAAGGTAGATTCCATTTATTTTTTGAGGGTGAGCTCTCCACTTAGTGATTCAAGCCAATATGCTCTCAAGTAACAAAAAGTGATCTTTGGAATGTCCTTTTCTGCTAGGAAAATTTGGTTGTATGCACTGTGGCCATCCATAAATGACAGAATTCGGTGGTGAGCTACACCATCCATCAACAAATCTTTAACAGCTGCTTTATCTCTTCTTTAACTTTCAAGGTGACTTCTGGAGACATTCGTCTGGGTGGTTGTTGCTTAAAAGGTTTAAAGCCTTTTTTAATCGGTAATCCATGCTCCACTAGATTTCTACCCAGACCTAGCATTTTAGAATAATCCCAAGAAAAAACAATCCTTGTATTCATGCAAAATATTAATAATTTTATCATGCAAACATAGCTCAAGAGAACTGCTAATGAAAGTAATTTTCGAATCGACCTTAATACCTAGATTTACTTCTTCTAGGGGATCTTGTACTTCTGCCTTCAGATCATCGAGTTTTGCTGGTGTCAGATCTAATTCCTCTAGGGTTATCTGATCCTTTGAGTCCTCCTCTTTACCTTTATAAACTACCTTAGATCTGTCTACACAAATCCGTTTTTCTACAAGGTAGGTCGCTAATTTTCTTTCGATTTCTTCCAAGATCTCCTTTTTCTAGTGCTTAATGCAATCCTTCTTCATGGAATTTCTTCAATTTCAGGCTCCTTCCTCGGCCTAAAAGGAACAATTATTGTAGGCCGAAGAAGTTCATCATAGACCTCCCTCACAGTCTGCCTGTCAAGTGTAGATCTGGTGCAGGTAGTAATTCCAGAAGGTCTGTCATAGCGATCCATCCCAAAGAAACGAATAGTCCCAATATCTTCATCATAATAATGAGCTTCTACTACATTGTTATTTGCTACGAATGGCTTGTCATTTGCTGTCACAACCTCAGTTTTGCCGCCATTCTAGAATATTAACTTGTGATGCAAAGTTAAAGGAACACACCAGCTGGAATATATCCAATCTCTCCCAAATAATGCATTATAAGTGGCAATAGTGTCAACCACAAAAAATGCACACATGAGAGTTCTATTTCCAACAGTGAGTTCTACCGGTAGAATTTCCCTTGAGCGATTTACCCCACTAGTAAAGTCACTAATTGCCACTTCTGTCTCCATTAAATCACCCAAAGATTTGCTAATTTTGTGCAGCATACAGGTTGGCAAAACATTGACAGCTGCACCATTATCAACCAGAACCAGAACTCGATTTATCGGCATACCATCAAGATGTGCATGAATGTATAATGGCCTAATATGTTTAGCCATCCTTTCTTCTGGTTTTTCAAAAATGATTTTATCTATTGAATCCACACCTCCATCTTTCTTAGCTGGGATCTCAATGATTCCTCCTTCCTCTGTTTGATTTGTTTGCTGACAGACTACAGATTTTGACTGTTCTCTAGCTTGAAAGACCAAAGGAAGAGTGATCACCAAACAAGATAGATTCACAAAAAACTCACCAAAATGAATTACATCTGATGAAGTTTTCACTTTATCTGACACATCAAACTTCGCCTTCAAACCAATTTCTTCATTTGATCCACAGTTAGAACTCGAGGTGATGTTGGACTTCTGGGTGGTTCATTCTTTTTTGGAGAAGTCTGATCAGATGTGCTTCCTTTTTCTTTACGAACCTACACTAATTTTCTTCTTGTTGGGAGTGATTGAGTTTGATCTACCATGCCCTTGAGTCTGCAATTTGCAGTCAACGTCTTTCTATTGCTTTTTTGCATTGTAAGTGTCTCCTCAAGGTCCTTGAATTCTATATCTTAGGAAATTTTGGATGAACCACATGTTTCCACTATTTGCTTGGAGATCTGGATGGTGGTTTCACCATTCTAGGCTTTTCTGAGTGTTCAGATATCATAGTTCCCTGATCTCTATTATTTTTATGTTAAGTTGGATTATTCCCCCCGTGCTTTCTCCTTTGGGATAAGCCTGATCTGATTTGATTTCTACGAGCCCTTGCCTCTTCAATGACCCACCTTAGATCATCAGCTACAAGTCTGCGCCTGGATTATGGTTGAGTTCTGTCTTTAGCAATACTCCTAAGATCTGCTGTGTTCACCCCAACAAACATGCTAGGGAATGGATCTGCATCAACTCCCATAGTTTCTAGAAAATGCAAAATTCCTTTGTCGATTTTATCCTGTAAAACGTTTCATAAAATCATACAATCATTAGTAGAATGTTTCCAAGAATTATGGTATTTGCAATATTCTCTACTTCTAATTTCGCCAGCCATTAGGATTTTATGTCCCAACGGCAACTTAATTAGACCACTCTTTTTAAGGTGGTCAAAAATTTCTTTAGTCTTTGATATGTCATAGGTGTATTGTTTCCCAGCCTTGCCGGCATAACACTTTACTATTTTGTCAGTCTGTTGGGCCACTTTAATCAAATATGGGCAAACAATTGGCTTGTCTGCCACCACTTTTGCTACATCTAGATCAAAATTAGCCTCACCATAGTAAGTCCCATGAGATGCAGATTTCCTTTGTGTGTCCTCTCACAATAAATTTTCATAACGTGCCACCTTATAAGACAAATCAAAGAAATCACGAAACTCCATTCCCTTAATCTTTTTCCTTACTCAATGTCCAGACCATTTTGTACCAGCTTGACAAACTCCTGTTTTGGCAAGGCAACTCTACACTTAAGTCTGGCCTTCTGAAATCTAGTAAGGAAAGCCTCAGTTGTTTCTCCAGGTCATTGCACCAAACGAGATAAATCTACAATGGACACTTCTGGCTCACTACGGTAAAACTGGATATCGAAAAGATCTTCCATCTGCCTCCAAGTATAAACTGCATTCTTTGGTAGATTCATATATCAGGTAAGAGTTGTACTAGTTAAAGAGTTAGGAAAAAGTTTGAACTTCAGATTATCATCACTAGAGGCCTTGCCACATTGAATTGTGAAGTGGCCTATGTGTTCAATTGTAGGATATTCACCATCTCTAGAAAATAAGGTGAATTTTGGAACCTTGAATCCCCTTGGAAAAGGATTCTCTTGGTCTATAAAATTTAGATATGGTTTTCTGTAAGCTGGTCTGACTAGAGGCAACGACTATAAAATCTGGATAAGAACCATAAGCCTCTTGCACTAGATCAATGATCTGATTACGGTTGATGTACTGACCTGGCAGACCTTGAAGATTCTGTTGCATGGGTGGCACATAAGGCTGGAAAGTGGAGGTGCATTATGTTGTGGATGCCCTCCATTTAGTCGACGTTGAGGTGGTAAATATCTGGGCTATTGGGGATTGCCCAGTTCTGCTGCATGTGGTGCAGCCTTTATAGGTTCTGGCTGCACTAGTCCACCTACTGCTTGTTGATTCTAGGGAGGTGGCTGTGACAAATTAACTTACCCCCCGAGTGTTGGAGTTGGAATATTTTGGTTCTGCCTTTGAAGATCTGCTGCTTGTGGTTGAGGTTCAACTTTGGCACATGAAAATGCCTCTTTTGTTTCAGTTTGAAAAGCTCTCCAATTTTCTGCATTTTGCTCACACTAGATTCTTGCACTTTCTTCATTAGAGTGCCGCATGTTAGATACATTTTGAGCTACACTTTGGGCCAGATTCTGAAAAGACTCATCTAATTGTCTAGCGATCTCTTGGCTTTTTTGTTGAGCTTTTTCCTCAGATTCCAACTATGTCTGCCTCATTATGCTAATCTGTTCTGACACAGCTTTCATAAGGGAGTCACCAGATTGAGCAACATCATCTCCAAATTCACTATCCTTATTGAAGGTTGGATTGACAAAAGAGTGCTCCCCAAGTATTGGTGATAATGGTGGTGGGATGATGTGCTCATTTTCTCCTCCTGAGTGTGCTGGACTGCCTTCACCAAGCCCAATCTGTAAAGTCTAGGCAGCCTTCCCAATGTTTCTTTTTGGTGGCATAACTACACCTTTTCTTGAAAAAAGGAACAACAAATCTGAAAACTATAAGTAAGACATGGTGATTGCCCACCGGGCATGCCAAAAAGGATTGTTTCTCCAAAAATCCTCTAGTGGCGTCAGACATGTGAAATTTGGATGCGGGTGTGCCATATACTTTGTTGAAAGTAAGAAAGGAAGACTTTTCCAACGACCCTCTCCTTCCTCACGGTCAACCTCCTTACGGATGGCAGGAAGAACGTTGGATTAAAATTGAAATCTACACCGACAACTGATTTGCAAGAGGGAGGGATACCTTCTTGCAGAATGAGTCACAAAATCTGCCTTGGACAAGTCCAAGGACTTAAACACTACCATAAATTAAAATTAACAAATCCTAATTAAACTAAATAGCATGCAATTTAAAGTAAATTTATGAGAACAAGATGTACCCAAATTAAATTAAAAATATTCATTGCTAAATTAAAATGTTGTTTACTGACAGATTTAGAAATTAAACGACTGCAAAATTGGAGATTTTACCCTAATTAAAACTAAAACGAACATGAATAGAGATTAAACTAACATGCTTGAAGTTAAGAATAAGCGTGAACGTCATATAAGTAATTATTGAAGAAATGTTATTTATCATAAACATTAAATTAAATGCAAACAGAAAAGGAAGATTACCTTGAAGAAATTTGAAAGATTGAAGTTCATTGCATGAAATGAAATTGTTGAAGCGAATACATGAATTAATTTGCCTACTGGAATGATGAAAAATAACTTAGATCTATTGGAAATTGTGCTGAAATCCAAAATCTAGAAGCAATTGTAGAGAAAATAAAACTTTGAAAATTTGCAGATGTTTGAGTAGGGTTGGCTGTGTGTTCTCCCTTCCAAAATTTCCTTTTTGTTCTCCTTTGGCTAGTACTAACTCCTCACTTTCTACAGTTACACAATTGTGGGTGGTTTTTTAAGGTAGTGGGGCAGCTCAACAATTGACATAGTCAAATCTTCTTCCAGATTTTTGCCACATGTGCCCTTATCAAATAACTCCCTTCTACAACTGCAGTCTCCTCCTAAATTTTAGCTAAAACAGTCTCTTTTTGACTTAAAGTGGTAATTACACAATAAAATCTTATCTTTATCTCCCTTTTTTGCGAATGTGACAGCTGATTTGTCATGGAGCTCATAATAACAAATTTGACATAACATAATCTCCTCCATCTATTTAAAAATTTTTTACACATGGCATTATCTTAAATTTTTGTAATTTATGGTGTAAACAAATTTATTTTAAAAGTGAATTATTTTTTATTGATTTAAAAATTTATTTAAAGAAATTATAAAAATTAATTTTTAAAATACTCTATCAATCTCAAAATATAAGAGATATTAAAAGGGAGAAATTGGAAAGGGAAAGGTTTAGGTTATACTACTGAAGTGAACTTGGTAAAGGTGAATGTAGTTTTTAAACAGTATAGCACTTGAACCTAATGTTTTGTAGTTTGAATGACAAAATAATTTTTGTTTTTTGATGGTACTTTATGGGTGGCCTTGTCTGTCTATAAATTTGTATGTGTGGCAATAAGGACAACCACATCTTCCCCACTTATTTCCATCATATGGAGCCCTTAATTAGCTTGATGCACATTTCACATTTTCATCATAACTAATAGTCCACTAATTTCTCTGACGGCGGTGAGCCGGTGACGATGAGGAAAACAGACAATCCATCAATATGTAAGCTGCAAAGGAGTTGAGACATGGCGGAGAAGCAAGAGAACTATCAAATTTTAGGGATTTTGCAAAAATTAGATCTGTTATACGCAAGGGCTGATGAAGCATTGGGCATGGGCGATGGGTGGTAGAGAATATTGTAGTGGCGGTTAAGATCGAGAGATGAAATGGGATGGTGAGAATGGAGGAATCCGGCAATAGACCGGCGGGACCTCCCGGCGGAGCAGCAGTAAACGCCAAGGGGCGGTTTCTCTGCATCTGGAGAGCGGATACTTCTAATCTCTCTCTCTCTCTTTGTTTTTGGTTAATTTAAATTATTAAATTCCAAAAAAATAATTTTTATATATTTTTTTTCTCTACCGGTCAAAGCCAGCGGACATACTACAGCCACACCCCACATGTATTCAGTTTTTTCAAGCTGTCCAAATCCCTGGGTGCTCCCACCAGGACGACGCCCATTTTCAACATCATGGTTCCCTCTTTTTATTTTGATCAATGCGGTGAGTATTTTCTATAAAATAGAGATTATAATTGAAGTCAAAGAATGCTGCTGATGATCTGTCTAGTGACCATATTACTAGAGTTGTTGGGCGACAAAAATGTTAATCAATACTCAAGAATTCAGTTTTTTATCATTTAAATTATATTAAATTTTATTAAATTAT